>OY992503.1:6936217-7313661 GCA_963921215.1 Scoparia ambigualis
TCATGATAGCCCTGTTTCAGTAGCTGACCCAAGGTCCGTCTTGAGGCAGTCGCAGCCATTTTTATTTATTCTTACTTTATTTATAATATTTTTAATTCTTTTTTTAGATTTTTGTTAAATTTCACATCGGTCAGGTTTGTTGACTTGACACTTTGACAGCTTGTGACAAATGACACTTTTTTTTATATATATTTGTTCCGTGAAGGAACAGGCTAAGGTCAGAGACCATACTGCCTAGTCATTAGTATTTTATTTCTTTTTTCCCTAGATGATAATGAGTGGTGATTCAAATGATAAATGATAGGAAGTGTATAGAGTGCCACAAGCGGCACTGTATCTCCATCGGTTAGGGAACCGTAAGTTTTGCGGTATAATAGTGACGCCGCCTAAGTAAAGTAAAGTTTTTGTTAGACAACATAAATACTAGCTGCCCTACTCCTGTAGGTCACGTGATTGGTTACAAAAAGACAATCGCGAAGCGCAGCGTAGCGTAGCTCTATTCACTGCCTACACTTTGTACACACGGCGTCAGATCAACCTACCCAAAACTGTCAAATTTCTACAATCAAGTTTGAACTTTATATTTTGGTACTAAGGATCAATATTCATTGGAGAAATTTGACAGTTTAGGGTAGGTTTATCTGACGCCGTGTGTACTAGGATGCCGTAATGCCGGCATCGTAACCGATAGTACTAGAATGCCGCTTGCGGCACTCTATCCACAGCCTAAATGATATTCTCCCAAACCCCTTAAGTCCTCAGTAAAGATGTGGAACTTTACTGAGATCTCACGCGGAATTCTTGAGAGAATTTGAAAAGTGATGTTGCACTGTTTTGTTTCTTTTGCCAACACTGATGCACGTTCACAAACACTTTACGTTTAATAATCCACTATTAATTCACATTAATATTCGAAAAAACACAAATTTTAGAAAATAAAACAAAACTGCAGCCATGACGCTACACTTTCCCGCCAAGAAGTCCGACAAATGACACCTAACATTGACATTTTTTTTTATATTTGTTCCGTGAAGGAACAGGTAAGGTCAGAGACCATACTGCCTAGTCATTAGTTTTTTTTATTTTTTTTTCCCTAGATTATAATGAGTGGTGATTAAGATGATGAATGATAAATGATGTGCCCCTAAACTCCTTGAGTCCTCAGTAAAGATGTAGGACTTTACTGAGGTCTCACGCAGACTTCTTGAGAGAATTTGAAGAGTGATTTTGCACTGTTTTGTTTCATTTGCCAACACTCATGTACGTTCACAAACACCTAACGGTTAATAATCCACTATTGTACTTCGACGTTGCATCCTCGAGATTTATATTCACAAGGTAGTCCACTCTTCAATGTCCCAGGCATCCAACACATATTAAGAGCTATCTAAAAGAATTTTATTAAAAAAAAACATAAAACGTTACTCATAGTATAGACACAGGCGCCATCTAGTGAATACCAACCGAGTGCACGAGTTTGTCACCCGCGCTGTCATCGTCATTCGCTTTTCGTGTTCGGGCATCCGCACATCGTTACCCTAAAAGTGTTTTGTGTAGCAAAAAACTATGTGCAACAGGAAGCATGGATAATCATTTTATACGCATGTGGAAAAACTGCGTAAACGACGATCGCCAAGTAAATCAGGTCAGTCAGTGTTTTAAATATTACATTTTGTCGATGTTATGATTAAATTACAAAGACAAACGATTTTTTAAAAACTATGTGATTCGTTAGCGAATATACGACTCAGAACCTCTTAGTGAGACATTCAAAGTAGAAACGTTATTGAAATATATTTCATAGTACGTTTCCTTCTTAATTTCGATTAATACTTTCGCTAGTGCCTTTGTGGTTACCCACATTTTTGACTTTTTCACTATTTATCGATTTTCAAGAATACATAAGACGTTTAGCTTTTTAAATAATAATAAAAAGTAAAAACACATAAGTGGTACCGTGAAGTGATTACGGTCAGTGCTATTATGAAATCTAGTATCGTGACGAGATTACGATCGATATTAGGGGTACCTACCCTATGCTGTGACGCGATTACGGTAATTCTATTCTTCGGTCATTCCTTCCAAACGACTCTTTGTTTGCGCGAGGTAGTAGTTACCTACATTGTATTTTATTTTTTTACTAATCTTTTTATTGGAGCGTTTTTTTCGTATGCAAGTGTTTTCTACAAAATCCTACAGTGCCGCCTTACATACTGCACATTTATGTATTACCGTGATGTGATTACGGTCAGTGCTAATATGAAATCTAGTATCGTGACGCGATTACGATCGATATTACGGGTACCTACTCTTATGTAGTACCGTGACGTGATTACGGTCAGTGCTAATATGAAATCTAGTATCGTGACGCGATTACGATCGATATTACGGGTACCTACCCTTATGTAGTACCGTGACGTGATTACGGTCAGTGCTAATATGAAATCTAGTATCGTGACGCGATTACGATCGATATTACGGGTACCTACCCTTATGTAGTACCGTGACGTGATTACGGTCAGTGCTAATATGAAATCTCGTATCGTGACGCGATTACGATCGATATTACGGGTACCTACCCTATACTGTGACGCGATTACGGCATTTCTATTCTTTGATCATTCCTTTCAAATGACATCGTTTGCGCGAGGCCTCTCGCCTACCACAAGGCTTAGTGACTCCGATTTCAATAAAGAACCGTAAATAACGGACGTATATAAATCTAATATTGAAAAAGACTTATGATCTGTCATGACCGTAGCACAAGTACACAGTCCGGATCTTACCCAGACCATCCAGGACGCTAGGGATACCTAGTCGTAATAATCCAAGCGCAGCAGAGGAGTTGCCAGTTGTAAATCCAGTATCGTCGGATTTTCTTGACGTTCTTGGAGTTTCTAAAGTGAAGGAGGTACCATTGGGACCCAAAATACCAGAAGAGGTCTCTAAACGCTAGGGAAATCCTCATAGATGGTATGAACAAAGATAATAAAAAAGAACTGTTAGAACTTTGATACCTGTTTGAAGTTGGCCAAATTATGCTGCATTTACATTATGCAAATACCATGAATAGAAAAATGCTTACACTACTAGCCTACTCTTGATAAAAAATTCTTGTTAAAACACAAGATGTTAAAAGAGACGCACACTCTTTTGGAGAAAATTTGGGAGAAAAGATAGAAGCTGCTAAGGCCGCTGAAAAATCTGGTTTGCAAATTCGGAATACTAACAACATTGGACTGTCAACTTCACTAAGAACTACGTCGCCCAGCAGGGAAAGTGGCAAGACCCATCCAAACAACAAGGTCATGGGTTGCCAGGCCGGGTGGGAGCAAGCAAAGATTCCCGTATCCACCTCCGAGGCGATCAGCGCAAGCACCGACGTCCGCCCGCTATCACACCACGACAGCAGTGAGACCGTCATACAGACCGATGTTGCGTGAATAACAACCAAGGTAACCTTACAAGCTGGTCGTATAAATTTTTTTTTTGGTTGACACATGGTGTTCAATCTCAAATGACCCGGTAGGCTGACAGTACGTTACGGGTTACAAAATACCATTTAATAATACTGTAAAGCAAGCTACTGAACCTATCACTCCTAACTTTTCTTCGGCTGAAATAAGTAAGTTAATCACAGCTATATCTGACTTGTGCCAGTCAGGAGTAATATGCATATGAGAGGATGTCAAAGACTATTTTATTTCTCCCATATTCTTAACACCTAAAAGTGATGGATCGTCCAGATTTATCTTGAACCTAAAATCATAGAATAAAGCTGTCGCCTCATACCACTTTAAAATAGGGGACATACGGACAGCAAGCAAATTATTGTTCCAAGACAGTTATATGGCCAATGTTGATATCAAAGACGCGTATTTTTTCTTTAGTTCCTATTGATGAAAACTACAAAAAGGATTAATAAATTTTTGGGACACAAAAGTAATACGTATGAATTTTAGTGCCTACCGTTTGGACTTAGTTCAGCACCTTATTATGTCTTTACGAAACTCATGAAACCGGTCTATCTACCGGATTTATCTTAGAAACAGAGGTTTTTTAGTTCTAATATATTTAGATCTTGTGCCTTGGCCATTCTTATGAAGAATGTAAAAGTTTTGTTCTCGAAACTGTTTGTTTATTACAAAATCTAGGCTTTGATAAAAACTTCAAAAAGAGTAGCTTGGAACCACAAAAGACTAGAAAATTTCTCGGTTTTGAATTAAATTCAGAAAATATGTGTTTGCAATTGCCAATAGGAAAACAAAATCGCATTCTTGAACAAATAAATATCAATAGAAAGGGTGGAGTACAATAAGTTCCTTTAAATAATATCACTTGTCGTCTATGGCAATGGTGCGAGAAACGCAAAATATTTGTCTTTGCATCGTAGATAAAATCTAAAGATAACTTCGAGGCGGATAAGGAGTCACGGCGTATGAATATCGATACAGAATGGCAAATGTCGGCACCCGTGTTCGACAAAATTGTTCAATCGTTTGGGACACCTCCTAAAGATCTCTTTGCTACTTACCAAAATTATAAATGCAATAAATACGTCTCATGGCAACGAGACCCCTATGCCTTTGACATAGATGCATTCACCTTAAATTGGAATTTTATTTTTATGCTTTTCCCCCTTTCTCGCTCATATTAAAATGCTTCAGGAAAATAATTAACGACGAAGCCACTGGTGTACTAGTCGTATCGTATTGGCCGAGTCAACCCTGGTATCCCCTACTTAGCTCAGTAGCTCACCACCAATATACTTCGGCCCAAGTGACGATATGTTATTATCACCTTTCAGGACCCTGCACCCCCTTTGCAAGAAACTTATCCTAGTAGCATACAAATTATTAGAAAAGTATTTCAAAGACAATCGTTATGTAATGAAACCATCGAGGTGATGATTTCCTCATTGTCTACATCCTCACTAAAACAATACAATGTCGCTTTTACGAAATGGTGGAGTTATTGTGATATTTATAAAGTTGATTTTTATAACTCTCCACTTCTAATTCTATCAAAATTCCTTACGGTCAACTGTTAACAGCAAAAATTGGTTGTAGTTCATTAAATATGCATCGTTCTGCTCTAGCTATTTAGGGCAAACGTTATAGTGAAGCTGATTTAGTTGTTCGATTTTTTAAAGGTATTTACAGGACTAAACCTAGTGATCCGAAATATTCGGAGACGTGAGATCCAAAGATTGTAATCGATCACCTTAGTAATTTATATCCAAATGAGGAACTTGCTCTGGAGTTTATTACTAAAAAATTAGTAACTCTGCTCGCATTGTCAACCGCACAACGAGTACAGACGTTATCTTCGAATTTCTAATTTAAAAATAAATAATAACTATGTCGAAACCATTGTGGATGATTTAATTAAAACATCTGCTCCAGGGCGACGACCGCCTTGTTTATTTATACCATTTTTTCTAAATAAGATTGAGATCTGCCCTGCAAAAACATTACTGTCCTACTTAGATATGACTAAAGTTTATAGAGATAAACCTAGAACGGAAAGGTTATTGCTCACCTGAAGCCTATTCATAATGCAACTAGTTCTACATTAAGTCGTTAGTTTAAAAACACCCTATTTAACAGCGGTATTGACACTTCTTTATTCTCAGCACACACGTGTAAGACACGCGTCCACGTCCACCTCGGCAGCAAACAGAAAAGGCCTTTCAATAACTGCAGGATGGACTGGTAATTCTCTGGTGTTTGCACGGTTTTACAATAGACCCCGTACCATTTAGAATGACGATAATGCCTTTTCAGCGGCTATTTACATTGATTAATTTCTAGCTTATCATTCATTATAATATAACATACTGGTTTGTACTAATATGGTAACTAATTATATTTAATCGGTTATACTCGTAAATACTCAATTATAATAGTTGGATTAAATCATATAGGTACTTAAATTATTTCGCAAAATTTGTGTTCTAAACATCTACCTTGTGAATATAAATCTCGAGGATGCAACGTCGAAGTACAATTGATGGTTAAACAAACTTACCTGAAGTGAAGTGTTAGGGTCCTAACTAGAGGACTTAAATGATGAGAGTAGTGGACTGTATAAAATGTATAATGTGGTATTATAGACGAACATTGGTTTAATTATGCTAACTAAATAAAGCGCGCGCGTCTGGTGTCGTCCGTGATCCGTGGCGAAGTGTTCTGTCTGCTGTGAAGTAAGGCGCCCGGCGCCTCCCGCGGTGGTGTGAAGTTCGCATGAGAACACCCGCCGGCGGCGGCACCCGAGCGGTCTCGATGATGCACGAACAGAAGTTTGACCGTAATTGTACGAGACGTTGCATCCGAAGAGATTTATATAAAGATCCCTCCCTTCCCTTACATGCTGGCCCCATATAAATTAATTTTGCAAAAAGCTCTAAAAGTGAATGACGATGACAGCGCGGGTGACAAACTCGTGCACTCGGTTGGTATTCACTAGATGGCGCCTGTGTCTATACTATGGGTAACGTTTTATGTTTTTTTTAATAAAATTTCTTTTAGATAGCTCTTAATATGTGTTGGATGCCTGGTACATTGAAGAGTGGACTACCTTGTGAATATAAATCTCTTCGGATGCAACGTCTCGTACAATTACGGTCAAACTTCACTTCAGGTAAGTTTGTTTAACCATCAATTTCACACCAATGTGCGAAAAAACCTCAGAACATTTTATTTTTCTGAGAAAAAAATACAAATTTTAGAAAATAAAACAAAACTCCAGACATGACGCTTCACTTTCCCGCCAAGAAGTCACTATCACTAACATTGACATGACAAAGATATCTTTTTAAAATTCAAAGGTGTCAAATAAGCTGGTCTTTAGCTTTTAGGTAATTTTCTTATTTTATCACAGAATACGTCTGTGTATTTCATAAAAAAGACGATTATTTTTAATAGTGGAAAGTGTTGCAAAGTTTATTATAAAAAGTAAACTTTTCTCCATCTTTTGAGTTCCTTATTGTACGCGGACTTCATAGGAGAAGTTATAGACCGATAGCGCTAGGTTTTGAGGTTTCAAAAATATTAAAGTTGTTTATGTTTCACATATAGTTTCCGGACCATTTGCCCAACCTAATATATTAGTTTGTGTCATCCTGGGTACTTGCGTAGGTAGAAATTTAGGTATTTGCCGCTTCGATCAGTATTGGACGAAAAGAAAATTAGAGATATAACTTTTACTGTCATGATAATAACGAAGTAGTAACTGATGTACATAGGCAATTTGTGTCATTTCTGTCCACGAAAATCCTGATATTTAACCAGTACTTATCACGTCGCCCAACTAGCTCTGAAAGAATATTACAATATTTTAAATAGGTGTTACGCGTTTTAGAGTACTGAAATCTGTTGTTCAAAATATTTTGTGTCGAATTCATCCACGACATTTATAGATATTTATTTTTTTTATTACAAAACCCTGTAAAAGCCACAAAAAAAAGTGCAAGTTATTAGAGTTTAAGTGTTTTTGATTATTATGGTGTAACAAAACACTATTCATAATTTGTGTCGTTTTTATCCACGAATTCTTATTATTTTAATAAAAACAGACATCTAAGCACGTGTAGGGCGAGCGCGGGGAAGAGTGCGGGCGCGGACGGCGGTGCCGGCGCGCGGCGGGCAAAATTCGAAGCGAATCGAAGCGTCATGCTCGCGTCAGGGCCCTGAGCCTAATTTATATACAAAATGTATGCTGTATGCAACGTCTCAAATCAGTTCTCCGTCCAGGCCACGCATACTGCACGCCCCGTGCACGGCCCGGTCTAATATAATTCATCCCTCAATCTAAAATAATATTGACCCTTATGCTATGGCCACACACTATCGCGCTAGTGCGAAGATTCGCGTGGTCGCGCCAAACACTTCGTCATAATAACGCGATGCATCATCGCGTTATGCTACGGCCACACTATCGCGGTAAAATTCTTTTTCCGTTGTCGCGGTAAAAACTTCATGTTCCGTTGTCGCGATAAAGCTTGGCCACATCATAAAAAACTTCGCGACGACGTCGCGATAATTGTGAACTTTGTCGCGAAAATGCATTTTAACTAGTGGTGGGTAATATATTCGAAACTATATATCGATATTTGATATCGGATTCCTAAACTATAGCTAACATATATTTTAATATCGGTGATATCGGTATCGATCATTTCTACGGACTATTAAAAATTCATGCAATATCGCGTTTTTTCCACTATATAGTTTCAGAACGCATCGAATCAAAATCGGATTTTGATGCAATATAGGTACTTATAAGTTTCTTTTCAATAAATTTAGATGACTCAGTCAGTTTACCTTGTTCTAAGTGAGTGAGTGCCTATTAATTAAGAGATAATGATTTAGTTAAGTAAGTTGATTTTTTCTAAAATAAAATGAAGGTAAGTAGGTAGGTACCCATAATAATTTTATTTCATTAAACATTTACAAGCACAGTTATTTGTTAAAATCTACCGATCAAAGATAATTTCAATAAATATAAGCGATACGGTACAATATTCTTGAATCGGATCACGTACAATATAAATTAGTGATCTCAACGCACACCGTATTTCTGACGCGATACTTAGTGTTTTTAAAATATATAGTTTCAGCTATGCGATTCTCTAAGCGACACATAGACGCTGCGCGCATGACTGCGATATGAAAGAGACAGAGTCATAAAAAGCTAAATTCAGAATACATGTCCCAACTCGGGACACCGACCACTGTCTCCAGAGAAAAACAGCCTGATCTGGTACACCGACGGATCCAAAATGGACATAGGTACTGGAGCAGGTATCTTTAGCAATGACTTTAAGCACAGTCAGAGTATGGGAAAGTTCGCTTCTGTTTTTCAGGCAGAAACTTTCGCAATTCTCCTGTGCGTTAAAAAGAATCTAGAACTTGCTCCCAAGAAGCGTAACATATTCATCCTGAGCGACAGCCAAGCCGCGCCCAAGTCACTTATATCGCCTCGAATCTACTCCAGCCTTGTGCTTGAAACCACGAAAGCGTTAAACAAGCTAGGTAGGCACAACAGGGTGAGGTTGATCTGGATACGTTGATTTTAACGAACCACATGGGAATCCAAGGCAATAAAATGGCCGATGCACTTGCTAGGGAGGGCTCAGGGCGCCCATATATTAGTCCTGAGCTGTTTGTGGCACTAGCATCGAGTACCATCAACAAAGCATTCAAGGACCACATCCAAAATAGGCATAGAACCGAATGGAAAGAGCTACCCGGCATAAGACACTCAAAATCCTTCATAGGCAAAGGCAGGCGCGATTAATCACCAGTGCCCTGACTGGGCACTGTGCCATAAAACAAATGCTCCACAAAATGCAACTAGCAACAGACAACCTGTGCAGGGCATGTGGAGGGGAAACGGAGTCAATGCAGCACCTACTGTGTGACTGCGACTCTTTTGCCAGGAAAAGAATGAATCTTCTGGGATCGGCCTACCCGAAACCAGTTGATTTTAGGCTCTTCGCCCTCACGGACATTGCCAAGCTTATGGCAATTACCTTCACTGAGGAGGCAGAGTGATAGGACGGGGTTGCACAAATAGGCGGTTTGACGGGCGGGTGGTTTAGTGGTCAGCGACAAATGTTTGTGTGGTGAGCACGAGCATTTTGTGAGCGAGCCATGGATGATTATTAGTATTTATGTATGTTTGTGTATCCGTTAGTTAGTTACCATAGTTCGGGTTATGCTTAGTTTGGGGCTGAATGATTGGTGTGACAGTTGTAATTTTTTTTTGTGTTTTGTGTCTTGGGGTAACATAAAACCGGTTCTTATTCGTAATATTTTATTACTTCTAATACTTTATCGTTACTCCAATCCATAATAATCGAAACAGAATCATTTCAATAGTCGTATTTGCAACACGTTCACAGAGTTCACACCTCTAGTTGTCTCGCAGTCAACTCCTCTTAGGTCAACTAAAGTGTGCGAATATAGTGTAGCTGCACGAACTTTATCGCGACAAAATTCTTTGATGAGCGGCAATTTACCGACAGCAGCGCGTTAACGCAATGATGCATCGCGTTAAGACGAAGTGTTTGGCCAGACGTGTTGCGACAAAGCGAATCTTGAAAATAGTGTGGCCGTAGCATTAACGCGCCGCTGTCGGTTAATTGCCGCACATCAAAGGATTTTGTCGCGATAAATTTCGTGCGGTTATACTTCCATCGCACACTTTAGTTGACTGCGAGACAACTAGAGGTGTAAACGTGTTGCAAATACGACTATCGAAATTATTCGGTTTCGATAATTTATGGATTGATTTAGATTCGATAAAGTATTAGAAGTAATACAATATTACGAATTAGAACCGGTTTTATGGAACCCCCAAGACCCAAATCATAAAAAAATCACAACTATCACACCAATCATTCAGCCCCAAACTAAGCATATCCCGAACTATGGTGACTGAATAACGGATAAAGAAACATACATAAATACTAATAAACATCCATGCCTAGGTCACACATGCTCGTGCTCACCACACAAGCATTTGGCGCTGACCGCTAGACCACCCGGCCATCAAACCGCCTTTTAAATATTAACTTTTTAAAATGTTATCAATTTTAATAAAATAAAAATTAAAGCAAATGAATTCTCCTAAGAATTAAGTGGTAACAATAATTTTAAAATGAACAAAAGTTAGTTATCACGAACACCTGAAGTATCAAAGTGACGGCAAAACAAATAAAACCATAGACCAATCCGTAGAGTACATAAAATAACTAGCGAATAGTTATTCAAACTCTTTTCCAAGTTTATTAGGAAGAAATTATAACCTTCATATTCCCAATTTAAAAACACATTTTAAAAAGTTTTTATTTGTAAGCAAATAATTAAATATTACAATTAAACTAGTATTAAAAACTAGCAAACTTATGCAAAGTTAAACAATATAAAAGTACTAACTTTGTCCGATTTTTGTGTATAGATAGATAACATCCACCATCGTCTTTTATTTACACCCTTGTATTTATTTTGTTCAAGTTTATTACAAGTAGATGACACCAACCTGGGCAGAAAAAGGGGTTGTCTTAGGCGAGCGGCGGTTGACAAATCTCCGCTTCGCTGATGACATCGTTCTATTCTCCTCCTCAGCCACAGAACTAGGCTGCATGCTAGACGACCTGAACCAGGTTAGCCTCGGGGTTGGACTTGCGATGAATATGTCGAAGACCAAATTGATGACCAACAGCACACAGACCAAACGATACGTTGATGGGGTGGAAATCGAATATGTCCATGAGTATGTGTATCTCGGCCAAATAGTCTCGTTTCAGACGCGACAAGATAAAGAGGTTACTCGTCGCACTGAAAACGCCTGGAGAAGCTATTGGTCGATGAAACATCTGATGAAAGGCAATTTGCCGCTGTGCCTAAAGCGCAAACTCTTGGACATGTGCATTCTCCCCATCCTTACTTACGGTGCTCAAACATGGTCTTTGACGGCTCAGCAGAGGTCTAGACTCGAGGTGTGCCAGCGGGCAATGGAGCGCAGTATATTGGGTGTCCGCCTAACGGACCGTATAAAAAACTCAATTCTGCGCTCAAGGACCAAAGTTCAGGACGTCTCTCAAAAATCTGCCCAACTTAAATGGAATTGGGCCGGGCACGTTTACCGCATGCCAGAGGAACTTTGGGCCAAGGCCACTACCGTTTGGGTACCTCCCAATGCTAGAAGGCGACGCGGCAGACCGAGGCGAAGATGGCGTGACGAGCTGGACGCATATCAGCCAGATTGGACCACTGTGGCGGTAGACAGAAAAAAGTGGAAAGAAGGAGGGGAGGCCTTTGCCCTGCAGTGGGACAAAATAGGCTGACAATAATAATAATAAAGATGCAGTAAATCATTATTTGCCGACATGTAATAAAGCGCAAGTGCCTCTTCCAATTTTTCCGTTGAAATTAGAAGTGGGCGATACAAATCGTATATACGAGCGTATAAATCTTGCATCAAATTTCGTCAAATCCGATATCGATGCGGTCTGAATCTATATATTTTGGAAAACACTATATCGCGTTAGGAATGCGGTGTGCGTTGAGATCACTATATTGTACGTGGTCCGATAAAATAAATAAATATTTTTTTTAACAAATAACTGTGCTTGTAAATGTTTAATGAAATAAAATTATTATGGGTACCTACTTACCTACATTTTATTTTAGAAAAATTCAACTTACTTAACTAAATCATTATCTCTTAATTAATAGGCACTCACTCACTAGAACGTGGGTAAACTGACTGAGTCGTCTAAATCTATTGAAAAGAAATTTATAAGTACCTATATTGCATCAAAATTCAATATCGATTTGATGCGTTCTGAAACAAAATAGTGGAAAAAACCCGATATTGCATGAATTTTTAATAGTCCGCTGATATGGTCGATACCGATATTAAAATATAATTATGTACCTACCATAGTTTAATAATCCGATATCAAATATCGATATATGTTTTGAATATATTACCCACCACTAGGTAGTTAAATTGCAATAACGCGACAACGTTCAAGATTATCGCGACGTCGGCGTCGGTCGCTAAGTTTTTTTTGATGTGGCTAAGCTTTATCGCGACAACGGAACACGAAGTTTTTTTTTTATAGCGAAAACGGAACCAGTATTTTCGCTGTCTAGTGTGGCCGTAGCATCAGAGCAAAGTATTGACCACATTGACCATTGCCATTCGTAGGTAATGGGATTGCAGACGCGCTTTGTTCAAAATTAGCACGTCATTATTGTAATCTCTATAGGTAGGTACACATTTGTTAATTACGTAGCGGAGATAAATAAGAGTCAATCAATACTTCATATGATAGGTATGTAATTTACATGAACGAAATCATACCGAACGAACGTGTGTGCGTGCGTATGCCGTGTTTTAAAAATTTTGAGCTGTTTCTACAATCTTTACATAATGTTTTAGAGTCAGTGACTAGTTTTAGAAACATAATCCTTGTTGGTGACATAAATATCAATATACTAAACACAAATACGGATTGTTCTTCATATCTTGACATCACTTCCTTTCACGGGTTATTACCCGCGTTTAATAGCCCTACCAGAGGAAATAGTTGTTTGGATCATGTGCTTATTAAAACAAAATTACTGAGCTACACGTTTGTTTTAGGAACTACCCTGACCGACCACGAGGCGGTCTTATTTTGTCTTCAAAATAAATGTTTAAATCATAATCACACCCAAACTCTATCACAAAGGTACAATTATGAAGCCATAAGACAGGACTGTTCGAAAATTGATTTTGGTGCTGTATATGCTGCAAATGATCTGAATGTGGCCATGAATTTGTTTATTAACATGATCTCTGATGTAGTATTACATAACACAATCACTTTTAAACCTAGTAGAAGTAAATTAAAAATTAAACCTTGGATGACTACTGGCTTACTGCGATGTATAAAAACAAGGGATAAAATGCATAAAAAATTAAGGAATCATCCCAATGACGACATATTAAAGTTAACATATAAAAGGTACAGAAATTTGTGCAATAGTTTAATTAGAAAAATTAAAAGACAATATGACAAAGAAGAGCTGCTTAAAGCTAAAAACAACAATAAAAAGTTATGGAAAACTATAAAATCTGTTGCAAATCTGGCAAAACATAACACTTGCCCACGTGAATTATTGAACATTAATGATAACATCCAGGATTCAATAAAAAGCGTGAATCACTTTTTTGCCAATATAGGAAGGGATCTTGCGGAGGCTGTTTTAAATAACGGAATGTCATCAGAACAGCTTGACATGATACGTAGCAAAGCAGTGTTGAATTCTTTCGTTTTGGTAGATGTGACAACAGAAGAAGTAGAAACAATAATCCTGAATTTAAAAATTGACTGTGCCCCTGGTTATGACTCCATTCCTGTGAAAGTTCTAAGAGACAACATAAAAATAATTGCTCCACCGCTTACAGACCTGATAAACCGCTGTTTGAATGCCGGGCTCTTCCCAAGTGCACTTAAGAGATCCACCGTACTTCCAATCCATAAGGCGGGCAAGAAGGATTCTATCAATAACTACCGTCCTATATCTATCCTAACGTCTTTTTCTAAGGTCTTTGAACGCGTTATAAATACGCAGCTTGTAAACTACCTTGAATCGAAAAACCTTCTTGCTGACACTCAATTTGGCTTCCGAAAGGGCAGATCAACTGATGAGGCTGTTCATAACTTTGTAGAGCACTTAGCAAAGGAGTTAGATAACAGTAAAAAGTGCATGACTATATTCTTAGACCTTAAAAAGGCGTTTGATACTGTCTCATCTTCTGTCCTTTTGAGTAAGCTCGAAAAACTAGGTATTCGCGGTACTCAGCTAAGGCTCTTTGAGGACTATTTATCCAACCGTACTCAAAATGTGAAGATTGGTGATTGCGTGAGTAGTGAACAACCAATTAACTACGGCAATTCGCAGGGAAGTGTAACTGGGCCGACTCTATTTTTATGCTACATAAATGATCTGTGCCAATTAAACATCAAAAATTGTAAAATAACCTCTTACGCAGATGATACGGCACTAACTTTCTCTGAAGCCACCTGGGAAGACGTTTTCGCATTGGCACAGAATGGCTTTAACATAGTGTCTCAATGGCTTAGTGTTAACAGTCTCACTTTAAATGCTGAGAAAACGGTGTATGTATGTTTTTCCATCCGCAATTTGAATCTGTCTGGGAACTTCAAAATATATGCTCATAAATGTTCTTTTTCAACATCAAAAAGTTGCAACTGTCCAGCTATAAACAAAACCAATAGTTACAAATATCTTGGTATAACTATTGATCGAAATCTATCTTTTTCTGAGCACATCCATAACATATCACAGAGACTTAGGAAGTTGGTATTTGTATTTAAACAACTAAGACATGTAACGGATGGTAAAACCATAAAATCAGTGTACACAGCCTTAGCTCAATCAGTCTTATCATACTGCATAACCTCTTGGGGCGGTGCAGACAAAACTAAGTTGATCGAACTGGAAAGAGCCCAGAGAGTAGTTCTGAAGGTTTGCCTTTTTAAACCCAGGCTCTTTGCAACTACAGCTCTATATCGTGAGGCTGAAGTACTGACCGTTAGGCAAATATTTATTCTGATGAGCATTCTCAAACAACACTCTTTGGTAGGATACTCATCTAATTGTACACTATCGAGAAGACAACATACGGTGTGTAACATTGAATCAGTTCGCACTACTTTCGCCAAAAAGTTCTTTTATACTCTAGGCAAAAAAATGTATAATCATCTTAATAAAATATTATACATCCACCCTAAATCTGAATCAGAATGCAAAGAAATAGTAACTATATGGCTATTGAAACAAACATACGACCAGACAGAAGTATTAATAAGGTAAAATGCCAGTTAAATACAATACACACACAACACACACTCACACACATGCACACACACCCACACCCCTCCCCCCCACACACACACACACGCACATTTAATTACATTTTGTTTATTTTGTAGTACTTCTCTTCTAAATGTATTATTTAAATGCAATGTTGTACCTTAAAAGATGAATCAATGTATTTCGAGGGTTGGAGGCCTGGTTTCTAGAAGACCGGCAGACTTCTGCCTAGTTTAGACTCCAGTCTCCCACAAATATTAAATTAGATTATATAGGTTAAGCACATTGTGTATTGTAGTTTGTGGAGAGAAAATAAATAAATTTATTATTATTATAAATTTATTATTATAAGAGTCAATCAATACTTCATATGATAGGTATGTAATTTACATGAACGAAATCATACCGAACGAACGTGTGTGCGTGCGTATGCCCCCCCCCCCCGCTGTCGCCTGCCCGCGTCCGCCCGGGTCAGCCCGCGTCCGCCAGACTCAGACCGCAACAATTTGCTTTTGTGTTTTATTCCTTTAAATATCGTGCATGAAAATAACACAAATTTACAAAGTCGATTTTTCACGCATTTATGAAATTTAATATGTGAACTCTAATCATTGTAATATTTTTTTTATGTGTTTGTAGCTTGAAAAAACAAAATAATAAAAAAACTTACAATTGCGTGGCCTAATTTGGCACAAATTTACATAATGGGCATATGAAAGTGATTGGAGATAGGAAATAGTTATTTCTTCAATTGTAATTTTTTGTTTGCAATGTTTTTACATACTGACCCTAATTCAGTTTGCACTGGACGAAGATGACACAAACTGTGTTTGCACACTCCGCAGGCTATCATAGATATGATACCATAATTATTTTAAACTTTAAATTCATTTTGTCACTTCTGCTTTGAATAAAAATAATAAAACGCACTATTATGCTTCTTAGGTACGACTGTATCGACAAGCAAGATAAAAAGTAACTTTAGAATTTTTTAAACTTATGACCCCAAAATAGCCTAGCGCTATCGGTCTATTAACCACTTTCAGAACAATACGCATTTACTTACTCCTTGAAAACAAACTTTTTTTCATTTTTCAGTAAAAAAGCAAATGCAATAACAATGTGATCATGTGACACAGTATGACAGAGTTTGCCGACACATTAATTTACTTTGTGTTGAGTTAATTTATTTGAAGTTATTTGGTGAACAAAATCGATTCATAATGACGCCAGAGCCACAAGAAGTCGGTCATCCAATAAAGTTTTCCAATACCATTGTAGGAGCTTTTAAAAAGGCTTGTTGGCATATACCTGAGATTGTGGGTGCTACAGCATTGGCAATGATCGGGATGGGAATGGCAGGTATAGGTGTGTACAATTATATTCAAGCAGACGGAGATAATCGGGAATATAAAATGGTTTACACAGTCGTACGTCACGACGATCCACGAGCGTGCCGCTTGAATAATCCTGTTTACACGCAGTTTAAATGCTGACACATTCTGGTAAAATTATAAGTGTTTTATGTTTAGAAAAAACGATGTTTCATTTTACGATCACGTCCACCAAACTCATACTTAAATGAAACAAATATAATGCAGGAGGTAATTTTCAAAAATGGTCAAATCCAAATTCTTTGGTTTCATACGAATTCTATCAGATGTCTCTACTGATAAAGTTGATAAAGTTATCAGTAGAGTCAACTTCGTAACAATCAAAAATAGTCAAATACAGTGTAAACCCCATAGATTCAAACAAAAAGGGAAGATACGGCATTCTCCTATTGTAGACAACTAAAATAATTATAGTCCTACTCAACTACATATCCAAAGACTCACACACGCACACCTTTATAGTGTGTCACACTTTCTCGAGCGAGCGAGACAGAGCGGTAAGTTTCAAAGTCAGCGCGAGGGAGTCGGCGAGTAGCGCGTTGACGTCACGCCTTGTAATAATACCATAAAGTTACTATACCTAACGGAAAGGTACGAATAATACTCAGAACGATAACTAAAGCAATTGTTCTGAGTAATAATATGTATTCTATGGTCTCGGTCGCTTCGCAACAGACGAGTACATATGTACGTACGACCGATTCCGACGTCAACCACTGCGGAGTACCTACTCAGAACAATATTAGTTATTGTTCTGAGGCGGAGTAGCGCCTTTCTCTTTTTCACACAGCAGAATATCCGCAATAGTGCCTATTCCAGGCAAACTTACCTTCAAACATAGTCTAATCCAATTTAGCCAATCGTGTCACTTTTGGGGAATTTACTTTAGTTTTTCAAAAATAGTCAAATCCTGAAAGCTAAGTGTCAAAGTTGGTCAAATCCTTTTCGCTTATGATCAAAAATGGCCAAATCCATACTTTACAAACAAAATTAAGCAAATCCAACATTTCATGTGGTTTTTTATATAAATACAAGAAATACTTGATATTTTACGAGGATAATTGTTAAATTAAACATTTAATCAATCTATGTAAACCTTAAACTACAACAAAAAGGGAAGATACGGCACTAGCGTCTCGTGAGTGAGCCGCCAAAATTAGGCCTAAAGGCACAATTTCACTTCAGTCGTAATTTGCCGAGCGAACAGACTACATCGCACTATTGCGGATATTCTGCTGTGTGAAAAAGAGAAAGACGCTACTCCGCAGTGGCGTCGGAATCGGTCGTACGTACTCGTCTGTTGCGAAGCGACCACTGACGTCATTGAGCTTTATAACTATAGAGAGAACATACTTTGCTATCTCTTTCTGCCTTCAACCATTACTTTTTACTTTTTTTGGTTCCGTTTCGGCACATCAATCGGCGATTTTTTTTGTGCATGAGTGAAAATGTTGCACATCGAAGGTACCTCTCTATAGTTTATATATCTCAATGACTGACGTCAATGCGCTAATCGCTGACTCCCTCGCGCTGACGTTGAAACTTACCGCTCTGTCTCGCTCGCTCGATTTACACTTTATAGGTGTGCGTGTGTGAGTGAGTGTTTGCATAATTATGTAGTTGAGTAGGACTATACTTTGATCTCAGAACAATACTTTAGTTATTGTTCTGAGACTTTGATTGGCCTTAAGTAGGAGCATGCCGCATCTTCCCTTTTTGTTTTAATCTAAAAGTAGAGGATCCGAGTATACAACGACCTTCACCGAGCGGTTATTGGATGAAAAGTATTTTATATCAAATTTAATGTGTTAAAAAATGTAAAATGTAAAATAAAAACGAGTGGGTTGGCTGAAAAATTTCTGTCTAGTATATGATTAATTAAATATTTAAAAATATTTTTTTTAAATATTGCACTTGTTTTGATAATAGATAAATTACATAGGTACCAATCGAAAGTATGAAACCTCTATAAAATGCAAACGTTAGGTTGACTATTTTTTTCCTGTCATAACATTGGGTAGGCAGGTGTAAACAGGCAAGTCAATATTAGTAATTTGCAACCGTCTGGTTAAATAAATAAAATTTATGTTTTTAAAAAGATAAGCTCATTACAAACACACACACACCAAACCAGTGCAATGTAAAAAAATATATTTTTTTTAATATTAAATTAATCATTAATGGTACTGGACTGAAATTTTTCAGCCAACCCACTCGCGATATATTATTTAACATATTAAATTTGATATAAAATACTTTTCATCCATTAACCTTCTCGGTGAAGGTCGTTCTATACTCGGATCTTAGACTATAAGATGTAAACCTCGGACCAAATATTACATTTGGTCCGAGATGTAAACTGTTTCTACTTCCATAGACGCAATTATAATCTTAACACACAAAAGTCATTGTTTCTCGATTTGTACAAAAGTGGACTTGGCTGGTATTGAAAATTACCTCCTGAATTATAATATTACTAGCGGCCGCTCGGTGT
This sequence comes from Scoparia ambigualis, assembly GCA_963921215.1. Taxonomy (NCBI): domain Eukaryota; kingdom Metazoa; phylum Arthropoda; class Insecta; order Lepidoptera; family Crambidae; genus Scoparia; species Scoparia ambigualis. The sequence goes on from OY992503.1 coordinate 6,955,507, forward strand.
TTCACCGGCATGGTTCCCGTTCCCGTGGGAATTTCGGGATACGGTTATAAACTATCTGTATGCCGAATTTCATCCAAATCCATTCAGTATTATTCCGAACTTCCGAAATTCCGAACCGATTGAGATACAGTGCCGCTTGTGGCACTGTATACACTTCCATAATCCTACTAATATTATAAACGCAAAAGTTTGAAAGTATGGATGGATGTTTGTTACTCTTTCACGTAAAAAACATCCATCCATACTTACAAACTTTCGCGTTTATAATGTAGGATTATGGAAGTGTATACAGTGCCACAAGCGGCACTCTGTATCTCAATCGGTTCGGGAACCATAAGTTTTGCGGTATAATAGTGACGCCGCCGCCTAATCTGTCGTAAAGTTTTTGTTCTTCCTAGGGTGAATTCGACCAAACTGAAATAAGGTCTTATACCTAGATTAAACGCCGAATTTGTATAGACTAATCTCTTAGTAAGTCTTATTCCAGTTTGGTCGAATCCACCCTTAGTCGGGCACTCTTGACAGAGTAGTCGTGGTTATAGGGGGGTCTTGGGTGGTATCATAGCATGTTGTCCAAGTCGCATTTCGTCCAAACGCATTAGTCGCATTTTGTCCAAGTCGTATTTGGTCAAAGTCGCATTGTGGCAAGGTCGCATTTGGTCAAAGTTGCATTTTGGCTAGGTCGCATTTGTTCTAATTTTTAACCGATATCGTAAAAAGAGGTTATCAATTTGACCCGCAGATAATTATGTGTTTGTATGTATGTAATACTATGTTTGTCTATGTCACAGATGTAATAATCATGTAGTTCCTAGAAAATAGAAATCGGATTGCAATGATTTTTTCGTTAGGTACCTATCGTTCAACTTAGGGAACAGTGCAAGAAAAAAAATATGATAAAAGTATGTAGTTACTACCTACTTACTTAGATTAAAATCTCTTTTATAACTAGCTCCTAGAACTGCTGGTGCTCTAAAACCAAAATTACTTGGACAAATTGCGACTTGGACAAACTGCGACTTGGACAAATTGTGACTCTGATAAACTCAACTCAAGGGTCCATTCTTGGTCCTCTTTTATTTATCATATACACTTTTGATCAACCGGATGTAATAAGGCATTATAAATACCATTTATAAGCAGATGATCTACAGATCTATACCTCCCTTAATATAAACAACATAAATGATCGTATCATATGTTTAAACCATGATTTAGATTGTATAGCATCTTGGTCCGTGAGTAACTCGCTTGTATTGAATCCGTCAAAAACTAAATATATTATAATGGGTATTAAAGGTAAAATATTTAATATAATTAATAGATGTAATCCGATTAACGTAAACGTAATGGGAGAAAATATTGGAAGGGTATCTGAGGTACGTTATTTAGGACTACTTATGGATGAGTCTCTCCATTTTGAAAGGCATATTTCTGAATGTGTCAGTGCCTGTTTCTACCGATTAAAGGTCCTTTTAGTCCGGTCGTGGGACATTAAATTCCATAAAGAAGTTTTGATAATTCTAAAACTTTTCGTTTTTGCTGAGTGGATAGAGTATGTGGATTGTGAGCTACTTTTAAAAAGTTAGAAGTTTTATGACTGTGCTTTAGGTATGGTTTAGGTATTTCATAATATTTCGTGTAACGTAATGTATATAATATTAAAGTTGGAAATGTTGAGTGTTTTATAATAAGAACTATCTTATCTTTGTGTTGTAAAAAGTTTAGAAACATAATATATGTGGAACTATGAAAATCACAAAATCACTCGTTTTGTCTTTAAATAAAATTTTAATATTTATGAAATAATATTTAAGACTTTCAGTGGTTAGTGGTATACATGTTGAACAAAGTTTAGAAAGTTAAGTGGTGTGCTTCTTTGATCATTTCATTTTTCTTTCGTAACACACGCAATAATAAATTAAAATTGACAGAATCGCTTATACATGTCCTTTGTAATACTATTTTATACCACACAAAAAATTAGAAACATACATACAGTGCATTTTGTTTAAATAACAAATAAAATATTTCGTTAACGTACGTTTCTTTATGCGGACGCGGGCGGCTACGGGCGCGGCGCGGCGGTGGCGGCGGGCAGGCGCGGGGCTGAGGGCATACCTACCTACACTCTTTAAAGCCGGGTCCGCTGCGCTAGATTTTGAACAGAACATTGTTCGAAAACATAAATTAGTCAATGGGCCACATTATTAATCAATGGGCCACGCCCCTTAATGATGTTTTCGAACAATGTTCTGTTCAAAAATCTGGCGCAGCGGACCCGACTTAAGACTGATAATCCACTCGTCACGTCAGACGAGTGGATACATAGCGAACATAATACAAGAAGACGTAATGCAGAAAAGTAAACTAAGTACCTTAACCTACTTACTTTACATCTTAGCTGACAACAAAACATTTTATTACATTACATTACATTACAATGACAAGTTTTGAGTAGTTAAGTACAGATCGCGCAATTCTTCTTTCAGATAAGATTATTCTACAATTATCCGTATTGGATGAATGGGATGAAAACGTACGTAACGTAAACGGATGAGTATAATAATAATAATAAAGTTTATTATCGCCAAAGGTTGTACATAAAATCTTACAAGTAATATGGCAGTTAAATTAATGAACTTATGACATGAATATAAATATTGTGTAATGTTGCCCTTACTGGGTCAAAAAATGACCCGTATGAAGGACATCCATTCCCATTAAATAATTGACACATTATTAAAGTAATAATAGGAGAGAGACATTAGCAAGATTTTAGAGTGGTTACATTTCACGTTACAATGTTAATTACTTCTTTACAGTTCTATACTTTCACAATTTACACCAATTTTTCTTCCAAATTTATACAATGGTAATTTAAACTTTACAATTTTACACTTATTATAAATTTAATAATATAAATAAATAAAGTCTAAATAGACTTTATTTTATTTCTTGCAATTTTATAGTTTTACAACACTTAAGTCATTTATCTCTAAATAATCCCTTAAATATATTTTCTTAATTTAATTTAACAATTTAAATGTTTAATAGGTAATGTGATGTGTTGTGTATGACTTTATGTTATGATGTATAGGGCATTAAAAACTGTTCGGTTTCTTTATACGTTTTTTTTAACAAGTAATTTAAAACAGAATTCTTACACTCAAAATACGACAAACCATTAAAATGTAGTTCAGCGTTGATTTTGTTATAAAGTAATGGAGCCAAATAATAGGAAAATCTTTTCGTGAATGTAAATTTAAGATGTGGTATAGCACAGATTTTGTCTTTCCGACGCCTATTGATATTGACAAGGGGAGCATTTCGATGTTGTTTAAGAATAGCATTTAAAACAAAAATTTGCCGTACAGTTAGGACCTTGCAGGCAGCATACAGTTCAGATGTCGGAAACAGCAGGTGTCTAAAAGTAGCTACTTTCAAAACTGCACGTTGGGCGATTTCAAGAGGTTTGAGAGTGGTTTTGGCTGCTCCTCCCCAACATGTGATGCCATAAGAAATGATAGACTGAACCAATGCGTAGTAAACTGATCGTAGAATATGGTGATTAACAACGTGTCGTAATATTTTAAATATATAGATCATTTTTCTGGTTCGCGCTGTCAGTTGTTCTATGTGAGCTTTAAAGTTTAGATTAGAATCCAATATAATTCCCAAATATTTGGTCTTGTCAGTAGGTTGAAGTACGGGACAGGAACAGAAATAGCCTGGTTGGTTCCGACAGGAATGGGCCAGAAGAGTAAGTGGAATCTTCGGCTGTGAGGCACTACTAGCGGTGAACGTAATAAAATTAGTTTTAGAAGCATTAAGGGTCAGAAAGTGGGAAGAAAACCAGTTAAATGCAACACTGAAACCATTTTGAGCCTTGTTTTGAAGATCAATCCACGAGTTACCGAAAAATGAGATTGCAGTATCGTCCGCAAAGGAAACAATTTTACCATTAGAGATTCTAAGATTACAGAGGTCATTAATAAAAACGAGAAACAAGGTTGGACCAAGAATACTTCCCTGAGGAATACCATACGCTAAAGATAACTCATCACTGTAATAATTGTCAATTTTTACCATTTGAGTGCGATTACTGAGATAGCTCTCAAATAAATGTAATTGATTTCCTCTGACACCGATTTCTTCAAGTTTATGTAAAAGAGTTTGAATGGGAACGGTGTCGAATGCCTTGGCAAGGTCAACGAAGATGGTCAGCACCTTATCCTTTTTGTTAAGATGGTCAACAATGAACTCTATAAGCTCGTCAATCGCATCTGATGTCGACTTGTTTTTCCTAAAACCAAATTGATTGTCGGAAATCAATTTAAAGTGTTCAAGATAATGGACAAGTCTCTTATTTATCAAGCGCTCGAGTACTTTAGAAAGTGAACTAAGAACCGCAATCGGCCGGTAATTGCTAAATAGTTTTTCGTCACCACCCTTGAAAACAGGATGAATAATTGCCTTTTTAAATGAAGTTGGAAAGACACCTGTTTGGAAACATTGGTTAAAGATATGACATAGAACAGGGGCAAGAATATTTGAGTATCTTTTGAGAATGGTAGTTGATATCCCATCCCAACCCGTCGCCACACCGTCTCTCAAACACTGGATCGTAGAACGAACTTCATCACAATCAGTTGGTTCAAGTACGAAAGAAGATAAATTTCTAGAGGGAGTATGGCCCTGACTAATTGTATCTGGTATAGTGGCTGATTGAGAAGTAATTTTGTTTGCAAGATCCTTTCCGATATTTACGAAATAATTATTAATTGCGTCACATGACCCCGTAGGTGATTGTTTTACATCTAACAATTTATTTGGCGATTTCTTGAGCTTTATGGAATTTGTTATTCTCTTAATTGAATTCCAAAGACGTTTAGGATCCTTGGAAATCTTGTTAATTTCCTGTTTATCATATTCCCTTTTGACTTTTCTTAGTATTTTAGTGCAAAAATTTCGATATCTTGTATAGGTAAGCTTTAGTATCAAGTTATCAGGCGACTTCCTTAATTTGTTATGCATCCGGTCTCGGTTCTTAATGCATCTTAGTAAGCCAGGTGTAATCCAAGGCTTAAGTATTTTTTGCCTGTTGGAAACTTTTTTTGCTTTTGAGTGAGTAGTTATAGCCTTTGAAATAACTTGTATTAGTTCTGATGTTGCTAAATTAGGATCATTGATATTGAGAAAACGATTTAAATCTAAATTTTGGAATGTTATATCTAAAGAATTATAATCAATAATATCTATGGTGGTAGTTGGTTGATTTATTTTGTGTTTATAGTTGTCTAAACAAAACAGAGTTGAGTCGTGGTCAGTGACAGTTGTTTGAAAAACCAACGTGGTAGAAGATCGATTAGTTCGTAATATAATATGGTCCAAGCAACTATTTTCTCTCGTTGGCAAGGTGTGAGTGGGAAGATAACCGTGGAATGCAAGGTTATTCAGATATTCATGAGAACGAGCATTAAGAGATGATGGATTAATGTCTATGTTAATGTCCCCTGTAATTATAACCGTAGTGAATTGTGAGAGTTTGGACAAAGTATTATTGAGACTATGAAAAAATTCATTGATATTATTATCATGTGAGGGTGAACGATAAATACATAAGATGACAGTGTCATTATTTATTATAATGCTTAAACAAGATGCTGAATTTTGGAAATTGAGTTCTTCTGAGGTGTAGGCAATATTCGATTTTAGATAGACGACTACACCATCACTCTGATTTCGATGTTGTGTGGTATACAACACCGAATAACCCTGCATTAATGGAAGGTTGTGATTGCTGAGACATGGCAACCAGCACTCTGTCAAAACCAGTACATCACATTCAAAAGGAATGCGATGGATTAAAGTTTGAAAGCCAATAAAGTTACTATTAATTGAACGTATGTTTTGCGAGAGAACTTTCAATGATTTATCCGGATGTGTAATATATGTCTTAGCCTGTTCAGGAATACAGGAATAAGATTCTGAGACCGAGAGTTGGTCAATATTGTCGCTAATATTTTCTATACTGTCATGATTAGCCATTTATATAGATAAAAAAAAAACTACATAAAAAGAATGGCAGAAAAGGTTACTAGTGACAAGGGCAAACCGTTTTTGTGCAGGAATCATGTAAACTTTTAAAAAACGTATAAAAATTGTAATAGCAATTTTTAACATGTTGTATTTTAAAAAACCTTGAATCAGATGTACTGAACTGTTTACAGAAATAACTGTTGGAATAGTTAAGTATGATATTATTAAGTTATAGGTGGAATGAAAGTATATTTTATATGTGTTATGCTGGTAACAAATATTGTACTTAACTAACAGAATTATGTTTATATAAAAAGATATAAGATACAGATAACAAAAATGTAGTCATGCATTACCACTGCCCTCCAGTCCCTTAAGTTGGGATTCATTACGAACCAAAACATAAGCGGCTTTTTCATGTTGCCTTAGAAATATCCTTCCATTCGTTGTCCAACAGTAAGCGTAGTTATGAGCCTTTGCGAATGTGCGAGAACTATAAAACAATTTCTTCGAGTATGCAGATAGTTTTTCGCCTACGTAAATGTTGGTTTTAGCACAGTCCATACCTAGGTGTGCAGAGTTGAGTTTCGCATTTGAGTTTAATTTATTATATACTTTTGCTTTATTCAAAAAATGACTTTTCTTCAGTGTATTTATGAATTCGACGTTAATTGTAGAAGTTTTGTCCTCCTTGCGTGAGGTCTGGCGGGACACGTCTCTAATTTCAGAAGTATGGATATCGAATTTTATAAGATCTGCCAGTTTATGTACCAGCATAAACAGGTCATCTTTTGTTTCACGATCCTTCTTGGGTACGTTGCGTATTTCTACACAAGTCTTCACAAGATTACGGTCAAATATTTCCATTTTTTCTTCAATCGAATTGACTTGAGAGGCCATTGAGTGACGTTCTTTCTCTAATCCGGTTAGTTTTGTTTCTAAAGAATCGAATTGTTCAGACATCGACACTAAAGCCTTCTCCATCTCTTTGTTAGTGTCCTTGATTATGTAACATATTCTTAATTAAAAATAAAAACTGCAAATGATTAAGTACTTATCTGTTTATTTTTCATTTTGGTTAATCAATCTATCATCCTGTCATGTTCACAAATCACAATAATAGGAAAGTAATTTTTAAGATGTACAATAGGCTATAGAATTGCGTATCTAGCTAGGGCCACATCATACGATTAAAGTTTTTTCCACAACCCTTACGTGTTTTTTTGACAATTAATCAATTAGGAGCTTCAAGTAAGTATGCAAAAGTATTTCCTAAATTATAGTAAGGTAAGTAGGTACTCTTATTATCACTAAATCATTCATTACTACCTAGGTACCTACTAATTATAAAACACAGTCCCCCCCGCGTCTGTATGTCTACGTAAGTACGTAGGTACCTATTTACTTAATTAAGTATTATAATATCAATTCTACTAGTCACCTACAATTATTAAGTACCTACCTATATTATTACAATTTACAAGTACCTAACTAGGTTGGTAGTTACTAGGGCTTGCTCCCGGGAATTCCTGGTATTTCCCGGGAAATTGACTTTTTACGCAGTACCGGTACTGAGAATTTGTTTCCCGGGAAATTCGGTACTTTTGGTACTTTTGTTATAACTTCAAATTACGCCAATATTAGGCTCCGCGTTTGCGGTAGTCGTTACTGGTAACCTCGGCCTATGCTCTTAGTTGTAAACCATACAAATTTCGTAGCGTTACCAAATTTTTGTCTCCACAGTTCTCAACCGTGACGTCACCGGTACTTTTTCTGGGGAAAAAATTGTAACTAATGTACCCGTACCCTACACCGTACGGTTTCATCGTCATCGCACTCCAATGATTTGATAATTCCATTTAATTAATTTCATTTTTGTTTGCTAATTTAGCTTTACCTTCCAAATGACCTCGAAACTGAACGTCACTCGAAACATCGACGACAAGGATTCCAATAGTCGGATTGGTATCAAGGGAGAGCTCCCTCAAAAGTTCAGAGGTACGACGAAGTGATGTTTTTTCGCGGTAAATGCGCAAACTTGTGTTTTGGAGGGGTAACAGGGGACTAAGTTATGTCGGCCCCAATTCAAGACATGACTTAACATGTTCTTGGTGTCAGTCACAAGTTTATTCCGGCTCTCGATGACGCTTTCCCGAGAAATATTAGCTCGTCCGGTGTAGAGCGTTATTCCCTTACTGACGTTCGCGTACCAATGAATGCTGTTGTTATGCAACATGACATTGATATGCAGAAGAAACAGAGTATGGGCTAACACACACCCCTGTGGGACTCCAGACTCCAGCATTTAAGGGGGTTCATGTCAGAGCACGAACCATCGACTACGACTCTGATGCTACGCCCAGAAAGAAAGCTAGGCACCCACGAACACAATTACTCATTACTCAGGAAGCCAATATGATGAAAGTTTAGAGAGAAGAGCCCTGTGCTATACCCTGTCAAAGGCTTTTGCTACGTCCAAGCTAACTGCCAGTGCCTCCCCTTTACTCTCGACAGCCTCCGCTCATCGGTGAGTAAGGTACACTAAAAGATCACCAGCCAAACGACCGCGACGAAAACCATACTAGCGATCGCTTAGTAGTTGGTTTTATTTTAGGTACCTTAAGAGCTGGCGGTTTGTAATGGACTCCATTACTTTGGAGAGCAAAGAGATGATGGCTATTGCCCTGTAGTTGGACGGATCTGAGGGATCGATTTTTTTTGAGAATCGGGTGCACAAGGGCTGTCTTCCAAGAGCTCGGGACAACGCCAGTAGTGTAAGAGAGCCGGAAAAGGCGCGTTAGAACCAGCGCCAACTCATGGGAGGAACTGCACCAGGCCCACTCGACTTATGGATATCAAGGGAAAAAAGAGCCTTACGAACTGACCTTTGTAGGAACCGGACGTTTGGCATTGAACAAGCGCAATGCGGTATGGTTGGTGGAGAGTTTTTCCCATCGTCCAAGATCGAGTTTGATGCGAAAAGAGTGCCCAAGAGATCGGCTTTCTCCTTTGCAGTATGCGTCAGGCAGTCATCGGTCTTGTGCAATGGTGGTAGGGACGGCTGACAAAAATTCCCTAAGATAGCTTTGGCGAGAGACCGGAACGCACGCGTACCCGAAGGACGACGCACTAGCCTCTCGCAAATTCCACTTATGAATGATGACTTCGCCTTGGCAATGTCCGTCTTAAAGGACCTGGCGGCAAAGTTGTACCTCTTTCTGAGCGCACTGGTGTTTGGATCCTTTGATGACCTCGCATTAGCCCAGTCCATGTAATGTTGTCACTTTTGGCGAGACACCATTTTGCAGCAACGACCAAACCATGGTTGAGACCTGCCGCCAATGGGAACCACAAAGTTTGGATTGAAAAGTTTCATTCCCTGCAGTATCACATCAACGACAAAGTCGGCGGCGACATAAAGATCATCCAGCGAGAAGCAAACTCGTAGTAGGACGCAAAGAAACTCCCATCGCATCCCAGTCCGCTGACCTATAATGCCAGACTCGACGTTTTTGAAATTTCTGTGAAAGGCACAGTGCTACGAATCAGACAGTGGTCTGATGAGCCTAGTGGTGCATCAATAGAAACTTGATAGCCATCTGGGTGAGAGGTCAGCAGAAGGTCCAATAAGAAAGATGCATGGCCTTCCACATCTGGAATCCACGTAGGCTCTGCTACCAAATGGGACAGACTGTAGGCCAAAGCGAAGTCATGAACGGCTCTACCCGCGTGGTCAGTTTTGAGTGAACCAAGCCATTCGACGTGGTGGACATTGCAGTCTCTCAATACCACAATCTCGGCCGAGGGCATCCGTTGGAGAAGGGTCTGTCGCCGTTTGAACGGTCTCGGTTTGGACGAATTTATATTATTTACTCACCTTAAAACACTCATGATAAAAATCCATTGTATATAGACTCTTTTAAATTTAAAACATTAACTCGGATGACCTCTAACCAATTCTATTCGACGTGATGCCACAGCTAGTATAGCAATTAGCAAAACAATTTTTTTATTATAAATATTTTGTGTAATATTTTGATTTGCTCATTGATCCATTAATCAAACGTTAGTTACATCTGGGTTAAAAACTCAGTACCAAAAAGTACCGGAAATTCCCGGTTTTCCCGGAACCATAGTTAGCGCAGTACCGGGAATCCTGTTTTCTCCACAGTACCAGGACTGCAAGCCCTAGTAGTTACTTACTTAATGGAATAACTGCTAATACTACTTTACGTTACATAACATACTATGTAACATATACATACGTCTTCTTTGGCACAAGTCTAAATTTCATTTCGGTATTAAACCCTAGTGTTTATACGTTCTGCTCAAGGTCACCAGCGCTCGAGCTCTCACGTACGCGGAGTGTCACTGGTGGTGCCCAAAATAAACATGTATAGGTAGCACAGTAATATATATTATATTACCGTTTAGGTAGTCTGATGTGGCGTTGACTGTACTGACATACCTAGCCTAGGATTATTTGAAATGGTAATTTGTTCACATTTAAGTACACATTATAAACACCATAACTTGTAATAAATTAAGTAAGTATTCAGATTAATTATTATTTAAAAGAAGACTACCCAAAAGTCATTAGAAGAGATAAGAGTACGCGATAGAAAGAGAGGCAACTTCTAGGTGAATTTAACTGTAGATAAGGGAGCGGTGTGCAACCTGAATTGCATTTTATTGTGTCTTAGCAAGAGTCGCTATTTATTTAAAAGACTTTGCGGAGTGAATCTTCTGTACTTGTACTATTATGTAAGTATTCTATGGTATTATGCACAGATAAGGGGCAGGGGCAAATAAGATAATATCGTCGGCTTACTGCAAGAAATCATTAAAGAGCAGTAAGTAAGTAAGTAAGTAGTAAGTAGCAGCAATAGCTACAATAATTACAATGTGTCCTAATAGAAATAAATCAACTTGTGACGGGTTGAAACAAATAATACTGCTTTTGGCGGTGTAACCAGTTAGAACAAAATTTTGGTGTGACGAGTTGATGCCCAAATCCACCTGCGCACGTCCTGCACCACTATCCAATCGCGTATTTAGTGAAATATTTTATTCGTGATTAAAACAAAATGCACTGTATGTATGTTTCTATTTTTTGTGTGGTATAAAATAGCATTACAAAGGCCATGATGAGCGATTCTGTAAATTTTAATTTATTATTGCGTGTTTACGTTTTCATCCCATTCATCCAATTCGGATGATTGTAGAATAATCTTATCTGAAAGAAGAATTGCGCGATCTGTACTTAACTACTCAAAACTTGTCATTTAATAATGTTTTTATTGATGTCAGCTAAGATGTAAAGTAAGTAGGTTAAGGTACTTAGTTTACTTTTCTGCATTACGTCTTCTTGTATTATGTTCGCTATGTATCCACTCGTCTGACGTGATGAGTAGATTATCAGTCTTAAAGAGTGTAGGTAGGTATGCCCTCAGCCCCGCGCCTGCCCGCCGCCACCGCCGCGCCGCGCCCGTAGCCGCCCGCGTCCGCATAAAGAAACGTACGTTAGCGAAATATTTTATTTGTTATTTAAACAAAATGCACTGTATGTATGTTTCTAATTTTTTGTGTGGTATAAAATAGTATTACAAAGGACATGTATGAGCGATTCTGTCAATTTTAATTTATTATTGCGTGTGTTACGAAAGAAAAATGAAATGATCAAAGAAGCACACCACTTAACTTTCTAAACTTTGTTCAACATGTAGGGTTACACGCATAATGACAACTGAACACAATTTTACCTATACGCATAATGACACAAACGCAATATGACACACACGCACAATGACACACTCGCATAATGACACACACGCAATATGACACACACGCATAATGACACACACGCAATATGACACACACGCATAATGACATATTTCAATGGGTTTGAAAATAAATATGATGCATAAATTAGATTAATTTGTAATTTATTTATTGTAATAATTAACAAAAATGAAACATTTTTATACTAAAAAGAAAATCCACGCTTACATATTATATGTACAGTCGGCATCAAAAGTAGCTGTGCACTTTAGTACTGAGACATGGTATTATAGTATTTAGCTAATTTTGATGCCGACCGTACTAAAAAAAACAAAAAATTACACGTACTCTCTGTTAAGATGTTTTGTTGGAACTTGAAAGTTTAGTAAAGGACATATTTTTTTTTACTGTGGGGCTTGGTACTAAATTCCAGCCTTTTAACTTGACGCCAATGTATAAATACTTGAGAGAATACATTAGTATTAACATATTTATGACCGTATTATTAATTTAAAGACCTCCGTTTTTTATATAAATTAAAAACCAACATTGATATCTACTCGCAAATGGCAACAATATAGTTGGATTGTGACACTTTATGTTATTAAAAGTGAAAAAGTGACGCTTGTCTGACGTTTTATATGTCAATACGCATCGTAGACAGATGTCAGACTGTCAGCCGCCAGACGATTCCCGGCCGCGTTTTCGTTGTGTTATTTGTGTGTATCGTTGCTAAAACTTTAAGTGCGAAAAAGATAACTGTGTTAGCGATATCGTTTCTACATTACCATAGACCTCATAGACTTACCTACTTAATAACCCTGCGTTCGTTAACATTAAAAAAACTAGAACTTTCGTTCAGAAACGTACAAAACTTATCAAAATACAGTATTCTTTAACGGAGGTAATTTAAAATCTAAAAAATATACAGAATGATAGCATTTAGTCTCTTGGACAAGGAAGTATATGAATTGTTGCAGTTAATTTTTCTTTCATTTTAGTACCAAAAAAAATATGTCATTTAGTATCTTGTACTCACCTATTGTTTTATTTAGCTTTTTTGCCATCTTATTTTACATGTAAAAATTAAATAATAGTAATAATAAGAATTACATATTTTAAAACATCTAAGCTGATAGCCGAAAATCGGGATTATTTTATAAAAAAACAATTAAATTTAAATATCTCGAAAACAGTTAGATTTAGGATAGGGTGTTTCATAGTCAAATTAGTTACAAACGATGTAAACTAAACTCCCTTAACGGGATTAGGTCGACTTAACATGTAACCCTGTATAATATATCATTTCGCGTATATGTCGTTTTGCGTATATGTCATTTCGCGTATATGTCGTTTTGCGTATATGTCATTTCGCGTATGTCGTTTTACGTATATGTCATTTTGCGTACATGTCGTTTTGCGTATATGTCATTTCGCGTTTATGTCATTTCGCGTATATGTCATTATGCGTGGCCGAAATGTGTCATTATGCGTGTAACCCAACATGTATACCACTAACCACTGAAAGTCTTAAATATTATTTCATAAATTTATAAATTTTATTCAAAGACAAAAAAAGTGATTTTGTGGTTTTCATAGTTCCACATATATTATGTTTCTAAACTTTTTACAACACAAAGATAAGATAGTTCTTATTATGAAACACTCAACATTTCAAACTTTAATATTATATACATTACGTTACACGAAATATTATGAAATACCTAAACAATACCTAAAGCACAGTCATAAAACTTCTAACTTTTTAAAAGTAGCTCACAATCCACATACTCTATCCACTCAGCAAAAACGAAAAATTTTAGAATTATCGTAAGTAATTTTTTTCCGGCTACGCGACTATTTATAGAATACGAGACTTTATATCTCTTGACCTTTGCGTTAATCTGTGCGATAGCTTAGTGCTCTCTAAATTCTATTATTGTATTACTGTATATGGCCCATGTGTCCTGGGAAAGTCTCAGCGACTTATTCAACGAGTCCAGAATACGTGCGTGAGGTATTGTTTAGCTATCCCTCCCAAAAGACATGTAACGCCTTATATGAATTTTAACATTCTGAAAATGAAGGTGAGCCAAAAGCTTTACTTGGCTTGCATGCTTTTTGACGTAATTACGGAGCAACACCCTAAATACCTATTTGATAAGCTTGCTTGGCGTTCTTCAACCAATTGCAGGGTTAGACAGTGCACCAACCCTTTATCAATACCTGAACATAAAACTGCTGCTTTCCGTGGCAGCTTCAAATATAATACTACTAAAGTGTTGGAATAATCTACCTCCCCCACTGCGAGATACAGGAACTAAATATCTATTTAAACGTGCTTATAAGGCTCATTTACTTAACATCCAAAAATCCACTTAGTAGCTACTGTTTTTTTATTTTTTATTTATTTTTAGTATTTTTGGCATTGCATTTGGTTGGTTTTATTATTGTTATTTATTTAATTTTTTATTGGCCTTTTTATTGAAGGAAGTACCGTACTCTATTAATATTATGTAAAAACAAAAAAATATATATTATTCATAAATACTTCCATATTTAGATTTACTACAGTATAGTTTATTAAACGCAGGGCACGGTGCGCGCTCCTCCCCGGGTTTCGGCAGAATATCAATGTTGTGGCCTTGGTTGCAGCAACAACAAAAAATATGGGTCGGCGCCCTTTGGTTGACTCAACACTTTATACTTTGTTAATGTACCAGGCATTGCTTTTTGATTTATTTTTATTTTTTATCTTTTATTTTGTTTAACCTTGTATATCGTCGCCGTAGAGCGAAAAGTCACCAAGTCGCAGTTTGACCGAAATTGAGTTAGAAATGTCATCAACATCACCGATTTTTTCTGCAAATTTCAATCTTACTATCATGTCAATAGGTATCATAGTTTTTATTGTAGGAAGTGCGAAAAATCATTAACACTTACTTAAGACTACAACATTTTATTCGAAAATAAACTAACTTACTTAAACATTTTTTCCTTCTTGGAAATAGTTGCAAAGTTGTACCTAAGTCGGGTTAATTACTTTTCCTTTTTTTTGTAATAGATGGTAACTAGGACCCAACCTTTTCTAAAATTAACTTAAACCACTTGATTAGTTTAAGAATGACTGTTTCGAATCAGAACATGTATGCAAAAACTAACTAAGTCCATTTATATATATACTCTTTATTGCACATAAACACACATACAGAAAAAAAAAATACAGACAATAGTGAGCAAAGGTGGACTTATCTCTAAAAGAGATCTCTTCCAGCCAACCTAAGGTGGAATGGGAGCGTGATGCATTAGTGGGAACAACAAAAGTGCTAATTAATTAATAACAATAAAACAAAATATTGCCAATAGATAAAGGTACTTAAATAAAATATATAAAAATAATACTACATACTAGGTACTACATATAATAAAAAAAAAATACATCAAGTAAATAATATAATAATACTTACATAAATAATATAGATAAAAATAAACATATGTGTCTATATGTTGTCTATGATTGCGATGAAATTAGTGTCAGAAAGTGGTCCTTGACCCTTCTTTTAAAAGATGCAATTGTTGAACTATTCTGTATGCCCGTTGGAAGATTGTTCCAAAGCTGCGCAGCCCGGACAGTATATGATTTCTGAAAGAAGTTGGTGTTGACTCTCGGAATCTTGAGCGTCTTGGTGATGCACGCACGTCTTGAGCGACAGGGTGGGGGCAACAGTTGGAACCGGGAACGGAGGTAGGAGGGAGCATTGGGATCGTTCAGGGTGTTATAAAGAGTGGAAAGGATGTGCATATTACGCCGGTGTCTGATCGGAAGCCACTTTAGTTTAGTACGAAAGTGTGAGACGTGGTCATACTTACGTAAGCCGAAAATGAATCGAATGGCCAGATTCTGAAGACGTTCCAGTTTTAGCAATTGCTCCTCAGTCACATCTAAGAAACAGACGTCGGCGTAGTCTAGTACAGGAAGAAGAAGAGATTGCGCGAGCATAATTTTGGTTTTGAAGGGGAGAAAGTATTGAAGCCGCTTGAGTGAGTGGAAGCTATAGTGCAAACGTTTGCTGGTTTCACCAATGTGGGTTGACCAGGACATGTTACAGTCCAACGTCAAACCCAGGTTCTTAACTTTGTCAGTGTAGTTGATAGGGACACTGTCGTAGACGAGCGCGGGAACAGAACTCCAATCCAACCTGGATCTCAACCTACCGCTGCCCACAATCATGGCCTGTGATTTTGCAGGGTTTACAATAAGACCGTACGATTTAGCCCATGCTTGGACAGCAGATAGGTCTTGATTCAGAGCATGAATCGTCTCCGTGACCTCCGAAAGCCTAAAATGCTTGTAAATCTGAAGGTCATCGGCGTAAAGGTGGTAACGAGAAGAAATAGCAGATGAGATCTTGTTAATGAAAACAGAAAAAAGAAGTGGGGAGAGCACGCCACCCTGAGGCACTCCCGCTGATAAGCAGGTCCAGCCAGAGGATTCATCATGATGCCTCACACACTGCACACGGCCAAAGAGGTATGAACGAAACCACTCTAACACCGGCGCAGAAATGTTAACAGAGCGAAGAGTAGAGTGTGTTTATTGACCATTTAGTGACTTTTTAACCAAGAATTATGATAATTTGCACTACTATACGTAAGAGCGAGAAACCATTAAACTTGATTAATCAGTTGTATCCTAATGGTATAGCCACAAAGTTTTGTTTCGACCAGTCGCTAAAACGTTTTGGTGATAATTTTAAGCAACATCTCCCCAATGGTCTATTATACTCGGGCGATTTGGTTAGTTTTAAGTCTTTGTTTTTGCCGCGTAGGTGGCGGTGGTAACTTTTATTCACCGCGCTGACATCGGCGAATGCGCATGCGCTTGATTTTTTTTGTGCTAACGTAATTTATACCCTTTTTGATATTTGTTTCAAGCGTCTCAAATGATTTTTGGAGCCAAAATCTACAGTGCTATGGGCTTTGGTGAATACCGGAGTAGAGCTCAATCTTTACGCCTCCTGTGTACCGCTCGCACAGCGGGAACCGGAAGATAACCACATTGATAATTGAGCAACTAAGTCAGTCGGCTGATCTAGCTCTGGCTCGTTATCTCTCGGCGCAGTTAGTAATTCTGAGGGAATTTAATGCCCGCAACCAACAGTGGTTGTTCTCGTTACAGATGACCGACCATACTGGGCGGGAGACGCGTAGACTTGCGTTATCGCAAGATCTCTCCCAGCTTGTAAACTG
The DNA here is from genome assembly GCA_963921215.1 of Scoparia ambigualis. Lineage (NCBI taxonomy): Eukaryota > Metazoa > Arthropoda > Insecta > Lepidoptera > Crambidae > Scoparia > Scoparia ambigualis. The sequence goes on from OY992503.1 coordinate 6,972,580, forward strand.
CGCTACGCGCGTGCTAGCCATACACACTCACATACTGCCAACTGCCTGGACCTTCTTCTGACGACTGATCCAGACAAACATTCCATATCGGTATCAGCCCCTTTGGGATCATCCGATCACTGTCTGGTGAAAGCTGTATCCTTTACTCCCCACCTGATCAAACCCCAGTTGTATGAGACGGGTGTGGCGATAAAATTTTGCAGACTGGTATGAGATGCGACATTTCTATGTACCTTTTCCTTGGCGGCAGTGCTGTTTTTTTTTCAGACTATCCGTCCAAATACTGCGGGGTATGAAATATTACATTCCATATTACGATGTTCCATCGGGTAGCAAAGCTCGCCCCTGGTTTAACGCTGACTGTCGCAGCGCCGAAGCACAGAAACAGTCAGCTTTCTTAGCCTGATGCTTGAGCGCGCAAATTGTCAGGTACATAGACCCTGAAGAAAGCCTATAACGAAGCCGCCAAGTCCAGTAAAAGAACATTACGTAAGGCACGATTCAATCACACAGTTTAACACCGATGGGGCCGATGCCCCATCGGTGTTAAACTTGCTTCGCACCCATTTGGGAGTAGGGCTTTTTGGTCCCTTTGCAAAGCAGCCGAGGCGAATTTTAGTCGCCCTTTACTTCCACCGCTGAAAAAGCCGGCTCACTTGCCCACACTGCAGCTGAGCAGGTAACTTGTTTGCCTCTCTTTTTGCACAGAACTGACGTCTGTAAGTCGCCAGCAAAGTTCCACCAAAGTTACCTAAGCCGACCCCTCTATGTGAGAACTTCACATTCGCAGCAAAGAGGTACTCAAAGCTCTCCGTACTCTACACGTGAATAAGATAATCGTCTAGTATAATTTATAAGTGTACCAAGTATACTTTGCCAGATACAAAGATTCTACAATATAGGAGAGCTTGATTATCTTGATTGTATCACTTCCAGGAAAGAGCACAGGCTGCACATTAGTGCAGCCTGTGCCCAAAATAGGTAGCCGTGCCGATCCATCTAACTACAGACCGATTTCAGTCACGTCCAAACTCTGCAAGATTATGGAACGTGAACTGAACTCTCGACTGCTGACATACCTTGAGACCAATGATCTCCTTAGTGACCGCCAGTTCGAATATCGCCACGGTCAGTCGAATGGAGATCTTTTTGTGTATGCCATCCATCTTTGGAATGAAGCGATCAAGAAACACGGCGAAGTCCTTGCCGTCTCGCTTAATATCTCCAAAGTCTTTGATAGGGTCTGGCAGTGCAGCCCAATTAGTAATCTCCTGCATATGCATTTTCTGAAAGCCTTTGCATCTGGATCACTGACTTACTCGGGAAACGGTCAATATGTGTGTGTATCTATTAATATAATTTTTATATAAGTTCAACAACTGCATTAGTTAACTCTCCTTTTTGATTTTAACTAGATATAAATTCTAATAAAATTAATAAAAATAAAAAAGTAATTAAGAATAATCACTAAAACACCTTTTGAATTTCCTAAGTTTAGTCGTATTTTAACTAACTATAGTTATTCTCTTTGAAAATAATACAATAACGGGCGAAAACTCACCAACTCCATTCTACAATTCAATAACTAAAAATGTTGGTACAAGATTTGAGGGCGAAAAGTAAATAAGTATGTTTTTTTTCATTATCTCCGATAATAAATGAAATACATTGAATGTAGTAATTTTACCTAATGCGCTAATTTATTTTCCAATTTATGAGACCATAAAATTAGAAAGATGTTATACCAAAACTAAGATATATTTTTTTTTGTTTAGTAAAACTTTAAACCTTCCTAACTCAAATATCAGTTTTACCTACTTAGTGACTTTTCGCTCTACGGCGACGATATGTGCTATGTATATACCAATAAAGTTATTATTAATTCATTCATTCAAACTGCGATTTGGACAAATAGCGATTTGGACAAATTGCGACTTGGACAAACTGCGATTTGGACATTTTAAAATGGTTTTTCAAAGTTGGGACGAAATGCGACTTGGACAACATGCTATGATACCGTCTTGGTGAATGACGGCTCCCGTTATTAGTCTCCATTCGGCTCTGTTAGTGGCATTGTGTGAGCAGTCATTCATGGTAGATTGAGTGAGGGATCTAATGAGGTCTACCCATCTGGTTGGAGAGCGACCACGGGATCTCTTGCCCTCCATTCGGCCCTGAACTACGAGACGCTCCATTGAGTCTTCGTTACGAGTTATGTGCCCAAAGAACTTTAGTATTCGTATTTGAACAGTCAACGATAATCTTTCCTTTATGTGAAGCTCTTATAAGATCGATACATTGGTACGGTGAGCAGTCCATGGAATCCTCAGAAGACGTCTCCATCACCACATCTCCAGTGCATTGATTTTCCTTCTCTCCTTTAAGTCAAGGTCCACGTTTCTGCTCCGTAAAGAAAAATTGGAAAGACAAGACTTCGCATCAGTCGCACTTTAGTGGTTTTTGTTATTCTGCGGTCTTTCCAAAATTTCCTAAGCCTCTCGACGGCAGATCGCGTCACATCACAACGCTTTCGTATCTCGTCTTCACAGCCTCCGGTATTTGTAATGTTGGAGCCCAAGTATATACAGCTCTGAGCTGCTCTTTTAACGGTCGGTTGGTGGTTTTTAGGTGTGCTTCAAGCTGTAATCCTCATATTTGAAATCTCAATGAAAACGAATTTCGACAACGCTAAAAAATAGTCATGAAATAGTCATAAATAGTCATACATTTAAAAAAATAGTCGCATTATAGTTTCGGCGTTATAGCTATAGGTTAGTGAGGATTATGACTTGAACGTCAAGCTGTAATCCTCATTTCTGGTGCAAGCAAACGGTGCAATCTTTCGAATTGGTTTAGGTTTCAAAAAATAGTCATGAAATAGTCACAACGACATGCCAATACCCTGATGAGGATTATGGCTTGAACATTTGAAAACTTTAAATTTCTCCGTAACGCCTACGATTTTCGATTTAAATTTTGTACCAAAAAATAGTCATGAAATAGTCGTATGCAGCGAAAATAAAATTGAGCTGATTTAATTTGAAAATAATAAAAAAATATTCTCCCTACATTTCTATGGATATACAGTCGTGTACAAAGTAACTTCATTTGATATGATTGTAAAATATTCCGCTTAATATATAACATTACTTCCATCTAGACGTTTTAAGGAATAGGAATGGGGGGGGGGGGGAGGGAAGGGCCTCCGGAACCCTCACTGGCCGGACGAAACAACAGCACGAAGTGCGTGACCCACGTGTAGAGTCTTAAGGGTAAACCTACGGACGCGAGTAACTTTAACCCCCTTATATTATTTATTACAATCGAAAGCTTGCTTTACATAACTTGTTTAAATCTCAGTACATATATGGTCATATCACAGCAATTAGTTTTGATCACAATTATCATAGTTAGTTCAATATCTGTTGATGTTGGATTAGTTCATTCAGTTTATGTTTCTAGAAAATTTCAATAGATGGCGCTGGTAGGTTGAGTGCATGTTCTAAAATCACAAATTCAATAAACGAATCAGACACCAACAATATCAACAACTTTTAATTACTTACATCGAAGAAAAGTATAATACTATGTAATAGTATGTTTAAGGTATCACTAATGTTAAAAAATAACAGATTTTCCACTCCAAAAGTAGCGGCTGTTGTATCAACCCGGGATCGACCAAATAGCGATATATCCTTGTCTCTATCGTTAACGGACGAAACCGGACGGGCTGCTTGTTAATTGTAATCTAAATCGAAAGTACGTTTTATACTCACAATAACTTCAAAAACGACACCCCGTTATCTTCGTAAAATTTCATAAATTCATTCATACGATTTCTTTAGCACTTAAAATCCTTCACCAGAGTACCCATCACAAATGATTATTTCATGATTTCAATATCACTGGACCAAATAGCCATTTTTTCAAAATTTTGCGAATGCAACAACTGACGACACACGTGATCTATGACCTTGACTTACATTCAACTGAACTTGATACAAACATCAAAATAAACTTCGGCCCATCGCACTGCGATCGATGCGTTTGAGTGGAGACAAGGATAGCGCTATTTGACCAATCCCGAGAATCAAAAGCGCGCTACTCAAAATGGCGCCGCCAGAACGCCCAGCTTTTATGTATTTATAGGTACTTACTGGTTTTTGTTGGAATTATACAGGGCGTTCCACGGATATGCCACATGGAGGGAAAGTACCTTGAATATTGTAGAGAAAAATAATCACCCTGTAGCTTTATCATACCGATCGAAAGGCTTCATCATAAGCATTATTTTTTGCTAAATGACATAGTGTCACAAGTAAAACGAAGACCATAAATTATAACATTTGATGTGAAATTGTGTTCAGAAAAATGAAAAGCTGACATTGCCGTAAGGACATACAACTGACATTGAAATAAATACATACATAAATTGATTAATTTTGTATTAAAAATGTAAAAAATCATGGTCTTATCAATATCTCTACGCAATTGCAAAGGCTCGAGAGTTTTAGTGACCTCCGCATTGCCGATAATGCGCACAGCGCGGCGCTGCAATCTGTCCAAGGCATCGAGAAGGTAATTTGCGGAGCCGTCCCAAAGGTGAGAGCAATACTCCACGCAAGACCGCACCTGTGTCTTGTATAATAGACACAACTGATCAGGCGTGAAGAATCGCCGCACCTTGTTCAGGACACCGAGTTTACGTGAGGCATTTTCAATCACGGTTTCGATGTAGTCCTTTTGGTTTAGATCGCAGCGGATATCCATACCGAGCATGTTAATACTTTCTGCAGGCCTAGAGATGTACCCTGAAGAGAGGGAAGGGGAAGGAATGGCGACTTTTTCGCTGTGAACGCGCACACCTGTGTTTTCTTGGCATTGAACTCCACCAGATTATCGGAGCCCCATTTAGAAATGAGGTCCAACACCCGATCGAGCTCAATGACAAGATTTGCTCGCTTCATTTCGGTGTCTACCCGCCCAGCCGTTGGGTGACCGTTTTATCCCCCATGCACTGTGCTATCATCTGCATAGCAATGAATGTTTCCAAGAGGAAGCATGTCATTGATATGCAGAAGGAACAGCGTGGGGGATAGAACGGAGCCTTGAGGAACACCAGCGTTCACTGACATGAACCGCGAAGCGCATCCATCCGAAAGGACACGGATTCTACGCTCATGCAGGAAGCTAGCAATCCAGGTACAGAACTGAGCGGGCAAACCGTATGCCGGGAGCTTGGAGAGAAGAGCTTTGTGCCAGACCCGATCAAAAGCCTTGGCTATGTCAAGGCTAACTGCCAGTGACTCGCCACGCTTGTCAATAGCCTCACCCCAGAGATGTGTGACGTACGCTAGAAGATCACCCGTTGACCGTTTTGGCCGAAACCCATATTGACGATCGTGAATTAGGGAGTGATCTTCTAGGTATCGAATAAGCTGTTTGTTCAATATTCGTTCTAGGATCTTGCACAACACTGAAGTTACGGCTATAGGGCGGTAATTAGTCGGATTTGACCGATCTCCTTTTTTAGGGATCGGTTGCACATTAGCTTCTCTCCAAGATTCCGGCACACAACCCGAAGAGAGTGAGAGACGGTACAGACGCGTTAACACAGGGGACAACTCCGCTGCACACATTTTCAGGACTATTGCTGGGATATTATGCCATCAGGACCGTTAGCTTTCCGGACATCGATTGACTGCAGCTCCGCACGGACATCACACTGCCTGATTTTAATATCAGACATTGTGTGGCCACAGTGAGGAATTGAGGGTGGCTGTGCATTACAGTCATCGATCCGGGAGTTAGCCGCAAAGAGTTTGGCCAGGAGATCGACCTTTTCCTGCGGCTTGTGAGCTAAAGTTCCGTCAGGACATCTTAGTGGTGGCAGCGAGGGTTGGCAGAAGTTGGATTGCACGGCTTTGGCCAGACGCCAGTAGCTACGGCTGCCCGTAGGATGCGTCAGGAGTTCTTTGCCTACTCGTGCAACGCGCTGGGCATCCGTTCTAATGTAGGCCCTCTTACACGACTTGGTGGCATTATTATAGGCTGCTTTTAGCGAGTGAGTTTCGGGATCCTCATGAGCTTTACCTCTGATCCAAGCGCGGTATGCCGTCTGTTTGCTCTCAACAGCGCTGGCACACTCGCGATTGAACCAGCGGTTGCGTCTGCCTTTGCTGATGACATACCTACCATACCTACCTACGTTAGTCTGCAAAGTGCAATACCGAGACCCCATTTATTTTCCTTTTACAACTAAAATGAAATGTGCGTATTTAAGGTGCAGTTAAGTACAACGACTATCGATAGCATCAAGTTATGTTATGGCTACATTTTAACTGTAATTTTTATTATGATAGTGTTAGATTAAAAATGAAAAAAAACACGAATACTTTTTTGTCATTTTTGTCATGTTTAAAACACTTGCCCTGACCAGCCCTTGAAGTTTCTTGCTGTTTCTAGCAGTCACCTTATATTTTGCGCGTGAGATGTTGCCAGCTTGCAGTAACAGGGAGAATGATTATTACATTACCCACTTTATACAGCGTGATTTGAATTATGCGATTATTGTGAAATAAAATAAATTAGACCAGCGGCCCGGACGGGATTCCAGCTAGACTACTTAGCCGCAGGCCCCGCTGGCCTTTGCAAGCCTTTGACCGGGTCTGGCACGCTGGCTTTCTGAGCAAGCTTCCAGCGTACGGTATCTCAGCTGATTTTTGTGTCTGGATTTTGGACTTCCTAAGTGAACGGTCAATCAGAGTAGTCATTGCTGTTCTTCTAACCTCATGGCTATCGACGCTGGAGTCCCTCAGGGTTCCGTTATCTATGCTACCCTTTCCTTGTTGCATATTAACGATCTGCTCAAGCCGGGAATTGTTGGGTACCTATGCAGACGACAGCACGGTCACAGAGAGGTATCTGTCTAGCGCAAGGGTTGGCGGAACAGAAGTTCATTCCTTAAGAGAGGCCATGGTTGAGCAGACAAACTTGACTTTAAGTCTTGTCTCCCAATGGGGTGACAACAATTTGGTCAGTTTTAACGCCACCAAAACGCAGGCGTGTTTGTTCTCGGCCAAAAGGAGTCCTTTTAACCTGGCTCCTACTTTCCGGGGTGTAGATGTACCAATTACCGACAACCTCGATCTCCTAGACATGAAGTTCACCTCTAATCTCAACTTTGACGACAAGATCGAAATGAAGGCTCAAACTGCGACGAAAAAGCTGGGTGTTCTAAATAAGGTTAAGCACTATTTCACGCCGGGACAGCTTCTAACTCTATATAAAGCACAAGTCCGGTCGTGCGTGGAGTATTGCTGCCACCTTTGGACGGCTCAGCAAAATATCAACTTGCCGCGCTCTATAGGGTGGAACGCAGAGCCAGGAAACTTAGGTGACGATAATCTTGTGAAAACCAAGCTTCACAGTCTCGCTCGGTATTTTACTAGTTCTACTTCGAAGAGTGTGCTGTTGAGCTACAAGAGCTCATTCCACGGTGCCCTTTCTACCGTCGGGAGTTCAGACGTACGGTGGGTTACAATACTTGGTTAATATTCCACTCATACCAGCGCTATTCGTCTTCATTCATAATGCGTACATCCAAGGTGTGGAATTCCCTTCCGGCATCTGTGTTCCTGAGTGCATATAGACCCAACATCTTTAAAGCCCGAGTGAATAGGCTGCTTCTGGGCAAGCTCGCTCCATCATCGGCTTCTTCTTAATCCTACGGATAAGAATGTGGCAAAGAGCAAGCCCATCTATTAAAAAAAGTAGTTTTTAAGGAACCGAGATTCGTATTTCAAATACCTAATAGAACCAGAAATACCAGGGTGCATGTCCCAGACATGATACTCGTATTATAATTAAAACAGAAATTTAACTAGAAATGATAACTATAACGTATGAACATTTTGAAAGGCTTAATAACAAAAGTCATGCTTCAGCTCAAAAATGAATAGAATCCTACTAAGTATTAGACTGTGAATGTCTTAAAAATATGCTTTAGTCGGTATGTAATTGTATCTTTAACCAAATTCAATAATTGGTTTAAATTAAACTGATTTTAATTTTTACCCGGTATAATTTAAAATGGGTGGGTAAAAATAGTTAAAAATGGGTATTTACCGACAAGTCGGGTATTTACCGGGTAAATGCCCATCTCTAGTCGTACGTACTCGTCTGTTGCGAAGCGACCGAGACGTCAACGCGCTACTCGCTGACTCCCTCGCGCTGACGTTGAAACTTACCGCTTTGTCTCGCTCGCTCGATTAACACTTTATAGGTGTGCGTGTGTGAGTGTTTGCTTAAGTAGTTGAGTAGAACTATATTTTGAATAACTACAAGTAGGAGCATGCCGTATCTTCCCTTTTTGTTTTAAACTAAGGTATTAATTGCTCACGGGTGCTATATGGGCTAGAGCCGCCTCTGGTAGGTAGGTATTTTAAAGGACGGTTAGGGGCTTGGGTTTGAAACCGCCTTTCTTAATAACAATATTTTATTAAGAGGCCTATTACATCTCGACTGTGATTTTTGCGTAAAATGGCCAATTTTGGCGTTGTGGATCTGAGAAACAGAAATACACTAACAATTATGACTTATTGAATAGTGTAAAATAGCTATCGGAATAGTGCGTAGCGGCCTCGCTTTTTATAAATTTTGCTTAACTTTTTAATTAAACCCAAAATTGCAGAGAAATATTTTCATAAAGTGCGCGAAGGCACTTTTTTGAGCTCACCGATTGAACTACTGTTCTAAACAATTGAAATAAAAAAAATTATAATGTTATCTCTTATATAGTCGAATAGTGCGTAGCGGCCTCGAAATTTTTAGATATCATTGATTTTATATAGGAAAAAAATCTTATTCTAAACCAAAAAACTTTGAAAATCGCTATAAGTTAACTGTGAATTTCTCCTATCTCCGATAATATTATTGAGCAAAATTTATACCAGAGTAAAATTGTTACTTTATGAGGAATAAAGATTTTATAATGAATTATTATTCTATTTCGATAAAAACGATATATACAACTGCAAAATTACTACGAAATGCGATGCGCCGGCCGTCCGAATTCAACTTATGCTCACAGAATGGAGATTTTGTAATATTATGCACAAATTTATTATCCTATTACGATAAAAACTATAAATACAACTGCAAAATTACTACAAAATGCGAAAATGGGCATTTTACGCAAAAATCACATTCGAGATGTAAATAGGCCTCTTAATTACAATGACAATACAATTAAATATAAAAATAATACGCTCGGAACAAATATTTGGTCCGAGATGGTACGTCTACCCACAATGTAGAATCTGCCAGCGCCTTTACATAGCATAGACCCACAGTAGGTTCTCAATTAGGTTTTGTTGGAGTGGGACTGCATTGATCAAAAATAAGCATGCACCAGATATGGTGGAGGTCCTTGGAGAAGGTCTTTATTCAACAGTGGACGTTTTTCGGCTGATGATGATGATGATTAGTTGTTATTCATTCATTATTCATCTTACGCTAAGAAACTGCAACACTTACATGTGGCTGTATGACAGTAATTCCTTTGTCTTTCATTAGAAAGAAACACTATTTGACTACTCGCCAAGTGACGTCTATGACATTGACTCCTCGGTGAAAGGTCAACGACGATAAAATAAACACAATCGCTATCGGTAATTTTGCTTGCTGTTGAAAATACCAAATAAAACCGCGCGCTGATTACTCATTCACGTAGCAATTAGCTACATAAGCTAGCATTCTGTAACTGTCTTCCATTCACGCCAGACGTGTCGCATAAATCCGAACAATGGCTTCACGCTTTCAAGTAGTAGAGTTGGGACCGCCGATCGAAGTTTTCCAGCTAAATAAATTGTGTGTTGATGATTCATATCAGAATAAAATTAACTTAGGAGTCGGTGGTACGTACTATATAAATATAACATCTGCATTCCCGTTAAATAACTTGTATTATGTCAATAAGTCGGCGGTACGTACTATATAAATATAACATCTGCATTCCTGTTATATAACTTGTTTATTGTCAATAACCCCATTCAAGGGCAAAGCTATTGGTACGGTAGCAATTTCTCTTATGCTTATGTAATAATGTTTAATAAAGTTTGAATTAAAATAGATATGAATGAGTTATGTTTGTGTTTATGTTAAAAAAAAATTTAATGTGTTAATGAAGTAGATATTACAGGCAATTATTTGATTAGTACCTACTAAATTCTTGTGATTGATTTAATTGTCATGTCATTTTAATATAAGCTATGATTGTAATCTGATTTTTTTTTATTGAAACAGTAGGAACCTTCTTTATTCGTAGTATAATTTTAAAGATATTTCAAGAGGTTTGCTCTTGGTCTCCAACTCATTTGATGGTAACACTGTTGATGTTGCAGTCATAAAATTAAATCACTAATACTTAACCTTTTACTTGTTGGTGTAAATTTTCGCAATTTCTTTTTCCTTGCAGCATACAGAGACGAAAATGGCAAACCGTGGGTGTTGCCTGTTGTACGCAAGATGGAGCAGCAAATGGCAGCTGACGAAACACTCTTGCATGAATATTTGCCTGTGCTCGGTGAGTTATAACGCTTTTGTAGAGCTTACAATAACTATATGATTTACTTTTTTTGTAATAAACCAAACAAACATTTACTATCTTTATAAGTAATACATTTGTATAATAGGTATGTTCTTCTTAATGTTACTGTTGTAAATCTTTTTTTCAGACTAATCTAAAACTGTACTACTGCTTTTTAGTAATTGTTGTTGCTGCCAACCCAGTTATAACAAAATAAATGGCAGCCTTTAACAAACTGATAATACAAAATATTGAAGAAGACTGGTGATACAATTATGCTGTATTTTTTTATGTCATCTGTTAACAGTCAAATTCCTATGGACCTATATAATATACATTATACTAGTCGCGAGTGGGGCCCGCCTTGGCATGCGAATTCGTCCTCGTGAATATGTTGTAACCCAATGACGAATTTTTAAAAATTTTCTCATGAGCAACCTTAGCCTAACAATAACCAACAAAACCAAAAAAGCTTTAATTAGCTGCTCAATAGAAAGTCTCTAAAAACTAAAAATTACCATAACCAATGTTACTGTGACTAATACTTCTACTTACATGTTCATTACCTATAGGATGTGTTAATTAAAGTAGCTAAATACCAACCATGTCACTTGTCACTTTGCTGTCGCTACAAAATGTACAAAGTTTTAGTTGTACAACAAGTTTTAAGTGTGGGTTTAATGAGATGCATGGCATTGTTAAAAAGAGAACATTTGCATCACATCCTAGTTTTGGTTGAAAATATTTGTCTAAATAAATCTGTATTTTTCTTAAAAGGGTTTACGCAAATGAGCCAATTATAATGAAACTTTGCTTTTAAAAGTTTTATTTCGTTAGTAATGCGATTTTGAACTTTTTATAATTAATGTTTTATATTTTAGCGTTTTATTAATGCTTAAATATACTTAAGTAAAATTTTAAACACTGAAAAAAGACGACAGGCAGCCACCCGGAATGCGGAAGGTGCGTGGTTCGATTCCCGCCTGAGGTTGTCGTCTTTTTTCAGTGTTTAAAATGTTACTTTTTATAGTTGATTTGAAATCGAAATAACTCACCTAAATAAATGTATTTTTTTTCAATGTTTTTAACATACAATATAGACTTAGAAGATATTTCAGTATGGCTATTGGTTTGTAAAATTTTTAACTTGGAAGTTTGTATGGGAAACCAAAATATGTCAACCCTCTTAAGAAAAAAAAAGATATAAATAAACAAATACAACAAATATATTAAAACTTTCTAGTAATCATTTTACTCTAATATAGCATTGTGAATGCAAAATTTCAATAATAAAGATCTTTTTAAGCGATTACGACTTTATCCATTGTTAAATACTTTGTTCTTTCGAATGTGAGGGTAGACTTCACAGTGACGTAATACCGCTGGCTTGCAGCTTATCAACTTCTAGAAAAAATTCAATGAGTCTTCTGGGGTCTCGGTAGCTTAGCGGTTAGAGCAGTGGTCCGGCAATCCGAAGGTCACGGTTCGAATCCTGTTCGAGCTTTCCTGAGACTGGTTGTTTTTTTCTAGTTAAACATTTTATCCTAAATACAACCAAAACTAGAATGTTATACAATAATAATTTTATTATGATAAACTTTGATTACCTATACAAAATGATTGAAGATGACAAAACCCTATTTAGCATAGAAAGTTTCCTTAGAATTGGTTTATTGATTTAAAGCATTTTTGCATTTTATGTACTGTTAATAAAAATGCCTTTATGAGTGTAATTATTTTATAGTCCAAACTTTACTACTAAATTAAATAGGTACACTTAAATCAAATAGACTTAAACCTATTTGAAGTTATTTGAATTTCAATAATAAACCTAAATTCTATTAATCTTTGTGATTGTTATCAATTGTTGCTCGCTTATTTGTATTATCTAAGATCATAGAATTAGATTTTTACTGAAATAGTCATAAAACAAAATCAAAGACGTCGAAATATTAATTTAAAACGTATCGCCACGGTAATATGATCTTATTTATTACCGTGGTATCGCGTTTTTAAAAGTTAAAATGAAGTACCGGTAATTTAACTTAGGGCTCCAATCCCGAAATACCGAGATCTCGGTATTGCGGGATCCCGCGTCATTTTCCAATCCCGCGTGATGCGGGATTACGGGCGCGGGATCCGCGGGATTTGCGGGACTTAAAAAAAGCGTTAGCTTCAGAATTAGCTATATCTTTGCGCCGACGTATTTTACAACGACGTAGAAATGTGACTGCCCTACTGATTTATCTCCAAAATCCTCGTAGTTACACCACGCGTCGTGTGACGATGAAACTTTTTATCTTCCACCGAAATGTTTACTTTGAAAAGATATTAAAGATTTTGTAACGAGAATGAACTTCAGCCTTTTAAATTCATCTGAGAGCAATAATGACGAAGAGGCTGATCAAGTAAGAAACGTCAATGTAGAGGTTCCGATCTTGATCTTACATTGCAACAGGAGTTAAGAGTTAGCTATATCGTCAGCAAGTAATGTACTTTGCCCGTCACCATCTCGAGCTAATACACTTGAGTCCATTATAAAAAAAGGAATGACTCTATGAATCTGGGTGGTCAATGGGAAAATATCTTACATTTACATATAAAGCCTTAAAAGGAATACCGCCGACAAGTGTTGAAGCCGATAGGGCATTTTCTGCTGTTGGCTATATTGCCTCTAAAATACGCAGTAGTTTGGCAGACGACAGTTTAAGATATGTTGTGTTTCCTTCGCAAACATTTTCAATTGAAATTGAAAGCTGTCAAACTAAATAATTAAAGTTATATCAATGTTCAGTTGAAAATGTGCTTTTTTAGTTTTTTTTTTTAAATTTTGTTGTTAATTTTTTGAAGCAGATAGATTTTTTTTTTCAGTATTTGTTACTGTTTTTTGTGAAAAACGGTGTAATTTGATTGATCTCATACTAATAGAAATCCGTAAATAAATGAGGAGTTAGTTGATTAATTCATTGTTTTTTTTTGTGATAAATAAACGGTGTAATTTGATTGATCTCATACTAATAGTAATACTTAAATAAATGTGGAGTTAGTTGATTTTATTGTTTTATTTGCCATAAATAAATATGAATATTTTCAATATGCGGGATCCCGCAAATACCGAGATCCCGCGGGATTGAATATTTGTAGTCCCGCAAATACCGAGATTGAATTCAGGCTGCGGGATTGAAAGCCCTAATTTAACTAAACGAATAAATATTGTTAACGACTTTTTCAGTACGATAGAGATGACATGATAGAGCTAGTTCACAAAGCGGCTAGCTATCATCAAAACTTCGAATGGTGAAGGCAACTCAATCACAAGATATGAAATGTCCTAACAGTCCTAAATGATTATTTTTACGCTGCTAAGTACATGTTATAAAGCAAAACGATTACGAAGATATTATAGAGATAGTAATATTGATATACTCGTAATGTTATCCTATATAAAACACTTGGCATAATGAAGTATCGAAGTGGTTCTATCTATACTGATATTATAAATATATGTAGGAGGTAATCTCTGAAACTACTCTATCCAATTTCATTTTTTTTATAAGTACCATGATTTAGAATAAACCTTGAAATGGACATAGTCTGTATTATGGTCCTGTTCATGAAAACGAAACTCAACACACGTATGGCGAACTATTGTCTACAGTACCGCGAAGCCATCATACGCTTATTGCATCTAACGGTAATCACATCGACAATGAGATTGGGATTTTAAAATCGGACTCCCGGAGAATCTGCTAGGGAAAGCGGACTCGCTTGCAAGATGCCGTCCCCTGCCAGTAATTTTCTGAGAAAGTTCGGTCACATGGCTTGAAGGATCTCTTACTTTCTCGCCGCACTGCCCCTAAATTCGTCCGGTTCAGTAACCGGACACCGAACAAGATATTGCGTAACGGAAAGGATATTTGAGCATACTATATGTATTCTGTGATTTGAAGCCATTAGCTATTACACTGCAAAAAAAAATACAGCAACAAATTATTTTATCTAACGTTCATCATATCAATCATTAGTTTTATTAATTGACGATTAGTAGTATTATTAACTAAACAATAATCATTTATTATATACCTACTTACCTATGAATGAATGAAGCAAATATTTATTAGCTTCAATTATGTGTGGTACAATATAATGATACTTACATGTAAGTAATGTATACCTACATCCAATAGATACCGTATCTATTGCATGTAGTTAGGTGTACATTTATCAGCTGCGGTTTTTTTTTGAAGTTACGCGATAAACCTACAAAATAATGTTTATCATGGGAACTCAATTAATAAATGCTGTTGTGGTTTTAGTGGTGACATTTATCATGTTGACGTACAATCACGAGCACCAATATGTATACACTTTGACTCTTATTCCATTGTATTAAGAGTTACAATTGTTTACATATTTCTGCTCGTGACTATACAGATGCCAGCAGGTCAGCCATCACAAAATGTCAAATTGAACTTTAACTTTTGGGTATAAGGATCAGTATCTATTAGAAAAATTTTACAGTTATGAATAGTTTGACGTGTGTACGTTGCTGGTGTCGAAATAGTGTTGCTTCGATATGCTTGTGGAAAAATAAATAATATCTAAGATGGGGGTGGCATAACATCAGAAGTAGCTAACACTTTAGTACCATGTAATGTTATGGGTCAACAATCTTGTTTACGTTCCAATTTGAGTAATCTTGTTACAATCGTTGCTCACTTTCTTGATTGATGCAAGCAAAATATCCGATTTACTTATATTGCGATATTGATGACTTGTTAGTCGATATTGATTTATTAAATTAATCGACGAGATGTGATGAGATAATTGTTGATTTAAGTTCCTACAAGCTATAAAATAAAGTCTTAATATTTCAACGTATTATAAGTTGAACCGCTACTATATTATATTTAATTGGTCCTGGGTGTTCAATGTGTTTTTTTTATATTACTTACGGCCCTTCATCTCACCTGACGTTATGTGATGATAAGGCCGAAGGTGGAAGCGCACTTCACCCGGAATCCTCATCTACTGAGGCACTGGCTATCTTATCTCTAGCTGCCGGAACACAACAACGCTACAAACATTGATGTTATGGCGACATATTTAGATAAGATGGTGACCTAGCCAGGCAGGCAAACAAGCCCTACCACCAACATCGTTGTTATGGCGACAGACTTAGATAAGATGGTGGTAGCTAGCCAGGCGGACTTAACAGCCCTACCACCAACCAAACCGAGCACACAAAGATGTACCCCCCGCTGGGAATCGAACCCGGGACCTCTGGGTCTGAAACAGGTAGCTTAGCCACTAGACCACAGAGGCGGTTTTCTCCATGAGACTGCAAAGTATCGTCACCTATTGCCGAACTTGTGTATCTATACTCAACGCAAAGACTCGTGGCAGACGGTGCCATAAATCACTTTTGTAACAGAGATGCGCACGCGCAAATTGTCGATAGAAAAAAAGCATTGTTTGTATCGACAAATCACCTCATTATAGTATTGATCATAACTAATAGTTATTAAACTATGACAAATTTACACATTATGCATTGAAGGTAATTAGCTATCGAAAATGTAACTATAGAAAATTGGCAAAATGTGTTCTTCACGCTGAATCTCTGCAAGAACAGGACTTGAAGAAATAATTTTTATGCGAACGGCTAGTAATACATGTTGACAGTAGCGACACCGAAGACGATGAAGACGATTAGTATTTTTTAAATATTTTTTCTAAGAATATTAAATAAATACTAATAAACAAAACAATCAATTTCATTTGTCACATTTAAAATAACCCACTTAAAACTTATTGTTATCGATAAACATAGTATATTACAAGCAACGCGCATAACTACGTCTTTGTGACGTCACCCATAAACAGTGTAAGGGCGAGATAGCACATGATGTACGCTGTCTCATTCGCATGTTTTATTGCACTTTCTGCCACGATCAAGTCTTTGCGTGTTGACTATATACGGAGACGGGGGTTCACGCGTACAAAATCGCGGGCGGACGCAATTTTTTTATAAATTAAGCTATTGAATCAATAAAAAAAATATGTGCACGTTTAATAAAAGCGTCACGCGGGCTTGTTGACGTTGCTTGTTAACAGTACATATTATTATTATCTTAATAACGGTACAAATTACATAGTGGATGATTTAGTTAGCGGCTAGATTACCTACTTTATCTACAAAATCGAAGGTCAATGATGCGATTGTCGGTACGACGACGTATGTTATTGTACTGCTTATGTACTTGTACTGCCTTGTGGGAATTTGGTTATACAATAATTACATTTACAAAAACATTGACACAACATACAACATAAATTTAATAAATATGTGTAAATTAAGTACTTAATACAACTACTACATTAAGTATTAACTACAAAACTTTCTGACGACAAGCAACATTGTTATAAAAAAAACATGGTTGTTTACGAGAAGAGGAGTTAAGAAAACCCATAAATTGGAACGACGACTTGATTTCCATAATCGGAGGCCTTAGCCCAGGCGTGGGTTAGTTTATAGGCTGTACTGTACTCACTTAAATTTAATTTTTTTTTAAAATAAATATCATTATTTATTCGTTATTTAAAAAGAAAGTCCGCATGCTTCTTTTTAATGAAACCATGGCAGAATTGTCTCAGTAACGTCCTTTTTATAAGTTATGTAGTGTATTTGTATTTATATATTTGTGTAAGTTTATGTATTATATTTATGTAATTGTGTAAATATTTGTCTATTACATTTTTTATAGATTATACTGCCCTGTGTCACATTAATCGCAGAAAATTGCACCTACCATGTCATCTCTGCACCACGCTATGGTCGACTGGTAGAGAATGCCTCAGGCATTAAGTCCGCCATGCAATAATATTATGTTGCAAAAGTTAAAATAAATAAATTCGTATTTGCTGCAGGTATGGACCAATTTTCAGCCGCATCCGTGTCAATGCTGCTCGGACAGGACAGCCCCGTCATAGCCGCTGGTCGCGTGAGTCTTATCATCATCATAAAGTCAAGTCGCCGCTTTCCTGTGTCTGTGGCTCTGTCTCTTTCTAAACCACGCAATGGACTTTTGTGCTTTCATCACTCATAGAAAGATCGATAAAGGACGATGGTTTTAATTTGAGCCTAGCTCTCGTAATACCAGACACAATAGAAATGTACTTAATTATTAGCAACCTTTAGGGGTCCTTTTTTTAGTAAAGTTTTTAACCTTTAAGAGTCTCCAGACTGCCCAGCTGTGGGACGTTTATAGGCTGATGGTGTTTGACTCCTTGTAACCAGTAGCCCTATTGTCAACCCTTATAGCATTATTACTTTAATCTTACTATGCAATTTCCCATATGAATTTTGCATAGTAACATTAAAATAATACTGCTCTACTGTACTTGATTGCAGTATCAACACTGTTTTCAAGTATCAAAGGCGATGCTGTTTGTGAATGGCTATGTTAAACCGTAGGGTTAATATTGGAGTGTAAATATGTGTTACGTGTTCTGCAGGCCTTTGGTGTCCAAACCCTGTCGGGCACCGGCAGTCTCCGCGTGGGAGCGGAGCTTCTGAACAAACACCTCAAGTACACCACCTTTTACTACTCCAATCCCACGTGGGGTAAGTATACGAATGTAATCGTACCATTCGTACCACATATGGGGCCAGCATCAAAATCTTTGATGTAACTCAAGTGGTATATTATCGTAGCATTTTCGAAATCAAACTTTCCTGTCATGTGATTGGGAACACTTTTGACAATCACTATCCACATGTTTGATACAAGCAAAAAGAGAATTTAAAGTTTATGTATTAGAACATAGTGTAGGTATATATCCGAAAGTAATAGGCAAGATTGCCAGTTCCTCAGAAGTCGAGGGTTGTGGGGAATTGCACTACGATCTTTTAGATCTTTTGGACACCATTGTGAATCTAGTTTTATGTGCGTCCAAAGTTCTGATCACGTTCATATTCCACTCGCGCAGAGAACCACCACCTGGTGTTCGTGAACTCCGGCTTCACGCAGCCGCGCAGCTATCGCTATTGGAACGAGAAGACGCGCTCCATCGACTTCGACGGCTTCACCGAGGACCTGCGCAGCGCGCCCGAGCACTCGGTCGTCATACTGCACGCGTGCGCGCACAACCCCACGGGGATTGACCCCACGCACGACCAGTGGGAGAAGATAGCCGATATCATGCAGGTAGGAAATAAATAGTATGTTGGCATTCACACAATGCAATAAAAATGTAATAGATATAAGCAAATAGATAAGCAGTTAAGAACAAGGGTAGATAGGGCACGAATGTGCTATAAAAATGGAAAGAAGTAATTTGAAATAGTTATATAGTTTTTAGCATAGGCAAAAGGAATAGAGTAGGATAGGGCACCTAGACTTGGCGTGAAAATGTAGGCTAATGCCATTTTTCGGATAGGAAGCCGCAATAGAGTGGATCAGAGAATTAGTTTTTAGAATAGCAACGTCTCCGACATGACCCACGTCGGGGGGACGACGACGACGACGATGACGACGGGACACGAAAAAAAAAGATATGCAGGTAATTCATCCCTCCCCCCTTTTTTCCTATGCTACACCAATATGAGAAGATAGTCCGCTTTTTATGGATACACTTTCGTTTTTAGTTCAGATTAATTTATATCGAAAAAAGGAGAAAGTAAAGTGTGTGGTGGGGGCTCATTATTAAACAAATACTAACAACCTATCTATTCCCTTGGGTGTAACACATTGGGGGTAACAGTTAGCTGTAACTTATGTAGTACTTATGTAAAAAAGAAAAAAATGGTATATTATTTTTTATCAATGTAAAACAATGCTGTTCGGCGGCAGAAATAGGTATGAGGGTCGTCATTCATTATATATAAGTCCATCTGTTTAGTGCAGCGGTTCCCTCGAGTCATTTTTGAGAACATTTTGTCGTTCGTCCTTGAAGTTTAGTGCTGTTTTTGTGGAAAAATAAATTATATTGAGCTTGATATGTATGTATTTACGTGGGGACATTATTTGAGTTTGATTTTGTATGATACCATGCATCTATTGTTTATATAATCGAAAGCATCCGAAAAGCATCAGAAATGAAACGAGGTAATATATAGATAAACATTTATTGTAAAGTGAACCTTAAACTTAAGGTACTAAAGTACAAATACTTAAAAATATTATTGGAGTTATATTACTTTGTAACAAGGCTCACTAGATTCAAGCAAGTTGGAACATAGTTCTAAATTCGAAATTTTGAGAGCAAACCAAGGCATATTTCTGATTTATGCCGTTTTTCAAGCAGCAATCGTGTATCTATAGTTTATGTGATCGAAGGAGCATTTCTGTATAAATTATATTAAGCAATCCCTTGGTGTAATCGCCGTAGGAGCGCAAGCTGTTCCCGTTCTTCGACAGCGCGTACCAGGGCTTCGCGTCCGGCGACCTGGACAAGGACGCGTGGGCGGTGCGCTACTTCGTGCAGCGCGGCTTCGAGCTGCTCTGCGCGCAGTCCTACGCCAAGAACTTCGGACTGTACAGTGAGTTGTTGCCATTTTTGTACTTACGTTTTTCATTATTCTATTTCCGTATATTTTATAGTTTAGCTAATGTGTAAATGATTTATTGTCTAAAAAGCACTAACCTAGTTTTATGCATAGATACCTAATACACAGGCAATATTGTTTGCTTAGCTTAGGTATTACATATTATTATAATATACACTAACCCTAATTTCTTAACATAAGTCTTTTGTATCTAGGCTAAGTTTTTATACAGCAATAAATTATCTTATCTTATCTTATTAGATATGACTGTCATTTCAATTTTGATCTCTATCAGCCACTTTCTTAAAGGTTTCTTTTAAAACCCAGGCTTCAAAGCTGGTCAATTAGTCTCTTTAAAATGAATGCCTGTACCGCTTAAAAATTATAAAAGTAGCTTCGTAATAGTAAAGGCGTGCTCTTCTCTATCTTTATAGAAACGCGTTTCTAAAGAGCAATACACATATTAAGAGGCCTATTACATCTCAAATGGGATTTTTGCGTAAAATGCACATTTTTGCATTTTGTAGTAACTTTTTAGTTGTATTTATCGTTATTATCGGAATAGGATAATAAATTCATGCTTAATATTACAAATTTCCACTCTGCGAGAATAAGCTGAGTTCAGACGGCCGGCGCATCACATTTTGTAGTAATTTTGCAGTTGTATTTATCGTTTTTATCGAAATAGGATAATAAATTAATTATACATCCTTATTTCTCATGAAGTAACAATTATTCTGGTTTAAATTTTGCTCAATAATATTATCGTAGATGGGAGAAAAACACAGTTAACTTAAAGCGATTCTCGAAGTTTTTTTGGTTTAGAATAAGATTTCTTTTCTATATAAAATCAATGATATCTAAAAATTTCGAGGCCGCTACTATACTATAAACTATAAAAGAGATAACATTCTAATTTTTTTTTTCATTTCTTTAGAACAGTAGTTCAATCTAGGAGCTCAAACAAGTGCCTTCGCGCATTTTATGAAAATCTTTCTCTGCAATTTTGGGTTTCATAAAAAGTTAAGCAAAATTTACAAAAAGCGAGGTGCTACGAACTATGCCAATAGCTATTCTACACTATTCAATAAGTCAAAACTGTTAATGTATTTTGGTTTCTGAGATCAATAGCGCCAAAATTGTCCATTTTACACAAAAATCACAGTCGAGATGTAATAGGACTCTTAAGTAACGCTATACGTGGCCAAAAGGATCTGTCTCATACAAAAAAGAACGTAACTAAAGTTACCATAAACTTCGGGTGTTTTAACAGATCATAAGTACTTTTAAACTTTCGCGTTCCATTATGCACCGTGGTCAGCCCGTGACCACGGCCGGTGCAATTCGGTCGAATCGTCGGGTCGGTATGAAAGGTATGCGTAGGATGCATTTACTAAATAGTTTTGCGTTAAATCCCGTTTATTTATGTGCGCATCATAGGTACTTGGCGTTAATTCACTCCTTCTGTACGTTTGTACGCAGACGAGCGCGTCGGCAACCTGGCGCTAGTGCTGTCCGACGCGGCGTGCGTGCCCAAGGTGCGCTCCCAGCTGACTTGGATCGTGCGCGGCATGTACTCCAACCCGCCGGCGCACGGCGCGCGCGTCGTGGCCAACGTGCTGGCTAACAAGCAGCTGTTCGACGAGTGGTGAGCCAATACTCACCTTATTGCTAGGGAATAGAGTCTACCGCGGTTGATCGTACACCAACACGCCGCGCCGCCAAAGAAGCAGCTGTTCGACGAGTGGTGAGCCAATACTCACCTTATTGCTAGGGAATAGAGTCTACCGCGGTTGATCGTACACCAACACGCCGCGCCGCCAAAGAAGCAGCTGTTCGACGAGTGGTGAGCCAATACTCACCTTATTGCTAGGGAATAGAGTCTACCGCGGTTGATCGTACACCAACACGCCGCGCCGCCAAAGAAGCAGCTGTTCGACGAGTGGTGAGCCAATACTCACCTTATTGCTAGGGAATAGAGTCTACCGCGGTTGATCGTACACCAACACGCCGCGCCGCCAAAGAAGCAGCTGTTCGACGAGTGGTGAGCCAATACTCACCTTATTGCTAGGGAATAGAGTCTACCGCGGTTGATCGTACACCAACACGCCGCGCCGCCAAAGAAGCAGCTGTTCGACGAGTGGTGAGCCAATACTCACCTTATTGCTAGGGAATAGAGTCTACCGCGGTTGATCGTACACCAACACGCCGCGCCGCCAAAGAAGCAGCTGTTCGACAAGTGGTGAGCCAATACCAACCTTAGCTCTAAAGCTAAGCAGTCTACCAGTCTACCGCAGTAGATCGTACTCCAGCCTGCCGGCGCTCGCCGATGGGCAGGCTTAACAAGCAGCTGTTCGACGAGTGATGAGCCAAATTAGCTTACCTTACCTTATAGCTAGGTTATAGAGACTGAATGATCATGTGCCAATGATCGTGCGAGGCTAATGTGCTAGTTAATAAGTACGCCAACACGCAGCTAACGCGCGTATCGATTCAAATGTGCTAGCTAAGAAGCAGCTGTTCGACGAGTGGTGAGCCAATACCGACCTTATTGCTATTGAATAGAGTCTACCGCGGTTGATCGTACTCCAACACAGCCGCCGGCGCGCGCCAAAGAAGCAGCTGTTCGACGAGTGGTGAGCCAATACTGACCTTATTGCTAGGGAATAGAGTCTACCGCGGTTGATCGTACTCCAACACAGCCGCCGGCGCGCGCCAAAGAAGCAGCTGTTCGACGAGTAATGAGCCAATACTGACCTTATTGCTAGGGAATGGAGTCTACCGCGGTTGATCGTGTACCAACACGCCGCGCCGCCAAAGAAGCAGCTGTTCGACGAGTGGTGAGCCAATACTGACCTTATTGCTAGGAAATCGAGTCTACCGCGGTTGATCGTACACCAACACGCCGCGCCGCCAAAGAAGCAGCTGTTCGACGAGTGGTGAGCCAATACTGACCTTATTGCTAGGAAATCGAGTCTACCGCGGTTGATCGTACTCCAACACGCCCGCCAACGCGCGCTAAAGAAGCAGCTGTTCGACGAGTGGTGAGCCAATACTGCCCTTATCGCTTGGTAATCGAGTGGAAAATTGTACTCTAACGATCATGGCCAAAATAAGCAGCTGTTCGCCGAGGGGTGGGCCAATGCCGACCTTAGCCCTAAGGAATACAGACTACCATAGTTGGTAGTACTCCAGCCCGCCGGCACACGACGCGCGCGTCTTGGCTAATGTGCTGGCTAATTAACAGCTGTTCTACGAATGCTGAGCTAATATTGACCTTATCTCTAGTCCAAATGATGGTACAGTCACCAGCATTAAGATGTGACTATCGACGGCTTGCAAAAATATCTGATCATTAGTGGAAGGAATATATATGCCTATACAATGTGAAAGGGTTGGTACTTCTAACCTGTTAAGGCTAAGTACTACATCTAATTTCATCGACAAAAAAAAATAATATGGACATAAAAAAAAGTTATTTTAAATCACAAAATAATTAAGTAATGTTTTTTTTTCTCATCAAAATAATCTTAAACACACGAAACAAAGTAATTTATTAGTTAGCCAGTGTCATTAAATACCGTTTGCCATTTTTTTTTTCATGTTTCTCAGACGTATGAAACCTTTAATATCGTATAAAGTAAAAATGGTCATAAATTATAGGGGGAGGGGGTTGGACCCCCTATATTATTTTTTTGTCGATGAATTTAGATGTAGTACTTAGCCTTAACGGGATAGAAGTACCACCCTTATCACATTGTATATACAGTCGTGGTCAACTAATTAGGGACAATCTCTAGTTAAGCCAAATTGTGAATTTATTTTTTATTTTCCAACGAGTCTTAACAATATTCCATATCTTTTACACGTAAGTATAATTAGTCATTGATGTGCCCGATTATACAAACAATAACAACTTCTTAAACATTAAACCTCTTTACAGTATAGCTGATAGATTATCAGTGTGCTATTTGTTCAAAGAATGCTGGCTGGCCATTTAATTAGGGACACTGAGATATTGCGTTCTATTTTCAAAATTTGAATCTCAATACTTTTTTATTTCTTCTTTTATTGTTTTGTGGTAGTTTTGGCGGCAATCCAGATTTTTAATTTTAAGTTTTGAGAATTATTTTGAAGAAATATGGGCAAAAATAAAAGTTGCGATCCAACACTACGAACAATTATCATGAAGTTTGTCGAGCGTGGTTGGTCATACCGAGGGATAGCAGAACATTTAAATTGTTCAAAAACTATGGTATGCAATGCAGTGCAACATTTCAGGCGCAATAACACAGCTTTAAATGTGCCCAGGACAAAAAGATCGAGAAAAACAACTCCGCAAGAAGATAGAATGATAACCAGGTTAGCTAAGAAAGATCCGTTTCTAGGCTCTATTTTAATTAAACACGAAGTGTTTGGGGCAGACGAAAGAGCCGGTGTATCAGCGAGGACCGTTCGACGACGTCTGGTAGAAGCAGGGTTGTTCGGAAGAGTGGCTCGCAAAGTACCGTTGTTGAAGAAAGAACATAGAAATGCTCGTTTGGCGTTTGCACGTAAATATGGACATTGGACCTACGCCCAATGGCAACATGTATTATTCTCTGACGAGACCAAGATTAATTTAATTTCTTCAGATGGAAGGCAATACGTACGGCGTCCTGTAAAAGCGGAAATGAATCCAAGATTCACAAAAAAGCAGGTGAAACATGGCGGTGGAAACATTAAAATTTGGGGTTCATTTTCTGGACGTGGAGTGGGACCTGTGAGAAAAGTTCAGGGTAACTTAGACCAACATCAATACAAAACAATATTGGAGGAAACTATGCTTCCCTATGCTGAGGAGCATCTCCCTATTATATGGACGTTTCAGCATGATAACGACCCGAAACATACCGCCCGTTCAGTCAAGTCGTTTCTTACCAGTCAGTCAGTATCGGTGCTAGATTGGCCAGCAAATAGCCCGGACCTCAACCCAATTGAGCACCTTTGGCACGAAATCAAGAAAAAAGTTTCAACTTATCGTACCACAACTTTAGATCAACTTAATCAAGCTTTTTGTGAGGCATGGGCAAACATTCCTATCGAAACATGTCAGAAACTGATAATGTCTATGCCACATCGGTGTCAAGCGGTAATTACTAACAAAGGTTTTGCTACTGGGTACTGATTTTACACGTAATAAAATGGAGCTTTTAAAAATATTATAATACTGGAGATTATTCGTTTTGTTTAACTCTATTCATCATTATACTTTACTGTCCTTAATTAAATGTCCAGCTACATAATTATACCTTAAAATTTAATACATGTTCAACCTTTGATATTAAATACTTTTTTCTATTTAATTATTCCCTTATTTACAGCCATTTATAGTATAGTAATCGGACCAAATTATGCAAATAATAGGTGCTGAAAAATCAATAGGGTTTTATATTTATATGTACATAACCGGTTATTGCTCTTCACTATCTTGAATGTCCCTAATTAGTTGACCACGACTGTATATGCCTTCCACCAATAGTCAGATACTTTTGCACATCACATCTTTATGCTGGTGACTGTATTCCAATAATCGTGTGTGGCTAATTTGCTGGTTAATAAGCATCTGTTTGACGAGTGCAGTGGTGAGCCAATACTGACCTTTTCGCTAAGTTTGGAGATTCGTACAGTCACCAGCATTAAGATGTGATGATGCAAAAATATCTGATCATTGGTGGAAAGCATATTATAGGCATATAAATGCCTTCCACCAATAATCAGATATTTTTGCAGGCCGTCAATAGTCACATCTTAATGCTGATAACGATCGAAGCCAATACAGCTCTAAGGAATTCAGTCTACTGCAAATGTTTCGTACTTCAAACCGCAGCTAACGCACGTGCTGTAGCAAATGTGCTGGCCTTACCAACCAGGGGGGTTACTCTCGAACGCTAACTCAATCTTAATACAATTCCAATGCGATTAATATGTATCGATATTAGGATAAGTAAAGATAATTCCGGAACGCCATCTCGATAATAATTTGTTCAATCAATTTCCACGCAATTTTATTCCAATATGGCGCTATTGTCGCTTACAAAAGTGCCATTTGACATTTTTTAGATTTGTGATTGGAAATTGTCTAATGCAATTGTGTTTCAAGAGTAAGCCTACAGGTCAATACCGACGTTATCTTTAAGAAATAAAATTTTCCATAAAAAATAACTGTCACAGTTTAGCTTTACCACATAACCAACAAGTAAAACAATCATAAACAATATTTTAATTTGCAGGAGGGACCACATCAAGGTCATGTCCTCAAGAGTCATACAGATGCGAGAGGCGTTGAGGTCCGAGCTTGTCAAGTGAGTAATGTTTTTCACCTTTTAGATATTGCTAATATTGGTCCTTTGAGTCGGATTAGATAATCTTGAAAAATGTTGTAAAAATGTATGTGCCTCTTAGATTAGATTAAAACATAATTGTAAGTAATTGGAACTTAAGAGTCCAATTAATTCTGTTTATATCTGTATTTATATACGATACAGCGTCAGTTTAAACGCAAGATAGTTCTACTATAGGCCGGCAAATTCGTACGTGACAGTCTAATGGTCTGCGGGCTTCGGGGGAGGGGACATCTGCACACAACTTACTTTCCTACTACGAGGCCCCGCCGCCCGCGCTTTTCTTTATCGCCCCTGCAACCTTTTGTTCCCCGCGTCCAGACCATAGGACTGCCACGTATGAATTTGCCAACCTTTAGTCAAAAATAACTTAAGAGTTCAGTTTTATTTATTTAAAATGCTATTGTAATTTTGGAATTCTAATTTAATTGCATGACGACGAAATGTTTGCATATCGATAAATCGGTAAAACATGTTTGTTCATATTATAAGACCTTAAAATTGTACCATGTTTTGTGCAAATAATGTTTATTGATTATTGATTGAGAGCACATTTCGGTTTTCCATACAAACTTTCAAGTCGAAATTTTTAAAAACCAATAATCCAATTTTTATGAAACTTTGCATGCTAAAGCAAACACAGGGATCTAAAAAGTTTGTTGAAAACATTTTTAAAAAACCTTATTTTGGCTGAATTATTGCGATTTAAAGTCCACTATAGAAAGTTAAAAATCGCAATAACTCAGTTAAATAAACATTTTTTTTTAAATGTTTTCAACAAACTATTTAGACTCCTGTGTTTTACTTCAGTATGCAAAGTTTCATCAAAATGGTTTTTAAAAATTTCGACTTGGAAGTTTGTATGGGAAACCGAAATGCGTAAACCCTCTTAACTAACTCCTCCTTTATTATTATAGTAACATATTATGTGTCAGGATCATAGCAAACGGAAAACTGTGATCTTCGCCTAACTCCACTGGGAAACAGGCGTGATGTATGATGTATATATGTATGGTCGGGGTCACCGTTGCTTTGCCACATTGTAGCGATTTTCGTATGAAGCACACCGACCGCCCGGGTGCGTGCCCGTACCAAATAGACGACGCGGTGTGCAAGGGATTTTGACCTTTAGACTGGTAAAGCGACGGAGTCCGCGATAGTGCGATTGAACAACTTCCCGGTCGACCAGTTTTTGGCAATAATCGCTTGCACACGATCTATGCGCACGCTTCAGAGGGCCTACTCTCTGTATCCGAAACGAAATTTCGGCCGATTTTCGTTTGCTATTTATAGCGCTTTCAAACAATTTTCTAAAAATAAATAATCTAAATGCCAAACCTATTTTGTATGAACGAAATTTCGGAAGGAATGGAAACCGCTGTAAGCAAACGAAAATCAGCGGAAATTTTGATTCGGTGAGTAGGACTTTGTACGTAGGCGCGATCGGAATGGAACGTAAGCTAGTCGACCGGGAAGTTCTTTAAATGTATGTATGTGTGTATAGATAATGAATAGCAAAACCAACTTCAATGCAATAATTTCGTCTACCCGTCCCTTCTTAGACTGGGCACACCCGGCAACTGGGACCACATAGTGAACCAGATCGGGCTCTTCTCCTACACTGGGCTGACGCCACGCCAGGTGGAGCATTTAGTGGCAGAACACCACGTGTACCTGCTACGCTCAGGCCGGATCAACATCTGTGGCCTCAACCCGAACAATGTGCAGTACATGGCGAGGGCGGTGCATGACGCCGTCACGAAGTTCCCCGCCGAACAGTAATGAATTACTTGTTTGTTGAAATTTGTTACGTTTGTTGTACCCGCGTTTTATAATAGTTGTATGGATAGTGAAACGTTGAAAAATGAGGTAGATAACCTCATGTAGGAATATAAACCGCGTCCGGAATACCGGGTGGCTGCGTTGAACACCCGGTTAGACCTGTCGAAATTCTTAAGCGTTTTGAGGTGGTAAATTTTTTCGACGATTCACTATCTTTTGGTATATTTAAACGTCTTAACATCAATATTACGAATAGTTGTATAAAACTCTTTGAAATGCCGGAGATATGAGCTAATATACAAAGAAATATATATATTTATATATACAGACAAATTGAGAACCTACTCCTTTTTAAGACGATAATATACGGAGCTATGATGACTTATTGCCATTCAACCAAGTTTTTAGTCATTTTTGGTCGCGTCCGATATTCACAGCGTAACCGGAGTTTAGGAATAGCGGGTTATCTAAAGTTCCTCAATATCTAAAGTTCCTCAATACGTGTAATCAATAACGCGGGTAGGCCCGTATAAAGTGTGTATTTGCATTGTGTATTGTTCACGTACATTTCAGTAAACGATAAGTAATCATCTTGTCTAATTAGGTTGTATGTCCATTGAACGAATGACAGGTTTTGTTCGCGTCTTTTTTTTTAATAATGACTCATCATAGTGACTGCGTCCTGCCTGATGGTAAGCAGCCGATGCAGTCTACAATAATGAGAGCGCTCCCCACCGTGGAATAAGCCTGATAACGGGCGCTCCCATTCATTCATGACGTGACGGCCTGCATAAATGCCGTTTCACGCCCCGCTTAAAAGACCCGGGACTGTAGGAGCTGGGAAACACATGCGCCGGCAAAGAATTCCAAAGCCGAATGATCTTACAGAGGAACGACTTGCCAATTTTTTTGGTACGAGTACTGACAGTCCGTACAGTATGATGGTGGTTCCTAAGACCAGCACGTGTAGTCCGGGAGAGGAAAGGAGAGGGCGGGGTAAGATCAAAAAGTTCTTCAGAACACTCTCCGTAGTAGTTCCGGTAGAAGACACTGAGAGAAGCAATTTCTCTACGCAGCTGGAGGTCCTCAAGGGAGGCTGTAACCTCAGCATCTCCAATAATGCGTACCGCTCGCCTTTGCAGTCTATCAAGTGCATCGAGGAGGTATTTAGCGGAGCCGTCCCATAGATGGGAACAATACTCCATACTCGATCACACCTGAGTTTTGTACAGCAAACAGCGCTGCTCGGGAGTGAAAAACCGCCTCACCTTATTGAGAATACCCAACTTCCGGGAGGCAGTTAAAATAGCACTCTCGATGTAGCATTTTGGATTCAGTTCCTGGCCGATGTCCATGCCAAGAATGCTGAGGTTCACCGAAATGGGTAACGGAGAGTTCTGAAGAGAGGGAGGAGTAAGGAAGGGAGTTACCTTGGACGAGAATGCACAAATCTGGGTTTTGTTTTTTGGTTCTGGTCAAACACTATGTGAGCTGTAGTGCGTACCAAAGATTCCTTTCTTTTTAAATACCTATTTTTAATGTGTATGTATTAAGGTATACTTTGGGAAGGTTTGAAAGAAAATTGTATTTGTTTGCGCCAATGTCTAATATAACGTTATGTAAGCTAATACAATAGATAGCCCAGCTCCTATTCAGTGTATAACGAGGAATCCAGACTTTGGTATACTATTAATAAAAAGATGTTCTACCTCGAATGAGCGGGGGCGACAAATAATAACAGTTAAAAACTTTTCCTCCCGGTTGGTCTAAAAGATGGGCATATCTTCGAAAATACTGATCGGAACTTTAAGGGATTTTAAACACCAACGACCAGTTAAGTACTTTGGCAGGATTAATACTATTTACAAGTTGAGATAGGATGACCCAGCGTCCTGCGCGATCTGAGCGTCCGACCAACATGTAAACAAAGACTTAAAAACTACGAACCGTGATATAAGCCGTTTCCGTGGGCTGATCTTGAGTCTGTTTGGTGTTCTGGAGCCGTCTCGACCCGGCAGCCACTAAATCCAAGGTCCGGGAGCAACTTTTGGAATAGAGGCGCGACAAGCCGCGTCGATTCATCATTCATTCATATATCACTCAGGTGATTTTATGAAAACTTTTCCGCAAAATTTCCTAAAAACTCGGGAGTAAAAAAATTCTCAACTATAACCTAAGAGGTGCGGTTAGGTTCCAAGTTGTAATATTGTAAGAGTAAACAATACTTTGCTATGAAATAATTTCTCATGTTGTCATATTGTGCGTTGTCAGATTCAATTATATAAAAAGGTTAAGGGCTTCATCTTTTGAATCCGCTGTTGTCTTGTTACTTTACAAGATTATTACGTAGGTATTCAACTTTTTCTGCCAAAAATGCTCTCAAGATTTCAACGGTGTATGCTTCTTCTGCTTCACCGTGCGACCTCAAACCCTGTAGGTATGAATTCAGTATGAAGTCATGACCAAAATAATCAAGTAGTTCCTTGTATTTTCTTTTTTTTCTACTGTCTAAACTGTCTTTGTATGTTATAGAACGTATTCGTTTGTTGCTGACCTTGAACTCTTTATTGCATGGTATAATCTTATTCTCCTATATTCTTTTCTTATGCAATTGTAGGGTCGTAATGTTGACATTTAGCTGAATCTTCAGCAAAAATGCTTAATCATCATAATCTCTCTAGTTACTTCTGAAGTTCAGTGGTAGTTCGCAAGAACGACGAGTTGTGTTGCTATGATACCTGTTTCTACTTTCTGTATAGCGAGGTCAATGTGTATCCTCATTTGACTTAGAAATAGATCTTGCACAACTTGTTTTTTTAGTGCTCTCTTCTATTTTTTGGAGTTGTTGCCGACCATCTTTTAAAAGACAAGTAAAAGAGATGTGAAATCCGGAGCATCTTATTCACTAAATGATTTCCACTGCCTGTCGTCTTCTCGCAGATGATAATTACAATTTATTATCTTCTAAATATTATAATTATTATTACTATATAATAATTAGATATTTTAAGCTTGTCCACATTTTCATATCGCTTTTGTTTCCGATCTTTTTAGGGATGAGTTATATTAGACCGGGCCGTGCACGGGGCGTGCCGTGTAAGTGGCCCGGACGGGGCACTGATTTGAAACGTTACATATATTTTGTATTTATATTAGACCGGGCCGTGTCACGTCCGGTGTACTATTTATTTATTAAAAAAATAAAACATTAAAAATTCATACATTTTAATAGAAAAACAATATTTCTTATTAGTTTTCGACAGAATAGTTTCGTAAAGATAAAAGATTATCCACCTTTCTACCTACTTTCAACAGTTTGGGAAGTCTGGTCACTTTAAGTTTATTCTATGATTTTGTTATAATTTTCAACTACATAGAAGATTATACCGAGTAAATTTTAGTTTATTGTCTTTATATAATATTACGTAAGTACGACTAAGTTCGTTTTATAAAGAAATTTATACACAAAATACATTTAATGTAACTTGTTTAACTTTCCTATAGATTTTTGTTAATAGTTTACCTGAGTCCTCCGCGTGGCTGATGATCCTCTATCCTTCGATCTCGACTGCCGACGTTGGTCTTTATGCATATGATAATTGCGATGCTGACTGCGTGCACTGGTTCTGATGCTGTTGACATCTTCTTTTAGTCTCTTTACCTCTATGGTCAAATCTCGCATATGTTTCATCATTTCTAAAGTGCTGTCACTGCCGTGCACTGATGAGTTGACAGAGGCTACTTCGCCTGTTCTCAAATTCTCTAATATCTTGTCGGCTATCGCCGCTAAATCTTCCAAATTCATATTATTGTTGACCGCTGGGACTGCCCTTACACTCGGTGGTAGTCGGTTGATCCAAAGTTTTTTTAATGGGTCGCCTGCAATACTACAGTTTCTGGCCAATTCTGTCATCTTGCGCAATAACTGTGATCTCACTAAACGTTGAAATTGCGTCTCGGCGCTTTCTTCATACACTGTTAACAATCTTTGTTTTATAGCGTTATACTTCTCGGTAGCGGGTGGTGACTGTACTAAGTCACTAACTTGACGGAGTGCGTCGCGGTCTAATTTCGCGATCGCCATCTCGAACTTCGCATTGTCGCTCTGCTTCTGTGGTCCCATCACTGACTCAAAATGCGCGAACCACATTCTCGGCATTTCAGTCCAAAATTCTGGTATCCTGGCTTGCACAGATATCATTGCGCCGTCTATATTGCTCGTTGATGCTTCGCGCTCTGGTTTGGAGCTCTCGCCGCATTTTCCTAGCTCACTATAGGCGTCTACATAAGCCATATTCTAAACACGTGTCTTGCTCGGCCGTCAGGTTATCTTTTAAGTGAGTCACGCCGGAAACGCGGGGTCACCACTTTACCGTTGCTTGTTGGGGAGTGGTGACTGTAGCAGTGGATGGGACGAGAGAAAATGACTACACTGTTTGTGCACTAAAGTTCTGTATATTTACTGTTCATACAAAGGTTCACACAACAAAGTTATAAATCTGACTCCATATATAATTACACAAATTATGACCAAATGGCGACAACCTGACTATAAGTTGACCCGTTCGCTCGCTATTGCTTTATCAGCATTCTAGGAATAATACAATAATGTGTCGCCACAATAGCAAGGAGAGCCTTAGCTTCATCCAACAACTCCTTTGGTATTGTTTCTGAGGTAATTCTCAAGCTTGATTTATATGGATCAGAAGTATATAACAAATTATTGAATACTTCATTGGTAGCCGCTCTTAAACACTTTCTAGAATGATGAAGTCTATACTTCTTGTAATCTTTATTTCTGGCTTCTTGCGAGTCTTCTGACAATTGTCCAAGAGGTAAAATAGCATAGTATTCCATAATTTTGGCTCCGTGAATATGTATTTTATGCACGGAGGAAGGCATATAATACCAATTGTAGTTATTAACGTACAGTTGGGCTGTATTCTATGCATACTCGCCGAATGCTTGTGCATTAATAGCCATTCCAGATGACATGGTTTGTAGTATTATGTACATTCGTTTTATAAGTTCTTCGTCCACACCTGTAATATTTGCAGAACAAGAGTAATTCTGAAAAAATCTCCGAGCAGTATTTCCGTCATTACTATTTCCAGTGCCTTTACGAGGTTTATCGACATGCAGACCCATTTCGTCCCTAAATCGCCATTGTACCATTTTTTTCTTTTCGTCTTTGCTTCTGTGGTGTCACGACCTGACGCCCACAGTCCGGCCCCTGCAGACGAGCCTGAGTGCAGCTCTGTGCGCTGCGCGCCCCCGTCGCCCGGCGACGGAACGCATCCAGCGGCTGCGAGACAGATCGGCGAGAGCTGCCGCGCCAGTCACCCAGACGTCTCCGCGCCGAACGCACGCTGCCCACGCCGCCGCCGCCGCCTCGCGCCGTACCGCTCGCTACTACACCGCGGCTATACATACCTCGCTAGCTTTATATATCGGGCTTAGCTATCAGCTTATTGTGTTGCTCCGTCGCGCCTTGCATTTTTGTGATCTAACGTGTAAAGACTTAGCCTCCGGTCCATAAGTGTACGAGTACAATAAATAGCAAGCTTTCCTACCTAAATACGTTTATTATTGTTTCTCACCGTAGGCTAGGCACCCCACATTTGGTGACCCCGACGTGATGTACAGTCACAACTCTGGAATCTGTGCCCACATGCACTCTTTCGTGCAGGGCCTGGATTGGTGCCTCATTCAGGCCCTGGTTTAGTTTGGGGAAGGCTCCGCTACCAATTCAGCTATCTTCTTCGTGGCAGAAGAATACGTTTCGGCATTGAGTGCCTGCAACTTCCCACAGAGTGCCACCAGTGCCAGGACCACACTGGTCAGCTTACCACCTTCTGTGATGATGTTGGCTTTCACCAATGCCTTTGCCTTCACTTCAGGAGCTGTGATTGAGCCAATCACTGCAGCCATAACGAATGGTTCTGACTGCTCCAGGAGATCAGCCAGAGACGCGCTGGCCATTCTCCTCTTCTCTTTGGGTGTGCTCAGCATGACTGAAGTCTCTAGGTTCAGGTACTTGGCAATTGTTATTAGCTCAGAGTCAGTGTCTCTCAGCAGAGCAGAGAATATTGTGTGTGTCATGATGATGGGGAGTGACACACCCGGAAACAGCTTGCTCCTTAAGCTTCCAGCTACCCCTTGACCTAAGATCATAGCGGCTGTTGCCGGCGCAAAGGCTTGAGACAGCCTGGCCAGGGTTATAACTGAGGGGCCGAGAGGACCCGACCCAGCCTTGGGTGAGGTGCTGATGCCATACTGGCTACATTTCCTCGATATGATGTCTTTTATGGAAGGGTCACACTTGATCAGAATCTTAGCGACGTTGTTGCCCCTTGTTATGAACAAGTTTAGCAGGAATGCCAAATCTGTGTTCGGGTCAGGTCCTTCACAGATGTTCAGGGTGACCTCCCCCACTTTCACTTCCCTGAAGACAGGATCAGCTGTGCTCTGCCCCCTCCTCATGAACTCCGATATTATTTTGAGAGGACCGAAGCCCTGGTAAGCCACCGCGGACCTTATGGCCGGGAGAGCATCCCACTGCTCCTTAGTCAGGGTGAGACCATATACCCCTTTGGTGTCCTTATCAGGGTCGCCAAGCGCAGCAAAAAGGCTCTTCTTGTCAGATGCTGTTAGGGAGAGAACAGAAGCCACGAAAGAACTCATCTTGCAGTCAGATAATTAAATGACACTTGAAATTCTATTTATGTTTCTCCGTCTATGTGTGGAATGGTAGCGGAGCCTTCCCCAAACTAAACCAGGGTCTGAATGAGGCACCAATCCAGGCCCTGCACGAAAGAGTGCATATGGGCACAGATTCCAGAGTTGTGACTGTACATCACGTCGGGGTCACCAAATGTGCAGTGCACCAATGTTTTATTTTCTACTTCCTCTGTATCGAGGTCGTCAATGTACCTCATTTGACTTAGAAATAGATCTTGCACAATTTGTTTTTTTACTGCACTATTTCTTCTAATTTCTTGAGTTGTTGCCGACCATCTTTTAAAAGACAAGTAAAAGAGATATGTGAAATCCGGAGCATCTTATTCACTAAATGATTACCACTGCCTGTCGACTTCTCGCAGATGATAAATTACAATTTATTATCTTCTAAATATTATAATTATTATTACTATATTATAATTATAATATATTTTAAACTTTCCCACATTTTCATATCGGTTTTGTTTCCGATCTTTTTAGAGTCCCTCTAAATGATGAAAGAAACGAAAAATGCCTCTACTATAGTCTGTTCAATATAGCATAATTTAATACCTGTGACATGACAGGTGTCAAATTGTCATGCCTAGGGTTGAGACATTACAAACGTAATTGAATCAAATGATAATTGAGGTTATCATCAATTGAATATCATTATCTGTCGTTAATCGTTTTTTGCTTCAAATTATCATTTTGGATGCTATTTAGATCACTTAATTTTTAGAAATACATATTAATATGTAAATAAAAATACGTGAATAGATTTTAAATGTTTTAATAATGAACAAATTCTTAAGGATGTTTTTGTGTACGTACAACCTAAATCATCACTGTAATTACACTGTTAGAACAGCCCTGTAAATTAATTATTAATTCTTGGTCACAAAAGTTGTAAAATTTTACTTCACGCTCCCAATCACTTTCAATTAGTTCTTTAATTTTATAACCACTATTTTCGAATCATCAGGGGTAACATGTCCACATGCATCATGTAGTAATGTTATACTATTATACATCATTATACTCCAAAAAAAACTAACAAATCAATTAACCCAGCTAGAATAATAAATACAAAATTGAAGTCAATCAATTGGTTATTGAAAATCGTTTGAACTTGATTTACTATCTCAACAAGTATTTTATTTGTATTGGAATGACCTTGTGAAGGGGTACGTTTATTTTATTGTAATGTTTAAAAATTGTGATAAATGTGTGTTATGTGAGTTTATTGGAATAAAACCTAATCTATATAATAAATAATCACAAAAACTAATTGTAGTATATTAAGTGATGGATTATAAAAAATAATATTATTTACATGTAGTCAAATAAATTCATATGCCTTTACAAAGTCACGTCGTCGTTTTTGATGACACCTGTCACCGGTAGCTATATTGAGCAGACCTGCAGACTATAACTACTTGATGATGTGCTGTGGATGATGTTCTGTGGATGATGTTGCGGAAGCTGTAGGTTGGCTGGGCTGCTCCAACATCTACACTGACTGCGCGCAAATCTGTTAGTACTCTCTCTTATTTTCGAGTCAGCGCCAGTTAAATTCTTCCTGCTCAGAAAACTGCCACGTCAGCACCTTCTGGTTAGCCTTGAAAAATTCTCCATCCACTGTGAGGGCTTTAAAAAATGCCGTTTATTTGGCTCTGGAAAGAGCCGTGTGGGTGGCACTAAGAAAAGCGGAGGTGTACGTAGTTACTTACGAGTGAGGTTCGAGCAAATTTTGCGGAGAAGGCTATCTACGTCTCTCTGCCTTAAGTACTGAGCGTCGCGAACGCCAAATCAAATTAAATCAAATGTGTCTTAGTCTTAAATACACATAATGTCCTTCTGTTAGTTTTAAGTCTATGAAAACAATTTAAATCGTTAGCAAAAATTAGATTTGTGTTACCATACTGATTCAAAATGAAGGTTCTTTTCTCGGTATATCGGACCTTAATGCTCCTTCAACAAGTTTTGCTTCAGTTCCTTCTCCTGTATAACGCTTCTCAACTTGATTATTTTTGCTCCATGTAAAAATATTTTGTGCACTGAAGATGCCATATTATACCAGTTATATTTGCTGACATATAGCTGTGCAGTCTCCAGCGTACATAGACCCATTTTTTCTGCGTTAATAGAAAATCCTGATGACGTGGTCCGCAGTATTATGTATAATCTCTTGATTAACTCTTCATTCCCACCCTTGATCTCTGCAGAACATTAATAATTTTAAAAGAATCTCCTTGCCAATTTCCATCATTGATGTTACCGGAACCTTGACGTGGTTTATAAATGTGTAAACCAAGCAATTCCCGAAAACTTGAGAACTTGCACGTTCTTCTATATTTCTTCTATATTCTTTATCCTCTTTATTTTTTTTGTTCTCTGGAGTCGATGCAGTCCTCATTTTAAGAATTATTTTCTTTCACCTTTTCCATGCGTGTAAGGTAAATAAGTCCGTATTTAAATGCATTTACATGTATAACTTTACCTTCTATTGCTACAGCGTTGGAATGAATTGATTTATTTTAGCTTCGAGATCACTGACAATTGTTGCTTTTTTTCGGAATTTCCTTTAGCAAATTCCAGAGAAATGGGTCATGGTCCCATATATTTTAATACTACACATTTGCCAAAACCATTTTACGACGGAAAATACCGTTCAGTCTCAAAGTGCATTGTGGTGAATTATGGCTCCATCTTCTCATGTGATATTGCCCTTTTTGTTGAGGTAAAAATTGTACTGTTTGGTTGGTTGGTGGTAGGGCTTATTTTGAATCCGCCTGGCTAGCTACTACCATCTAATTGCTATATTCCGATAGTTAGAGCCAAGCTGACCAGCTCCTCAGTAGAAGTAAATTCTACAGCAATTGTCCATTTAAATGAGTGACTATGACTAGTTGATTTTCTTATCGTATGCGAGTCTGAAACTTTTACGTAAAATGCAAATAACGTAAGTGTTTTTTGGGCAGCTCGTAATCAAGTTCTGTTTTGTCGGGTCGTGACCAAAGAAACGACGAGAAGAGGCTTTATCGAGAGGGGTAATCACTACTTGATCACTATAACAAAAATGACAATTTGTATGCCAAAATTGCACTAGGAGCACACTACTAGAAGCCGCTTCGCGCTGTTTTAACGTTATACAATTTGTAGTTTTTGTTAACATGACCCTATAGTGCATATAACTGGCAATTACCCTGTATGTAGACAGTGCGTTAGGACCTGTCTATAATAAATAAGTCTTCGTGCAATAATAACGTATTCGTAAACTGTAGTATAATTAGTTTGTAACAATTAATTAACATCAACTTGTAAATACTAAAATAGATATTTCAGAATTGAACAATACACTAAGTACATTATGTATAAGGTTGGGGAAAAAGTCTTTTCGCATATAGTATGTATGAACTTGTAATAAAGTCTCTTTGGCTATACTATTTGTATCTGGCTGGTTTTGGTATCATTAAAAGTTTAAATTTTAAAGAAGATAATTAGGTACAAATTCAAATTAGGAAAATGTGTGATTTTCATTTGTTTTTCTTACTATCCAGATGAGTAAATACATACATTTTAAAATTTTACTTCAAAAAAGATGAAAACGCAAGCCGCGAAAAAAAATTGCGATGTTTACGGACCTAGTGCAGTGTCTGTGAGAGTAGCACAAATTTGGTTTAAGCGTTTTCAATCCGGAAATTTTGATGTCAAAGATGCACGTCGTTCTGGTCGCCCTATGACGGATACAATTGATGCCATTTTTGAAAAAGTGGAGCATTATCGGGATCGACAAGAACGTGCGAAAAAGGTCGTGGTCAAAGGCCGGTCAGGCTTCACAAACTGTGGCGAAACCCGGGTTAACTCACAACAAGGTGCTGTTGTGTCGTGGGATTGGAAGGGCATTATTTATTATGGGCTGTTACCACCAGGCAGGACCATCGATTTTGAACTCTACTGCGAACAACTGATGAGATTAAAGCAAGAAGTTGAGAGAAAGCGGCCGGAATTAAACAACAGAAGGGGTGTGGTTTTTCATCATGATAACGCTAGACCTCACACATGTTTAGCCACTCGGCAAAAATTAAAAGAGTTTGGCTGGGAGGTGTTAATGCATCCGCCGTA
Organism: Scoparia ambigualis; assembly: GCA_963921215.1. Taxonomy (NCBI): domain Eukaryota; kingdom Metazoa; phylum Arthropoda; class Insecta; order Lepidoptera; family Crambidae; genus Scoparia; species Scoparia ambigualis. The sequence continues at coordinate 7,011,731 of OY992503.1, forward strand.
TAGTCCTGACCTTGCACCTTCAGATTTCCACCTGTTTCGGTCTCTTCAGAATTCTTTAGGCAGTGTCAGGTAACATCACGAGAGGACTGCCAAACCCACTTGTCGCGGTATTATGATCAGAAGCCCCAAAATTTCTATAGCAATGGGATCATGTCCCTACCTACAACCTACAAGATGGCAAAAAGTTATCGAACAAAATGGCACCTACATACTTTAGTTAAATGTAAATAAACTGTATTAACCCGTGAGAAGTCGCGCCTTTTTTTGTATCACGGTTTGGCGCGCGCGAGTAAATTGCTCACAACATTTTAAATGGTTCTATTTAGTTTATTATAATATGATTTAATTATTAAACTATTGATATAAATAAAAGAACATATTAATATGAAAATAACAGTTTTGGCATGCACTGCAACTTTAATCGCAAGTAAAAAAATATCTTAACTTTGGCCCTTAGCTTTTGGCAGTCTTTGAAGAAAAAGCAATATAAAAATAAGAATAAAAAGAAATCGAAAAATGTATTCTTCAATGAGATCCTGGTGAGTTTGTCTTTGGATTTACATACAAATTAAAAAGATAATCCATAAGAAAAATACAGGTATATTATTTTGTTAAGGAAAAAAATACTTACGCGGATGGGCGCGCGATGAGCAAAGTGCCGCGAGATGGTATACGGTCTTTAGAACCACTTCCCTACGCGACCGCCGCGGCACCATGCGGCGTATGAGTAGCGTCAGGGGAGAGGGGTTGAATAGTTGGGAAGGTACCTACACGCTAGACATACAACGGTGTCAGTATCACAAAAAAAGCGCCTTCTCACGGGTTAAAAAATGTTTTCAATTTTCTTTAAAAATGCGAAGAAACTTTTCCCCCTACCTATTATAATAACACTTTGGAGTACCTATACGAAATTAAATTGAGATTATTGTAGATTTTTGTCACAATAATGTCTAATACTAGTGTTACCAAGCTACCAGAGTTTTTTAGTGTGGCTAGTTTTATAATAAATAAAGTTTATTAAATTAACTAATGCTCTATAATCGTGTTGAAGCTCATAGATTACTAATCAAAATAGTTTATATAAAATAATAATAATTAAAAACGCGACATATTTATTTCAATGGTAATAGCTGTAATTTATGTTCTAGAATATAGTACTTATACATATTTATGAAGGATAAACTATAAAATATCATTAACGCTCATTTTAGATAGCAAAATGTAGCATGATTATTGTTATCTAATAGTAATAATAAAATATATAGCGCAATAAAATCAATCAAGATCTTACCTCTCATAGATGCTTTTGATTAAGAAAAAAGTTTTTTTTCAATATTTTTTTACATTGTTGTCATCAATTGTTTTGTTAGGCTGTGAGATGTATTTGAAAAAAATTTATGATAAATATTATTATATATTCGATTTGTTATATTTATTATATATTTTATGTGTAGTTAGTTTAAAAGTTACGTTTAATCTTTTAAACTATTAATATATGTATATACACATCTCATGAACAATGGAATTGCGAGTTCAAAAATTTTACATAGATTGTGTACCGGAGCCTTATTGGTCAAAATATTTTCATAGGTACCTAACTAATGCCCTACTACATAAATCAAACATTTGATTATCGAACTAACACCGTGGTCAAAAATGTCGAAGCATTTATTAAATTAATAAAAAAAATTACTGGCGATATTTCATATAATTAATGTCATGTTGTCTGTGACTGTTCTTCCTAAATGCTAAACATTTGTGACCACAGTAGTCTGTCTGAATGTCAGTTGATTTAGTCATTTTGTGCTGACCGTACATTTCAGCGCTGTTACGACTAAACACTAGATACAACATTAGCGCTCTAAAGGTAGATTCGACCAAACTGTAATAAGACTTACTCCGAGATTAGTCTATACAAATTCGGCGTTTAATCTAGGTATAAGACCTTATTCCAGTTTGGTCGAATCCACCCTAAAAGTGTCGCCTCGAACTAATGCTCCAAACAAAAGGGAGCATTGGTTTGCTGTCAGTTGTCTTTTGACATTGCCATCCAAAGATAATAGGTCTGTGCCTATTTTGTTGGTAATAGGGTAGAGTATCAAAATGTGTTGTGATTATTCGAAAACAAAATTGTATACAACAGTTGGTACCACTTTTTCAAAACGTTTTATATGAGATTGCGTATCTGGGTTTAGATGATCGTAGCTTTTTAGTGATAATAATAGGCGCGCGTCATGTACGCTGATTACAAATCGTTGATCGAATCTTTGATTTACGTCGTAGAGCTTGGTGTATTCCCAGCAGTTATCCTATAATTGTCCCTTGTCACGTGACTACCGGATTTATTCTGCGAAGAAGTCCCGTAACGGGACAAATAAAATAAATAAATGAAGCGGGACTACTTAAAACACACCCTAGAGTTTATGTTTACCAGCAATCTTTTATGCTTTTATTTTAGAGCGGACAGTAATAACTTGAACAGTATTAAGTGCTTTTAGTATCGTTCGCCCATTCAGTTTGTTTTTCTGAGCCAACGTTTTGTTTGCCGCAATATGCTATAATGTTAATTTTATTACCACACATTTAGATATGTAAGATATGTTGCAAATATAATAATATCGATTGTTACGATGCTAGTTTTATTTGTAGTTTTAGAACACACCATAATAAACATCAACATAACTTTTTAGACTCGAAGTCATTTACAATTTTTTACAGATTGTAAAAAACAGCACTGTTGCATCTGTGCCGAAATATCAGAAATCCCAACATGACAAAAAAAATCTTTTTTAATAAATACCGCCATTGGTCATGTAACCCCTCTTTATCTTTGTTTTTCAGTGACAATCGTGCGAAATTATAGCAAGCCAGCCAACTGTCACCAAAGTGTTCAGGTACCTTGGTGATGGAGGTTTAAATGGATACTGTATATAAATAATGCTAATAAATTGTACATAAAAACATCATTGACTTTGCGGTAGGTACCATAATTTTTCTACAGAATCATTTGGGTCACACATAATACTTTGTCAGGGTAAATAAGGTTGAACATATTTTTAATCAATCCTCAATCCTAAATTCTGTCAGTGTTTTTGGTGCCATTTAATTTTCGTCGATTTGTTTCATCATCTACAATTGACAGTAGATGATTGGTGTATGCAATTATTATTATTATTATTCGTTCACAATAAAAAAGTGTTAATATTTTTGACAAAAGTCGTGGTAAACTTAGCTCTAAAAAGTCATATTTATTGTCTCTTAGTGCGTAAGTTTTATGAGTACCTACCTGACGTCGATATGGTCATGATAACTTCTGTAGCTGTTGGGTTGCCATCTTAGAAATCTTTGTATGTACAGACAAACCAGCAAAACTTTCATAATTGTGATTAATGTGTTACAATTTTCTAGTTTTCCAAAACACATTCTTAAGAAAATATGAAAAGCTATCAAAAAAAAGGTACATTACAAGTATGTATGACTGTAGGTAATTACATGGTTATTACAAGGTAGGTTATCAATTAAACAAAACTAAAAATATACATATTATATTTATTTATACTTAATAAAATATCATATAGAGCTACGTGTCCATAGCGCTGGGTTCCGTTGTGATTGCGACCAAAGGTCGTGACCCAAATCGGTTCGTAACTGAAAACATAGAAAAGACGAAAATTAAAATTTACGATTTTGCAGGCAGCCGACCTATAACCCGGAGACAGTCACAAGCTCAGCTTGCTTGAGCTCCTGCTGGAATTGTAAAGGGGCTAGCTACGGCCAATGATATTATATGTGTAGATACGTTGCCTGCCCTCCGTAGTGACTAGAACAAATCCAGGTAATTGACTGGACCTCATTTAGTCACACGTCAGTCATTGTCACGTCAATACGATCGTTACCGTTATAAGTTTTGTGTTGTTATTTGGATAAAAAGCCTTCCTGTGTATACAGAAATTGTAAAAAATTATACTGCAACCATGAAACAAGATTTTTTTTAAATTTCACTCGTAATTATTGTAAAAATAAATTTAAAATAGAAATTTTCATTTAGTGAGGACATTTGCCCTGTTGCCAATTCGATATGCATGAGTGAGACGCGTGTACTATGTAAGAGAGAGACGTTTCTGTAAGAGTGAAAGAGAGAAAACAATGGCGGCCGAGATGGCGCACAAATTCAATGAGCTCATTGGTCAACTCAACTACCTTAAAGAGTATACAAAAGTTAAAATATATGTTTATCTCTTTTTAACAATAGGCTAATGATATGATTGCATTTATTTTCTTTCCCTTTCGACGTGATTACGTCATAGAAAAACCATTTCGCCATTTTTAAATGCAATTTGTTCAGGTGTAACTAGTCTATATATTAAAGGTCATTGGCTACGGCACGCACCTTGCTCGCTGCCTTCTAGGTCTATGAGCTGTATGCAGCACTCCTTGTTGTCGCCGCCCACGGCCAGCGCGAGCGGCGCCTCGGGGCACGCCGCGGCGCACAGCGGCGCGCCCACGCGGGTCGCGCGCTCGCTCACCTGCTGCGCGCCCGCGCTGAGACAATCGTGGACTATTTTAAAATATTTATTAAGTTACTAGCGGCCGCTCGCGGTTACACCAGCGTGGTTCCCGTTCCCGTGGGAATATCGAGATAAAAAGTATCCTATGTGTTAATCCAGGTTATAAACTATCTGTATGCCGAATTTCGTGTGCTTCAAGCTGTAATCCTCATATTTGAAATCTCAATGAAAACGAATTTTGACAACGCTAAAAAATAGTCATGAAATAGTCATAAATAGTCGTACATGTAAAAAAAATAGTCGCATTATAGTTTCGGCGTTATAGCTATAGGTTAGTGAGGATTATGGCTTGAACGTCAAGCTGTAATCCTCATTTCTGGTGCAAGCAAACGGTAAAATCTTTCGGATTGGTTTAGGTTCCAAAAAATAGTCATGAAATAGTCGCAACGACATGCCAAATCTCAGAAATAGTCCTTAAAAGATTCCAGAGATATAAAGGTGCCCTGGTGAGGATTATGGCTTGAACATTTGAAAACTTCAAATTTCTCCGTAACGCCTACGATTTTCGGTTTAAAATGTGTACCAAAAAATAGTCATGAAATAGTCGTTTAGAGTGATAATAAATTTGAGCTGATTTAATTTCAAAATAAAAAGTTTTAACTTTCCCTACATTTCTATGGATGTACAGTCGTGTTCAAAATTTGTAACTTCATTTGATATGATTGTGAAATATTACGCTTAATATATAACATTACTTCCAATTAGGCGTTTTCCATGGCAGCTGTTATTAAACAAAAAAACAAACATTTATGTATATTTTTTTTATATAATAGAAGGTGGCAAACGTGCAGGCGTGTCAGGCAGGAGAGTAATCTTCGCCGCCCATGGACACCCGCAACACCAGAGGAATCGCAGATGCGTTGTCGGCCTTTAAGGAGGGAATAGGTTTTAGGAAGGAATAGGAATTGTGGGGGGGGGGGGGAAGGGCCTCCGGGACCCTCACTGGCCGGACGAAACACAACAGCAGCAAGTGCTATTATTTCACGTCGGATATTAGTGAGAGGGTGGTATTACGCCGGGCGAGCCGGCCCAATGCGTGCTGCAACGCAGCGTGGCTCTACCACTCAGTCAGTGTCACTCATTTAGCACCACCCAGGGGTCACGTGTAGAGTCTTAAGGGTAAACCTACGGACGCGATTAACTTTAACCCCCTTATCCTTATTTATGTTTATACCATCAAAAGCTTGCTTTACATAACTTGTTTAAATCTCAGTACATATATGTTTATATCACAGCAATTAGTTTTGATCTTATTTATCATAGTTAGTTCAATATCTGTTGGTGTTGGATTAGTTCATTCAGTTTATGTTTCTAGAAAATTTCAATAGGGATAGTGCATATTCTAAAATCACAAATTCAATAAACGAATCAGACACCAACAATATCAACAACTTTTAATTACTTACATCGAATCGTTCATCGTTTAAGGTATCACTAATGTTAAAAAGTAACAGAACCTTCCACTCCAAGAGTAGCGTCTGTTGTATCCACAGACGTTATTATACGTCTGTGGTTGTATCAATCCGGGATCGACCAAATAGCGATATATCCTTGTCTCTATCGTTAACGGACGAAACCGGACGGGTGGCTTGTTAATTGTAATCTAAGTCGAAAGTACGTTTTATACTCACAATAACTTCAAAAACGACAACGCGTCTTCGTAAAAGTTCATAAATACATTCATACGGTTTCTTAGGCATTTAAAATCCTTCACCAGAGTACCCATCACAAATTATTTCATGATTTCAATATCACTGGACCAAATAGCCATTTTTTTCAAAATTTTGCGAATGCAACAACTAACGACACACGTGATCTATGACCTTGACTTACATTCAACTGAATTTGATAATATCATAACAAGCAAAACCAACTTCTGCCCATCGCACTGCGATCGATGCGTTTGAGTAGAGACAAGGATAGCGCTATTTGACCAATACCGAGAAACAAAAGCGCGCTACTCAAAATGGCGCCATGGACCCAGCTTTTTGTATTTATAGGTACTTTCTGGTTTTTGTTGGAATTATATATGTTAACATAGTTATTTAATAACAACAAATGTGTGTTACATTAAAGTTTCAAAGAGACAAATAAACTTTTTTAAACTAAATGCTGTTTTTCTTCATAACATGCATAGGTATAAAATAATGTAAAACATCTTAGATAGTTTCACCACCCTGTACCTTGCTGCCGCTTTCAATTTCAAAAAGTATTATCTAGAATGCGTTGCCGTTTAAATTTGAGCCTTTTTGTTTAGGTGGTAAAGCTGCTATTATCATAAAATATTTTGTTGTTTATGCGTTTCGTTGTGCACTACTAAAAGCGGTCGAACTTAACAATAGATAACAATACCATTCATTGGAAAATAAGCTCTTAAATGGATTCCGACATTTTGGAAATTTTCTACTATACATATACATATTTCGCGTTTTCATTGAGATTTCAAATATGAGGATTACAGCTTGAAGCACACCTTATTTTCCAATGAATGGTATTGTTATCTATTGTTAAGTTCGACCGCTTTTAGTAGTGCACAACGAAATGAGTGACACTGACTGAGTGGTAGAGCCACGCTGCATTGCAGCACGCATTGGGCCGGCTCGCCCGGCGTAATACCACCGTATTATATACCACCATACGTAATACCCTCTCACTAATATCCGGCGTGAAATAATAGCACTTGCTGCTGTTGCGTTTCGTCCGGCCAGTGAGGGTCCCGGAGGCCCTTGCCCCCCCCCCCCCCCCCCCACAATTCCTATTCCTTCCTAAAACCTATTCCCTCCTTAAAGGCCGACAACGCATCTGCGATTCCTCTGGTGTTGCGGGTGTCCATGGGCGGCGAAGATTACTCTCCTGCCTGACACGCCTGCACGTTTGCCACCTTCTATTATATAAAAAAAATATACATAAATGTTTGTTTTTTTGTTTAATTATAACAGCTGCCATGGAAAACGCCTAATTGGAAGTAATGTTATATATTAAGCGTAATATTTCACAATCATATCAAATGAAGTTACAAATTTTGAACACGACTGTACATCCACAGAAATGTGTGGAAAGTTAAAACTTTTTATTTTGAAATTAAATCAGCTCAAATTTATTATCACTCTAAACGACTATTTCATGACTATTTTTTGGTACAAATTTTAAACCGAAAATCGTAGGCGTTACGGAGAAATTTGAAGTTTTCAAATGTTCAAGCCATAATCCTCACCAGGGCACCTTTATATCTCTGGAATCTTTTAAGGACTATTTCTGAGATTTGGCATGTCGTTGCGACTATTTCATGACTATTTTTTGGAACCTAAACCAATCCGAAAGATTTTACCGTTTGCTTGCACCAGAAATGAGGATTACAGCTTGACGTTCAAGCCATAATCCTCACTAACCTATAGCTATAACGCCGAAACTATAATGCGACTATTTTTTTTACATGTACGACTATTTATGACTATTTCATGACTATTTTTTAGCGTTGTCAAAATTCGTTTTCATTAAGATTTCAAATATGAGGATTACAGCTTGAAGCACACCGAATTTCATCCAAATCCATTCAGTAGTTTTTACGTGAAAGAGTAACAAACATCCATCCATACTTAGAAACATTCGCATTTATAATATTAGTAGGATGTACCGTGATTCAAATGTAGGTTACTGACGAATGGGAAGGAAGGAGAAGGAAGACAGTTTTGCCCTCATATATTTTATTGGGATTAGAATTAGGTAAGAACTCAATAAGCGTTTTAATGGTAGGTAAAACGCTCCTACTCACACAAAAAAATCCTCAATTTAAATGTCATTGACCCTTATTGTCATTTAAATATGTAGAAAAAGATGTTTTACAAGTGGGCGGGCGGAGATGCAAATGAGAATGTTATATATAGGTTGGGAGAAAGAAATTATGTATAAACGTCAAAATAAATTGTGATTTTTGCGTAAAATGCCTATTTTCGCATTTTATAGTAATTTTGCAGTTGTATTTATCGTTTTTATCAAAATAGGATAATAAATTTGTGCATATTATTACAAATATCCATTTTGTGAGCATAAGTTGAATTCGGACGGCCGGCGCATCGCATTTTGTAGTAATTTTGCAGTTGTATTTATCGTTTTTATCGAAATAGGATAATAAATTCATTATAAAATCTTTATTCCTCATGAAGTAACAGTTACTCTGGTATAAATTTTGCTTAATAATATTATCGCAGATAGGAGATATTCACAGTTAATTTATAGCAATTTTCGAAGTTTTTTGGTTTAGAAAAAGATTTTTTTCCTATATAAAATCAATGATATCTAAAAATTCCGAGGCCACTACGCATTATTCGACTATATAAGATATAACATTATATTTTTTTTATTTCACTTGTTTAGAACTGTAGTTCAATCGATGAGCTCAAAAAAGTGCCTTCGCGCACTTTATGAAAATCTTTCTCTGCAATTTTGGATTTAATTAAAAAGTTAAGCAAAATTTACAAAAAGCGAGGCCACTAAGCACTATTCCAATAGCTATTCTACACTATTCAATAAGTCATAATTGTTAATGTATTTTCGTTTCTGAGATCCATAACGCCAAAGTTGGCCATTTTACGCAAAAATCACAGTTAAGATGTAATAGGCCTCTTAAAAGGCGGACGCCGTGCCTTATGCGCGGGCGGTGGTCTGGGGCGAAGCAGACGATTACATTTCTCACTGTACATTACTTAACTAAATATTTATTTAAAAAGTTTTACATACCTTGTTACATCCCATGTCTTCAGTTTTCCATCAGTACTGACGGTGATCATCAGCCCAGGTATTTGCTCGCTCAATATTAGACCTAAGAGGTGAAATAAATAAACATTCATTTTGTAATAACATGCAAGCTACCAAGGAGGGAACAAACGTTTTCTAGGCGTAAAAAGCAGTCTAATCTTTTCAGTTTCGGTTCGGTTTCCATCATCGGCCTATAAACGTCCTCGGCTGGGAACAGGCTTTCCCACATGGACATGGAGAGATGATGTGGCCATTACGCGCCACGCTGACCTATTGCGGGTTTATAGGTGGTTAACTTGAAAGGGCCCCCACACACGATCAGTTTGCCGGCAGGTATCAGCCTGTCAGTTCATACTAGCCGCCCGCCGCCGCCGCCGCCGCCCGTGCGTTGTACTACTGACTGACAGGCCGATGCCTGCCGATGACCTAATCGTCTGTGGGGCCCTTAAGCACAAAAAACAATTTATTTACTCATATTCCGTTTTAGGTATATAAGTAATGAAGACTCTCAGTGGTATAATCTTTATACTATATTTACACTATAAAGATATAATTATAAATCCGCATATATTAGCTGAAGCTATGTTAGCTTTTGTGCTAACAATTAAACAAGTAAAAACTAATCTTTCCAATAATATTGAACGCTTCCAAAATGTAATAAATTGTACTATTCTATTTGAGAGAGGTTAATTAATTAAACAGTACCTGTGACTTCTTTCTCATGGGCAGTGATGGTCCAAAGTGGCTCGTCTTGCCGGCAGTCGACGTAAGCCACTTTGCCTTCGTTGTTGCTCATCTAAATAAGAGAAAAAATTATCTTGTTATTAAAAGTTAGCGGTGATAAATGAATGCTAAAACATATCAATATATTCAAGTTATCATCATCATCATTATAAGTAATTCCTATTGTTAAGCTAAGGCCTTACTACATTAAGGGGGTGCCGCGCGATCGCAAAAACTGACATAAGTCCCTTAATGAACTTCAAAGCAAAATCAATCATATTGATTTTTAAAATTAGAACAATTCTGCTTTGAAGTTTCAGACCTAGTTATTTGATTAGAGCAATGTTTTTATTCTGCAAAATATACAAAACCATCACGCGATTGGTTTAAAAAATAATAATTTACTTTTTAAAGATGGGGTGACCTGCGGAATATCAATACAAATATTTTCATGTAAGAATTATTGATTCATGCGTAAAATTAAGAAAGTTGTCGAAAAAAATGTTTTTGGGAGTCATTAGATTTATGTAAGTACTAGCGGCCGCTCGCGGTTTCACCCGCGTGGTTCCCGTTCCCGTGGGAATATCGAAATGAAAAGTATTCTATGTGTTAATCCAGGTTATAAACTATCTGTATGCCGAATTTCATCCAAATCCATTCAGTAGTTTTTACGTGAAAGAGTAACAAACATCCATCCATACGTTCCCGTGGGAATATCTGGATAAAAAGTATCCTATGTGTTATTCCAGGTTATAAACTATCTGAATGCCAAATTTCATCCAAATTCATTCAGTAGTTTTTACGTGAAAGAGTAACAAATATCCATACATATAAACTTTCGCGTTTATAATATTAGAAGGATAGTAGGATGTTAAAAGAAAGGTTGGAGGCGTTCGTACTGACCGCGAAACAGAAGGGGTTCTGCCTATCCCAAACGACGCGCTCTATCTCGGGCGGCAGCTGCCACGAGCGGTGCGCGGCGGGCGAGCGGCAGTCGGTGACGCGCGCAAATCCATCGCAACCGCCCGACAGTAAGGTCTGCGCCTCTAACGGGTGGAACGATACTGATTGCACCTGGTGGAAACAAGTTGCATTATATTGTGTACGTTTCAAAGTTTAGTTCAACATCTTTTTAAAGAAATTGACACCGACAATCTTCGATCAACAACACCAACTAGATAACGCGTCACATACAAAATCATAGCTAAATTCTGTCCACGTGAATGAATACTTTTTCAAAGCAATAAATGATTACTCCTGTCACTTTAAAAAGAAAAGACGTCAATAACATTTAGTACCTTAAGGGGCAACAAATAAAGTACTTTTTCCGGTTATTACCTTGCGAGAAAATAAGAGCTCACTTCTCAAGTGCGCTCTTATTTACCGAGACACATTTTTCCTGACATCTAGTTGTATTGTAGATCGAAGCCGACAATATATTTTTAATTATTATTTATTTAAACCACTATAATGGGTAACATGTTGGAGTAAAAACGTACATGCAAACTTATCTCAACTCTAAAAAGGGATTTCTTCCAGCAAGCAATAGTGATTGGATATTATAAATAAAGGTACACAGCAGGACTGCAAACAAATTAAAATCTTGGTATTTAAATAGTTTTTATCACTATCTGATCAAGTTTTGTATTAAATTGAAGCAATAGAGTATACAGCGCATCTATCTAGTCACGAATTCATTAAAAACTCAAACATATTTTACATTTATTGTTTTCTAGGGTTTACGCGAGCACTACACATTGAAATGAATCAATTTTTACGAATGTAACTCGTGTTTATTAATACTTTTTAGGGTTTTGTTTTAGTTCTGACGTTTCGGACCCTTTACAGTTCTCCTTGTCTCGTCTGACTAAAAAGTATTAACAAACGCCTATTAGGATCTAACTAAAAAGTGTTTCATTAGAATATTGTACATTGTTAGAATTTTTGACAAATTCGTGTTGAGACAGTTATTATTAATAATACCTAGCCCTCAACTCTAATTAATACAAAAATATATTATACTAGCGGCCGCTCGCGGTTTCACCCGCGTGGTTCCTGTTCCCGTGGGAATATCGGCATAAAAAGTATCCTATGTGTTCATCCAGGTTATAAACTATCTGTATGCCGAATTTCATCCAAATCCATTCAGTAGGTTTTACGTGAAAGAGTAACAAACAGCCATCCATACTTACAAACTTTCGCGTTTATAATATTAGTAGGATTTTAATTACACAACAACCGATTTGGCCGGAATAACGCATGTGGAGCATACCTTGTCCTGGTAGTAGTCCAGCTTGGTGTGCGGCGCGCCCTGGTCCAGGTCCCACAGCAGCACCGAGTGGTCGGCGGAGCCGCTCGCCAGCACGTGACTGAACACATACAATCATCAGCCGAAGCACGTCCACTGCTGGACGAAGGCCTCCCCCAAGGATCTCCCCCGCGACCGATCCTAGGGCCTTACCATCAACTCTTAGAGCAGTATTACTAAAGGCTAGGTGTTAGTTGAAAATTAACATACCACGTTCTCAGAATTAATTTTTGAAGTAGTAAACAGTAAAATTAAAATCTACAAAAATTATGAAATATTGTTGAGGCTTTATTCTGTGGGATATATCCGATGGAAAGGAAACACGATTTGATAAAGTTGGCTCGATAGAATAAATTCACAAAGTTACATATTTTTGTGTCATTTTGTATTCTTTTCTAGGTTTTATTCATAAAATAAGTGATTTGATATTATGAGTAATTTACCAAAATGAAGTTCATAGAGAACTTGAGGTATTATAACCGATCGTTTTTTTTATTACATCTATATTTTTTTTAATTTAGAACGCGCCTATTCGCTCTGCTTCGCTGCTATACCCGCCCCTTACCGTCGTACCGTCGAGAGAGCGAGACAGAAGCGCTCGGAATACCTGGCCTTAAGGCATTGTTTACACCAAACGGATTGTCCGCCGCTGACTGTGAGCGCGGGTTACGCAGTTTATAGTTTTTCCATATATATTTAACTTCTCGTTCACGCCGAACAGACTATACGCTATTACGTAGTGCGTTGTCGCTCACTCTCAGTGGCCGATTTTTGAACTACGCGTCTATGCACGGCGGACGCGGATTGGCTACGTAGCCGAAGGAAACAGCGTATTAGATTGCTGCGCTGCGGGCACAATTCATTCGAGAAACTTCAATGAGTACAGACGTGTATCTCGCAATGTTAGACACCGAAATGAACGAATTGTACGCTATAACGTATTGCCAGCTTGGTGAGAACGCATACTGCAGACTGAGTCCACGTTCACACTGGGGCTGACAGTGAGCATAGGTACTTACAGTCCGCGGCGGACAATCCGTTTGGAGTGAACAATGCCTTAATCTTAGAGTCAGCTCACATCGAGATGCGACGCAGCGTGCACTTTTTAAATAGCCAAACAAAATATGACTTTATTTTTAGGTACTGCACAAAAAGATACACGGTTTATTGCAAGTATTCGAAATTGCTCCGCGGCGTCCCGCTACGAGTCACGACGCTGCGGGGCGTGACGTCCGTCGCGAGGCGCAGCCTGAAGTCGAATAGAACACTACTATTTCCGTGTAGAATTGATGCTTTTGCTTAGTTCAGGCAAGTGCTCGAGTAAAAATTGTAATGATAGACTGGGATCTTGTTTGTCGGACTTCTTGGAGCCTCTTCTCCAAGAAGTCCGACAAACAAGATCGAAGAAGAAGAGTAAGAAGTATACAAAAATAAAAACGGACAGGTTCCGCTGCCGCGCGGTGTCTCGCGCGCTGTCACCGAATTCACGATGCGGCTCGCGGCGTCGCGAGCGCGAAACCATTGGCCTCTTCAAGCATCGTCGTGTCGTGTCACGTCTCGGTGTCAGTTCTTCACCTTACTATACAAATTCCCATACGAATTTCGCACAGTAAGATTAGAGTAATACTGCTCTAAGAGGTGACAGTAGGGCCCCAGTGCTGCTCGCGTCCATCGGCTACTCTTCACCTTCACCAGATCGTCCACCTAGCTAGAGGCCCACACTGGCTATTCCGTTGCGCGTTCGCTACCAAGAACCGTTTTAACACATACAGTCGTCTATATAGAATTCATATCACTATTGTAAGTGGCTATTTTATTTACACTTTAAGAGTACTATTTGTCTTAGCCCATATTAAACTGGCTAGTAGATAAACATAGAAAAATGTAAAGCTACTTACACACAACCAATATACTACATATGTACATCAATGAATTCCATTGTGTCAATGATCGGACAGTTTACGAGAAGACATTTTCTGAGATAATTTTACTTGTCGGTACATCTATACAAGGTTGCTTTGTATGTATGTTTCATAATCATATTTAGATATTACCCTGCGGTTAGTCATCTGACTATACGATTTTGAGAAGGTTCGAGGTGGCCTTCATCTCACCTGATGGTAAGTGACGATAAGGCCGAAGGTGGAAGCCCGCTTCACCCGGAATACTCAACCACTGAGAAACTGGCTATCTTATCTCAAACTGTCGTAACACAACAATGCTATAAACATTGTTGTTATGGCGACAGACTTAGATAAGATGGTGGTAGCTAGCCAGGCGGAGTTAACAACCCTACTACCAACCAATATTTCTTCCATTATGTCGAAACCAGCAAAATTAGAGCTCTTGCTAGGACTTGGTTCAGCAGAAACAGAGCTGGTTGTAGACATTGGTACTTCGTCATCGTAAAATTGACTTTAATTTTGACATTGATTAACTTTGCATCTCTCTATAAGAAGCAATATACATGAAACACCATTTTTCTGTCTTGTCTCTTTAAAACTACGTTATGTTGTCGTTGCATAGTGAAAATAAAAATTAAATCAGTTAAAACCAAAAACAATAAAAAATAACTATTTAAATGCACGCAAGTGTATCCGGGAGACAGCGGGATGTAAAGGAGGTGCGGGAGGCGGAGGTCTACAGATTTACCAATCGCGTGGCTTCGTGCGCTCGATGCGATACCCCCCCGCCGTTGCGCCCCGCAACACACCACCAAAGAGACCTAAAATTCGCTTCTGCGCATTCAAGGTCAAATACTCAAGAAGTTTGCAGGCTACTGTATGTGGTCTTTTATCCGTTAGTCGGCTTTTACGACACTTAAGGGGAGAGATGGGTCGGAAGTATTCTTTTACTAAGCCGTCACCAACCAGCTATCACATCTGACTAGTTTACCGGTAGGCCTAGCATGCGCAACAAGAGATATGTCGCGGACGACATTCTCTCTTCCTTCGATGGCGGGAGCGACAAACTATCTCGGTTACAGTTGTCAAAACTCGATAAAATTATGTTGCATGTTAGGGTTTATAGACAAAAATACCACAGACAAGCCAAAACTACTGTTATGTCTATTTTAGACATATCGTGTACTAGCGGATACTCGCGGTATCACCCGCGTGGTTCCCGTTCCCGTGGGAATATCGGGATAAAAAGTATCCTATGTGTTAATCCAGGTTATAAACTATCTGTATGCCGAATTTCATCCAAATCCATTCAGTAGTTTTTACGTGAAAGAGTAACAAACATCCATCTATACTTACAAACTTTCGCGTTTATAATATTAGTAGGACAGTAGGATAGACATAACACGAGAAAGCGGGTCGAGAAAATTTTCTCGTGTTGAGCATAACACGAAAAACAAAACAAATATGTACACACGTGAAATTTCTGTTCCACGAGAGGTCCAAGACAGCGTCCTTGTGTCCCACTCGCTTGGTTTTTTTCTTCTTGTTAGGTTTCTTTCCTAGTTTGAAGGCGGGCTCCAGACAGTTCTCTATGTCGAGGTCCCACACTTGGATCACCGGGTCCATGCCTCCAAGGGCGCACAGGTTACCTACAAGTTGAATAAATAGTAGCTTGTACTTATAAACATAGCGGTAGCGTGTTATGTACTTACGACTATTATACCAGAAGGGCTAGTCAGAGACCAGGCAATGAGGGTACACGTTTCAGCCTATAAACGTCCCACTGCTGGGCACAGGCCTCCCACGTGAACAATAGCACGTGGGGATATTGGGCCATAACCCACCACGCTGGCCCATTGTGAGTTGGTGGGTTTTAGCGACTGTCATCTTACGACAGCAACCGGGACCAACGGCTAAACGTGCCTTCCGAAGCACGGAGGAGTTCGAGATGTTTTAATGGTCACCCATCAGGCGACCCCGGCATTGCGAAAGTTGCTTAGCGGGCAAGATCGCAAGCCGAACGCGCTAGCCGCTGCGCCATCGAGCTCCTCCGAGGGAAAGGATAGGTTGGTACTATTGTATTAATCAGCCGCCACCACATAGCTCATAGCTATATGTATTGTAGTTCGGTTGTAATTAAGAAACCATCACACTAAAAACAATTTTGGGTTGACAACACACGCGAGTGATACCTATGGCGTTGCAACGTCTATGTAACAGCAGTTTGTAAGGAAACTGCATTTTATAGTGACCAGACAGAAGACAAAATCAGTGGCACATACCGGGCTGCTGGTCGGAGGGGTCGTGGCTCAGCCACTCTATGCACAGCGGGAACCACGGCAGGATGATGTCGTGGTGCACGTAGAACGAATCTTCTGTCTTGTTGTAAACTGAAACGATAGGGTAACCGTGACCCAACCATACACTAATACACACGCATACACAACTATATTACCTATCCCCAGAGTTAGTCAGAGACTAGGCAATGAGGAACGCAAAGGCAATTATTTTTAAAATTCTACAACTGGTAAGCGCATGGCCTTCATCTCACCCGATGATAAGTGACGATAAGGCTGAAGGTGGAAGGGCGCTTCACCCGGAATCCTCAACCACTGAAGAACTGGCTATCTTATCTCTAAATTGTCGGAACACAACAATGCTTTAAACATCGTTGTTATGGCGACAGAGTTAGATAAGATGGTGGTAGCTAGCCAGGCGGACTTAACAGCCCTACCACCAACCAAACCAAGCACACAAAGATGTGCCCCCCGCTGGGAATCGAACCTGGGACCTCTGGGTCTGAGCCCGGTAGCTTACTCTTTGTATATGTTTTCTTTATTTTTGTGTGTGCAATAAAGCGTTGTATCTAGATAGATAGATATCTTAGCCACTAGACCACAGAGGCGGTTAGCAATGCTCTGCCATAGTCCACGGCAAATCAAATAGTGACTGCACATGTGCTCAGCGTGACAGGTGGTGAGCCCATCGCCGCTCTATGCTGTTGGATGTATGTGCAGTCTTTAGTGCGTTAGTCGCCTTTTACGACGCCCAAGGGAAGAGAGGGGGTGATAGTATTCTTTTTAAGAGTCGCTACGCGTCACGGTCTTACGCGGCTGGAGGTTCATGTAGACGAAATAGTCAGTTGCTAGTGATGAATATAAATGCAACTCACTGTACACTTCTAGCACGCTGGCATCGCTTTCCACGTGACCAACCAACAGGAGGTTGTCACTGGCTTTGATGATGTCATCTTCTTCATCACTGTCTGGCCCCTCAGTCTGCAATAGTTAGTTAGTTAGTAACTGCATAAAGGGGTTTTAATTGTTGTATACTAGCTACCCACCCGCAACTTCTGCTCGACAACCCGCAACAAACGTGGTACTGGGGGTAGAGATGCGCGTTTGTCTAGCACAGACTATAGCTCGTTAGATTAGTTGTTAAGTTTTAACTACAAGTTAGTTTTATTTATTATTATTAGTATTGACGTAAATAAGTAAAGGTTTACACTGAATAAATAATTTGACTTTGACTTCGTCCGCGTGAACCCCTCCCGCCCACATTTATGACAATAATAATTGTTTTCTTTAAGTACTAACATTATAAAGAGGAAAGATTTGATTGTTTGTTTGTATCGAATAGGCTCCGAAACTACTAGACTGATTTGAAAAATTCTTTCAACGTAGCTTCACTTTCTCCGGGTGACATAGGCGATATATTTTTCAAAATTCGTCATGGGGTACGGGGTCCACGCGGATGAAGTCGCGAGCGGACCGCTAGTTATTTATATAGATAGATAATACAGTCAAAACTCATAACTGGCAAAATTATTGCAATTATGGAGGGATTTTACTTATTTTTGCAGTCCACTGTTGGCTGATTTTTTCAGCCAATACTGGTTTTGACTGCAACATATACAATGTATCTGTATTCGTATTTTACTTTAATAATCAGAGATTACATAAATATAAGAAATATTTATTAAACAACTTTCAAAGAAACTTGCTATGATAATTAGCATCTCAATAATACAAAATGTCTCTTATGTAACCATATTCATTAAAACCTATTAAAATTTCATAATTTTTTTCAAGTAAGGTTTTTGTTACTTATTTTTCTTTTTAAGCCTTACACAAAAATAATTTTAGATTAGATTCTAGAAAATAACTATTCATTCAAAATTAATCATTACCCTTATTTGAACATTTTCACTTAAATCTCCCAAGTTTGGTAAAGTTGCAACTGAACCAATTCCAACAGGGTTACCTGCAACAAAAGAATACAAAATAATTAAGGAAATTAAAAGACTAGTTCTTTCATGATGCATTCAGATTGCTTATTTTGAACAATCTCTGGCTGGGTGACAAATGAAAGTAACACGAAACGATATACGTAAAACGAGTTGAAGAATATAAATAAATAAATAAATTTTATTTACGCTCACACCAATTATCTAGCCCGAGATAAGATTAATTTTGAAACTCGTTAATATGGTTAATCTAGACAGCGGACAAATACATAAACATAAAAAAACACAAAGACTATTCATGCTTGAGATAATGTGCTACTCAATGCATCACTATCATTTCAAATAAAACCCTGTTCTGTTGTTGTTGTATGATGACAGTTGTAAAAACATACAAACAAGCATTGGGCCAGCCTCATGGATAATGATCTGAGACTCCCAAGTGCTACTCAAGTGTTGTTTAGGCCTTAGCCCAGCAGGTTTACAGGTTGAAGATAATTAAATTTATATTTGGATACCATAGTTAAACCAGTTCTAATAAGAGCAAAAAAGTTTACAAGTTAATTATTATAAAGTGGCACATTTACAATTTATTCCATTGGAATCTAGTTAGGCACAGCTTCATATAGTTCTATGCACTGTAATTTCAATTATCTCTATTAATACAAAATGTCTTACTTGTATCTTCTACATCATAGTTTTCAAAATCAAATTCGTCATTTGGGTTAGCAGGGGCATCTCGTGGAGCGCTGGCCCCAGCCTCTTCCTCATTGTCACTAACATCATCTCCGGCCGCTGTTATCCTGAAAAGCATACATACATATAAGACTATTATCCCCAAAGGGTTAGTCAGAGACTAGGCAATGAGGACAGCAAAAGCAGTCCTCTTTTCACCAAATAGCGACTGCACATGAGCTCAGCTTGACAGGTGGTGAGCTCATCGCCGCTCTATGCTGTTGGATGTACATGCAGTCTTTAGTTCGTTAGTCACCTTTTACGACACCCAAGGAAAGAGAGGGGGTGGTCGTATTCATACATTGCTATGTGACACAGTTATAATACATAGAGCATGACTTTTGTCCCCAATTATCTGTAAAATATCTGTTTCTTTACATTGAGGCTACGCAAAATAACAGGGGGAGAAAGGTTATTAGTTTACATTATAATAACTTATCTTCTTCTAACTTATAAGTTGGTGATTAATGGCAACCAGAATATTCATAACCATCTAAGGGGCTAATTGTCTAACTTCAACACTTGTCGCAATACCTACCTTTCAAGTGGAAGTACATAACTTTGCTAGTTTGCTTAATTAAACCTAATTTTAAAATAATCAAACTAGCGGAGCAATGTACTTCTACTTGAAAGGTATTGCGATAAATTTTGATATTATACAATAACCCTCCAGTTTTTAATATTTACCTTAGATCTTCTGCAGTCTGTTTAATGATGCTTTCAAGCTCTTGCTCAGTTAATTCGATCTGTAACATCATTAACAAAAATGTTATGCACAAACAAGATTGCTAACTAGGTACCTACCGTCAAGCGTACTTTGAATCGAGTGTAACATTAATCACAACTCCTGATCCCTGAAGTTATCTTCTAATGTTAACTTACAGTATTACCATTATGGCTATCATGCTAGAGAAGCCCATAACGCTCAGGATACCAATTTGCAGCTACTTATAGATATACATAAAGCAGTGATCAATGTTACACTTGATTTGAAAGTAACCCCTTTCTACCGGTACCTACCTACCAATTTATTATCATTGAGGTACAATCCTCAATGATTATTATAGTAGATTATTGAAAATGTGAGTAGGTACATAAACTTTTTTATAACCTGGTTGAGTTTGAAAGCTTACCTTTTCTGGGACTGCTTTTGCTACACCACGTCTAACAAAATGCATACAAGAAACTAGACTAACAGTTGGTGTATTTTCTTCCATTTTAAATAAATTTGAAGATAATTACAGCACGTGCCCGTGTAATAATAGGTGCCTTCTGTTTACTATTTACTATCTCACTCATCTCATCTCAGTTATAGAAAAAGTGAGTGACATTGACATGACTAATAAAATAGTGTTGACCCTTACTCAAACGAAGTTCAATTGTTGGTTCAATTTCGCTAATTGATAAATGCAAAACACTCGTACTGTGTTATCTTGATATAGAAGCTACCTGAGAGGCCTATTACATATCGAATGTGATTTTTGCGTAAAATGCCCATTTTCGCATTTTGTAGTAATTTTGCAGTTGTATTTATAGTTTTTATCGAAATAGGATTATAAATTTGTGCATAATATTACATAAAATCTCCATTCTGTGAGCATAAGTTGAATTCGGACGGCCGGCGCATCGCATTTCGTAGTAATTTTGCAGTTGTATATATCGTTTTTATCGAAATAGAATAATAAATTCATTATAAAATCTTTATTCCTCATGAAGTAACAATTTTACTCTGGTATAAATTTTGCTCAATAATATTATCGGAGATAGGAGAAATTCACAGTTAACTTATAGCGATTGTCGAAGTTTTTTGGTTTAGAATATGATTTTTTTCCTATATAAAATCAATGATATCTAAAAATTCCGAGGCCGCTACGCACTATTCGACTATATAAGAGATAACATTATAATTTTTTTTATTTCACTTGTTTAGAACAGTACTTAGTTCAATCGGTGAGCTCAAAAAGTGCCTTCGCGCACTTTATGAAAATCTTTCTCTGCAATTTTGGGTTTAATTAAAAAGTTAAGCAAAATTTATAAAAAGTGAGGCCGCTACGCACTATTCTGATAGCTGTTCTACACTATTCAATAAGTCATAATTGTTAATGTATTTTGGTTTTTGAGATCCATAACGCCAAAATTGGCCATTTTACGCAAAAATCACAGTCGAAATGTAATAGGCCTCTTAATTATGAAACATAAATAAAAACCAATTGTTATAATTTTCATAATCATTCAGTGAAATTTCTATAGAGCTAGCAGATGGACGTGCCATCTGTTAAATTTATTATATTATGATTAATAATTAAATAACTATAAATTCTGCGCCTAACTGTGTCAATATTGCTTCCGCGTAGATCGGGGTCAGCGCATAGCGGTCATGCAATTGTTGACAATTTTACTCAGTCAGTAACTGTTAAGTGATGTTATTTACGCAATAATGGAAAGTCCATTTAACCGGAGCAACATGACGTCCCGGAGCCCACCACGTCGACGACAAAATGAAGATTAACCAGTAGCGCCCACTATTGATGCAGTCTCGACTATGGAAATACAGAGCTGGCTGTCAAAAATCGAGCATTGCTTGAATGATATTTGCTCGATCTCATGTGAAGGAAAGCTAAATTCAGAACAAAAGCTTAAAATCAGCAGCATCAGCAGGAGCGTCATGGGAGGTGTCTCAGTTGGCTGTTCAATATCAGTCACTGAAACAAAAATATATTTCAGTACAGCTTACGATTAGCAACATGAACGAGCAAAAGGGAAAAACCACCCAACTAGAAGACCAACTGGAGGATCTAAAAGAGTGTATCCGCTCTGCTCCAAATGCAACAAATCAGAACACGTCTTTTGCCGAAATCGTTAGGAAGGGAAACCACTCTCTTGTCCGTCCCCTTAACACCAGCAGTGTCGTTATTTATCCCCAAGACAAAGAAAAAACGAGCGAGGATACAAAGAAGCTCATTCAGACCGTAATTAAGCCAGAAGAGCTCAAATTACGTATCCGTGGCATGCGGAAGACCAAAGATGGAGGCATTATTATTAGCGCACAAGGGAAAGAAGACCTTGAGAAACTGAAACAGTCAGAGCAGCTCAAAACATCAGGGCTAAAGGTCGAAGAGACTAAGAAAAGGAAGCCAAAAATAATTTTATTAGGAGTCCCCGCCAATAACACTGAACAAGAAGTTTTCGAATGTCTGTTGTATAAACAGAACATCGCGGACAAGTATTCACACATACATCGAGAAGAATTCCTTAGCTCTATTAGACTTAGCCACAAATCTAGTAAAAAAGATGCCTTATTTTGTAATTACGTAATAGAATTACCACCTGAAATGAGGAAAGCACAGGAGCGACTGTTCATTAACTGGATATTTTGCTCAGTCAAAGACTTCACACTTGTAACAAGATGTTACAAGTGTCAGCAGTATAGCCACTCCTCTAAGTATTGTCGTGAGTCAGACTCTACCTGTGGACACTGTGGAAGCGTTGGACACTCCATCAAGGAATGCAGCAAACGCCAAGAACCTGCCGCGTGTGCTACATGTAAGCGCTTTAACAAGTCCAGCCTCCACAAAACGGGAGACGAACAATGCCCAGCAAGAAAAAGTGCTGAAATTAGGTACCACAGCTCTATTGACTATGAAGGATAATCTACTCTTATGAACATAAATCAGTGATCAGTGAGCTTCTTAAAATGTTCTTCAATTACATAATTCTAGTAGTATCTAAGCATAATTACAATCATTGTTTATAAAACATACGTACTGTAACTTTAATAGCATGATAGCATTGTTAATAAGATATTATAATTTATTGTTATCTAATAAAATGTTAAGTAAGCACTAACCTACATTCACTTATTAGATGCCTAAAAGACAGGTAAACTAGTTTACTTAGCTTAGGTATCATTTCGATTATTTTGCAATACTAACCTTAATTTTAAATTACTTACAATAATAGCTGCACTCTTGTTATGCATTATTTTTATTATATGGACGAATGATATTTATAAGTTTTGATGTATTTAGACTTAGTTTTATACAGAAATAAATTATTCTTATAATCCTAATTGGTTCAAATTAATTTCATTGTGTATTATTCGGTTATGTTTGATGAAGGAGATGCCCCATTTCTGCCCTAGAGACATTTCATGTTTCGATAGTGAAAAATAGCTTGCCACATGAAAAACATAATTTCAAGAAATTGCAGTCTAATGGGCGATTTTCTGACAGCCTAAATTAAAAAGTAAAAATTAGTTCAAAAACACTCGATAGATGTCGTTTTATGAAAGCCGCACCTACCTAAGGGCTGTAATAAATTCTAAACTTTTACTTGTCTACCAAAAGAATAAAAAAATAGTATTTACTTACCTATTTATATTCAGGACATCCAGAACCTATTTCTATTTTGGAATAGAATAAATATTACGCAGCCATACACGTGCTCTTCATGAACCTGCCTTTTACTAAGCGCCATACTAATCTATGCTAAGCGCCATCTATGAAGTCATTTACGAACCAATTTCTTTTTTTTTTTTGATCTCAGAAAATCGCCCATTTAAAGTAACCGTATTTCTACATAGCATAAAACAAAGTCACTTCCCACTTTTTGTCTGTCCCTATGTATGCATAGAACTTTCAAACTACGCAACGGATTATGATGCGCTTTTCTTTAATAGATAGTGATTCAAGAAGAAGGTTTATTTGTATAATACATGCATAATATAGTAGAGAAACACTGATAAATTTAGAGGTTTCTAATGTGATGTCGTAAATAAACACATTTTTGTACGCTTACATTGCAAACGCTGGCTGAACCCTACGAGATAAATCAAAATAATGTAGGTACTACAATATTGTACACCACAAAAAGGTCTACAAAAAAGTCCGCGGTAGTATAATATGTCTATCTCTTAGGGATGACCCACAATAACCATTTTTTATCCTTTTCTTTTTACGAGAAATAATGGCTTATTTACGAAGAGATTTTAAGCATTATAACATTAACCCTTATCCAATTAAATAAATAGT
This sequence comes from Scoparia ambigualis, assembly GCA_963921215.1. Taxonomy (NCBI): domain Eukaryota; kingdom Metazoa; phylum Arthropoda; class Insecta; order Lepidoptera; family Crambidae; genus Scoparia; species Scoparia ambigualis. Next base: position 7,035,997 of record OY992503.1, read on the forward strand.
GCATGTAATATAGATCAATATGGCCCTTTACAGCTTTTGTAATATAAATGATCATTGTAAGATCAAACCCGAAAGTGCTAGGTACACTTTGGATTTTCGATAACTACTCCCATGTCTTTGATTTAATGTCAATCCAACCTTTTTGATCATACTATTTATTACAATCACGATCTTTAAAAACGAACAATAGTTGAATGTCAACATGAATCAATGTCAGTTAAAATATTTAATTGTAAGTGATAGCGTAAAATTATTTTAATAAAACAGTTTGCAAATATTATTAGAATTTGTGGTAATGGCATTACCATCTACAAGTCAGTGCAATGGGACTATAGAAAGTGAATTCGATTTTATGGAAACAGAAAGAGGACGAAGAAAATTGTTAAGTGCGGGGCATCAGTTCAGTTTAAATGTAACAAATCAAAATGGAACGACTATTTGGAGGCGTGTTACTTGAAGCACTTGCAATGGTTCGTTGACATTGAATTATAAAATGGATTGTTTATTTAGAGAGGGAAAACATTTGTGCAACCCAGATTTTTATAAAAACAAAGTTGACAAAAGCTCGAATTTGTGCAAGAAACGTGTCCGAACAATCAGTATTTACGCTGAATGCATGAACAGTTCAAATAGTAAACGATTGATACATAAAAAGTTATAAGATTGACTTGCAATTTGGCACTTTTACCTCCAAGCTACATTTCAAAAAGCTGGCTAGATATTGTCAAAGTGATGCCAGAAAAAAATCGTATTATTGATAAGTTTATAAATTACTTCACCACTCAGTGGTTTTCTACGGTAAAAGCGGATGTGTAGTGCTGCGTAAAGAAAGACCTGTCTATAGTAGACGGCACCTTCAAACGGGTGCCAGATCCATTCGCTCAACTCTTTTCAATTCATGTCGTTTAAAAAAGTACAACGGAAACAACAGCTACGATTATACCTGTATTTTACTGTCTACTACCCAATAAAAAACAGATATAATTACCTACCTACATGTAGTATTATAATGTTTTGATGAAAAATAAATTTTTGTTATGTACTTATTTGATTTTTATCCAAGTATAAAAAATAAAAATATCAAATGTAGTATATTTAAGGGCCCCACAGACGATTAGGTTGCCTGCAGGTATCGGCCTGTCAGTTAGTAATACAACGCACGGGCGGCGGCGGCGGCAGAACTGACAGGCTTATACCTGCAGGCGAACTGATCGTATGTGGGCCCCGCCGGTAGTATCAGCCAACTGACAGGCTTATACCTGCAGGCGAACTGATCGTGTGTGGGCCCCGCCGGTAGGTATCAGCCAACTGACAGGCTTATACCTGCAGGCGAACTGATCGTGTGTGGGCCCCGCCGGTAGGTATCAGCGAACGGACAGGCTTATACCTGCAGACGAACTGATCGTGTGTGGCGCCCGCCGGCAGATATCAGCCTGTTAGTTAGTACTAGCCGCCCGCCGCCGCCGCCGCCCGTGCGTTATACTACTCACTAACAGGCCGATACCTGCCGGCGACCTGATTGTCTGTGGGGCCCTTTAGTATCACAGCATTGCACCTAGCGAAGCAGGGGTGGATCGCTGGTATATAAATAAATAAATGCCTGAACTGAACTGTTAGTCAACATACGATAATAGACTATTTAGTCTATTTTATGATCTAAAGGTGCGCGTCCATTGGAGCGCGATCGGTGCGGCAGGCGCGGCTTATTATTATGACATTTTGTGTCATACAAAATCCCTTTCGGATTAGTACTATTCTTATCGATTTCTGTGGCGCCTATCTATGACGTCATCTGCGCCGGTCGCACCGAATTCGCTCCAATGGACGCTTGATTTACTAGACAATATTTACATAAAGGTTGCTTGCTTATTTTGTAATTTAACGACTACGTGTATCTATATTTCTGACTAAGTACTCAATACAATACATTTATTTGTTACTCTTGACGGCATTGAAGGAATTCAATAAATCAAATACCTTCCTTTATCGCGAAACTACGTACCATAGACAAACAACCAAAATGTAACCAATGACTGACAAATGTCAAAAAAAACCAAAACACTTGGCAGGAAAGTGAAGCGTAATGTCTGCAGTTTTGTGTTTAGTTAAGTCCCTAGGTATTTAAATAAATTTATAAAAAAAATGTTGTGCTTACTACCTACATCCATTTTAAATAATTAATACAAAACAAAACTTGTTTTATTCTATATAACTTTTTCTTAAAGTAGGATCAGTAAGTAAATAGGTAGATACTTTAGCATTTAAATAATTTCATATAAAATAACGGTTGATTTTTTTACAAACATCCAATTATATTAAAAAAAAATATTGTAACATCATTGCCCACATCCATTTTAAATAAATAATTTTGAGCATTTTAATACAGTTGTCTTATGACAACTTTTTAGGTATTTTGAGGTTATCCTCAAAATAATATATAGACTTTTTCTTTTCCAAAACTATGTGAATTTCTACTACTATGTGAATTACATTGTTAGCTCATCACATATTTTACAATAAAGATAAAATTTGACGATGAACATATATTCGATTAGCCTCGCATATTAAATTTTAAGGTAAATTGAAAAAAAAACGGTTAATTTTTTTACCTCGGTATAAAATTGATCTTCACCACATTTAATTTTGAATTTAATTTTTTTTTTCAAGTTTATTTCGGTTTAAAATCATGTTTATTGTCTTCAAACTGCAATGATGTTAATATTTTACGTATAATTATTTTTTTCATAATTCATTTTGATGAAATAAATAATAACAAAATTGAACACAGATAGTAACCATGTCCAGAAAAAACTGTTCTTATTATTGTGCTGTAGATATTTATTATTTATTGATACCGTATATTAAATAACACAATTTACATAACATAAATAACACAATAACATTAGCTATACCTAATTTTCCTTAAAAACTGAAGAAAAGATTTTGAAAAAACACAAAAATTTATAAAAGGTACAAATTTCTTGAGAACTGTTTTTATTATAATATTGAGTCTTTAAGAGATTAATCCCTTTTCTTTTTCTATGTTTAAAAATATGAATTGTAATAAAATCTTTGGTGGCAAATATTATTTATTATCTTCAAAATGTCTAAATTTACAACAATAACTACTGTTAATTTTTAAAACAGTATGAAGAACCAATACAGAAATTCAATTTTGATCAAGTAACATTAATATTATTATCATCACTCATTATCATCAACTGTAAGCATAATCATGAACTCTATTATTACAACTAGTATCCATGGGCACGAAATAAATTTATAAAAAAGTAAGCGGCCGGCGCGTCTAATCAAACAGGGGCCCAAGTCTGCTAATTTATTGTTTGACACATTTGGTATTCTCTTACTCTTATAAGAATACCAAATGTGTCAAACAATTACAATGCGATACAATTGCGATTCAATTATGCCATTCGTAAATTAGCAGACATGGGCCCCAGCTCGATCTAACACCCAATCCATTCTACCGGTCGATTGTCGATCGACATCGATGTATGTATGATCGTATGTAAAAGCGGCAACGTCGTAAGACTCTGTCCATGTAATATTTGGTCCGAGTTTAGAACAGTAGTTTAATCGATGAGCTCAAAAAAGTGCCTTCGCGCACTTTATGAAAATCTTTCTCTGCAATTTTGGGTTTAATTAAAAAGTTAAGCAAAATTTACAAAAAACGAGGCCGCTACGCACTATTCCAATAGCTATTCTACACTATTGAAAAAGTCATAATTGTTAATGTATTTTTGTTTCTGAGATCCATAACGTCAAAGTTGGCCATTTTACGCAAAAATCACAGTCGAGATGTAATGCCTCTAAACCTCTAGTCTGTAGGTACGTGTTCAACTAAGAGGAAAATAAATTGGATACGCAATTATGTGTAAAACCTATTAAGCGCCACTATGCTCAGACAACAGCAAACATTTTGGGAATCGGTGTTACCTACCACTGTTTTTAATGTTCATAAAGACTTAAGGCCTGTTCAAACCTGAGCGGTATTCGCTGCCGCTTTGCTCACCGCTCAGGTCAATCTAGCCACGGAACTTGATACTAAATACCTGAGCGAAACCTGCGCGGTATATACCTTTACCCACAGCGGCAGCGAATACAGCTCAGGTTTGAATACTTTATGGGGAAATGTTTTGCCAACTCCACCGCAACGATCTGGTTCAAAGTTGACGATCAAAGACAAATTGGATGAGAGAAAGCAACTGTGATTATTTAGAAATAAATGGTGATTAAAAAGTCTTTTATTTATTTTTCCATTTACCTACTCATTTAATTTAAAAACTTTCGGAAAAAGATAATTTATCATATTACCCATTGTACCACACCCTAGGTTAGAAATTCAAAATACACAATTTGAAATTTACCCTAAGTTGTGGTCCATAATCGGTAAAAGTAGTTTACATGAGCGATTTTGACAATCACCATGCTTCAAATGTCAAAAAGGTTACAGTTATTAACTTACTAAATGTCAGTTTGGTATGTAATTTAGAGCATGTGCCAGACGGTTGTAATCCAGCGTCCCTACAGCGGTGAATTTGGTGGGAACTTGCTTGTTGCCATCCATGTAGACTGCAGATGTAATATTAGGACCTTTAACGCCCTTGGTGGACGGGCGCCAAGTTCCCACCATGGTCATCCATGTTGGAACGCTGGATTACAACCGTGTGGCACATGCTTAATAAAAATCAGAGTACAAGGAAAAATATAACAAAACAACAAAAACAACCAACCTTAAGAGCGTAAGAAATACGTACAACCGTACAACCAATCGCATGATGAAAGGGGGACAAATGACGTGTACGAGTACGACACATGGTCATCGACAAGGGTCGTAGTGAGCGTCACTCGTTTGTATTCTGTGGTTTTATTGTACGTGGATTCAAAAAACGACTACATAATTATCACGTACTTGCGAATTACACGCACTTTTTAATAATATTTTGTTAATTATACTTATTTACAAGCCATATTGATAACTCAATAATTCAAATTAATCGATAAAATCACTCGCGTAGTCGCGTAACACACAACACTTCGCTCTTCAGTTGGCAACATTTAAAAAAATAAAGTGCTCTGCACTCTGCTCCGTCCGTCGGTCCGACAGCTGTCCCATAACTTCACTCACTCTAATCTAGTCATGAGAAATTTAGCTCTTTCAAGAGAGCTCTTCTAGCTCAGTAGCTCATTTAGCTCAGTGTAGTTCATGAAGATAGAACGCTCTTGAGTCGTTTATATGTGTACTGTTCAGGCAATAGCGCGAAGCGCAACGTATTGTCTTGAATTTCGAGGTAACTTTTTTTTATTAGACAACAGAAATCTCCATACAAAAATTAGAATATAATTTTTTTTTTTCCTAAAAAAAACTTTTTTTAAAAGTACATCGGATACCTCCTGCAGGAACCTCCTGCAGGATTTAACAGGGGGGCCAGAATTTCGTTAGGTTTTATCTACGACGCACCGTTTTCGAGATATTCGCTTTTTTATAAAAAGTTAAGTACCTTAAATTTTTTTAAAGTTTTAAGGCTCCATATAAAAATTAACAGAAAAGTCCTGCACCTCCTTTGCGACACCCTAACCCTTTTGACTATCAAGCCGAGCCGCTCTCGATTCCGAGCCGACATAATTCTGATGAAAAAAATGAACACTGAGCTAAATTGAACAGGAGTGAGCTAGATATACGTTGAGCTAGCTCTTTTAAACAACTCGCTCGCGAGCTACCCATCGCTACTCTAATCCATAAAATTAACCTCTGATTCACGGACCTGACCTTTTTTTCAGGTCCGTGCTCTGATTATGGTGTCGAGTTTAGTAAATTAACGCGGTCTCTATTGTCAAGCCCTCGTCCCGTTATGCCATCTTTCATGTCCCCTGCGAACATAATTATGTCCGAGCTCGTAAAACACTGATCCCAATGTTGTCCCAATCAGAGGGAGGTAGGTACGGACGGGATCACCGTCGCTTTACCACTCACTGCAGCGATTTTCGTATGAAGCGCACCGACCGCCCGGGTACGTGCCCCTACCAAATAGACGACGCGGTGTACAAGGGATTTTGACTTAAAAGCGAAATAGCGAAAGCGACGGAGCTCGGACCAAATATTTTGGTCCGAGCGACGGAGTCCTTAAAATTTGACATTGACAATGACATTACAATATAGTTTGGATCACAGAAAACTCCTCAGGATCCAACTGAACTGACCTTACGTATTGGAGTTGGACCTTACGAATCGTTGAATCAGTTTGTTTTTAGTGTACCTGTAAGTGTAAGTAGGTGCCTACTTATTATTTCGGCGGGTTTAATTTAATAATGAGTTGTGCAGTCAAACACTGTCGTAATAGACAAGAGTGGCATGTTCCTGGAATGTCGTTTCTTGTAAGTTTTGTTAGTCTGGTTTCGTGATGATTATTAACAATTTACCATGCGGTATTTCGATTTGTTTCTATTTAAAATACATACCAAATGTTTAAAAATCTCTAATTCTTGTCAATTTATGACATAAGTGTGCTGTTGGCATTGAATATATCGCTGGCTGTTGGTTGGTTTGGTACCAGAATAATACCTAAACACGTGAGCGTCAAGTTGGCAGGCACACCACGGAATTAGACGGTTTTGACTATGTCAAAAAATTGTGTATAAATAGTGATAAATAGTGACGTATAGCATATAAATAGTGATACTATGGTTCAAAAGATATTTGAGTATCTTGGTGTGCCTGCTAACTTACGTCAAGATAGCAGGCACATTAAGAAATACAGTTCGTATCAATGTGATTTATATGTCAAAAAACTGTGCATAAATAGTGAATCGAATACGCAAAATTTAAACAATTGTATTTCAATACAAACCGAGATATTACGGTCTCTAAGTGGGCTGCCAACTTGACGATTCTTGCGATGGCGATTCCAGAGAAACGGATTGAAGTTTTAAACAAATAAATACATGAAAAAATTGTGTGTGACATTGTGAATCTTTCGATATCAATAAAAAAAGAATTCTTCTTTGCTATTTTCCAAAAATCTAATGTAAACTTCTGCCATACATTAGATTTTAAGTACAATCGTGCAAAATTTTATTTATTGACTTAAGATACTGACATAAAGTCTAATTATTTTTAATTCAAGTCATAAAATTACACTTAAATCTACCGCTGTAATAACAGTTTCACGTCATTTCTATGGAAACTTATGTCAAGCCATTTGTAATTTTAGTGACTCGAATTACAAGTCTCGGGTAGTGGTGGACGAGCGAGTGTCGCGAACGACCGAGAGATGGCGTGATTTTGTTTACGTGAGGTGAGCCGGTGACACGGGAATGGTGCGCAAAAAGTTTTTTTTGTTTGTGTTGAAATTGGTAAGCAGTGAGTATATTTGCATCAGCAGTGAAAGTGTTTAAATCGTTTAATAACAACCTACATTTTTATAGGTACGCAGCTTATTTTCTATTATGGTATTTACAAAAAAGATATACCTAGGTACGGTCGGGGTCACCGTCGCTTTACCACTTTGCAGCGATTTTCGTGTGAAGCGCACCGACCGCCCGGGTACCTACGTGCCCGTACCAAATAGACGACGCGGTGTGCAAGGGATTTTTACCTTTAGACTGGTAAAGCGACGGAGTCCGCCGTGGTACCTAATGTGAGGTAGATATTTTCTCAGTCATTCAAAACTTTTCATATTTACTACTCGACCAACATAATTAATCGCATTAAAGCTAGACGTTTATCATAATAGTTCAATGATTAACAAACTAAATATATAGCACTTCGAATAGTTATTCCGTGTTTTGTCTCTTTTACTCTAATTAAAAATTACGTTTAAATGACAGGAACAAAACACGGAATAACTATTCGTAGCTTATTCTTTGTTTATTAGTCATAAAAGACTAGGCATGTAACTTTAACATTTAATGCACTAGGAATATACTTGACCCTAGTTAACTTTACGAAAGATTAGCTTGGTAAGTACTTACCTACTATGAAGTAATACGTATTAGTCGACCAACATAAATAGGCGCATGTCAGCTAGACGTTTATCACAGTTGTTCAATAATTTACAAACTAAACGTATGTTCTTCGATATTCCATTTTAAAATCTGACCACTCAGCATGTGCAAACTAATTGAAGTGCAATATATTTAGTTCGTTAAACATTGAACAAATGATAAACGTCTAGCTATAATGCGGTTAATTATGTTGGTCGTGTAGTAAATATGAAAAGTTTTGAACAGCGATATATACGTTACACTAGATAGGCTCTTCCGAACACGCATTATGTTTCACTCATCTGCGGAGTCGACTCGGCACCTTGCTTTAGTGTGGCTTTGACATTCGCGCGTGCGGAGCGGCGAAAATAATACTTTATTTCTTTTCAAAGTGTACACCTAGACGTTTACTACAATTCAGTTGTCAAGTAAGGGAAATTAATTGTTATTCTAGTCATTATTTTGTAGTTATATCGTATTATTAGAGAAGAAAAGATATTTTTTCAATTATTGTTATTGACAATCTATTTGGGACGCCATCTTGATACACACTACGTTGTCTTTGACCGATCTGGCGCTGCGGCGCTGCTATGTCTGTCTGTTGATTAGACGACATTTAAATGTTTAAGCGCTGCAGCGAACTTTAGGTCTCTCATTCCACAATTTGAACAAATGGTTTGTATGAACGTTCTTGTCTATACTTCTAGGTCAATGGTTTTGAATGACTGAGAAAATATCTACCTCACTTTAGGTATGTATATATCTTTTTGTAAATACCATAATAGAAAATAAGCTGCGTACCTATGAAAATGTAGGTTGTTATTAAACGATTTAAACACTTTCACTTCTGATGCAAATGTACTCATTGCTTACCAATTTCAACAAAAACAAAAAAAACTTTTTGTGCACCATTCTCCTATCACCGGCTCACCGCACGTAAACAAAATCACGCCATCTCTCGGTCGTTCGCGACACTCGCTCGTCCACCACTACCCGAGACTTGTAATTCGAGTCACTAAAATTACAAATGGCTTGACATAAGTTTCCATAGAAATGACGTGAAACTGATATTACAACGGTAGATTTAAGTGTAATTTTATGACTTGAATTAAAAATAATTAGACTTTATGTCAGTATCTTAAGTCAATAAATAAAATTGTGCACGATTGTACTTAAAATCTAATGTATGGTAGAAGTTTACATTAGATTTTTGGAAAATAGCAAAATAGAATTCTTTTTCTATTGATATTGAAAGATTCACAATTTCACACACAATTTTTTCATGTATTTATTTGTTTAAAACTTCAACCCGTTTCTCTGGAATCGCCATCGCAAGAATCGTCAAGTTGGCAGCCCACTTAGAGACCGTAATATCTCGGTTTGTATTGAAGTACAATTGTTGAAATTTTGCGTATACGATTCACTATTTATGCACAGCTTTTTGACATATAAATCACATTGATACGAACTGTATTTTTAAGGTGCCTGCTATCTTGACGTCAAGTTAGCAGGCACACCAAGATACTCAAATATCTTTTGAACCATATTATCACTATTTATATGCTATACGTCACTATTTATCACTATTTATACACAATTTTTTGACATAGTCAAAACCGTCTAATTCCGTGGTGTGCCTGCCAACTTGACGCTCACCCTAAACACAGACGTATACTTAAACGTCTGTGTAAGTAACTAAAACCAGTGCTGTAAAAGTTGCTACATTGTATTGTATGACATTTGAGTGGGACAAACGGAATCGATTGTTGCCAAACAATGGTGACATGCACACGCAAAAATATAACCTAAGTAAATTACACGGACGGGTTGGCCCTTGTTGCCAATTGCCAATGTCCATCCATTGAGGTATTTAAAGTCAAATAATATGTACCCTTCGAATCACATTTTTTAGATAGCTTTTGAATTCGGTTGGTGTTGGATATTTTTTATTGATAATTTGTTTCTTTACCATGGATACTACAATGATATTATATGTGGGATACTAGCCCTTCAGTCGAAATAATAGAGTTCATTTATTACACCGTCTGTGATTTATTATGATTATAAAGATGTTAATGAGTGATGATAATAATAAATGAGCCATATTCTCCTTATTCGTCTTAGTACTAATTCTGCCATAACAAGAATCTGCCGTAACAAGAATCTGTCGTAACCAGAATCTGTCCTAAGACGAATAAGCCACTAAAAAGGCGACTTGACGAAAATCGGGTACCGGCAAATGCTTTAAATAATCAAAGGTAGATACAAACAGTGTTGAAATATCAAAATAATCAAAATAAAGTCGAAAACAGTAGTAACAAGGTTTAGTTTTGGTAATAAAATACTGGTAATTTATTACCAAAACTAAACTGACCGAGCCATTGAGTTATATTATAATGTACTACGTATCTCAATGGACCGAGCTGGCAAAAAAGCTTAGAACTAAACAACTCAACTCAACTCAGCCTATATCAAAACTTAATATACGTACGGAATGCTTAGAAAACGCAGTATTTTAATAAATTAACAGTTAATTACGAAATGCTATGACAAAAATTATAAAAATAAACATTCCAAGCCAAAAAAAATACGTAAACTTATATCGACATGTAAAAGTTATTATTACTTGGAAGTCACTGTTCGAAACTATAAAGAATCATACCATTTTCGATAGCTAAAACCCTTTGACTATATACATGTCTAGACGGAGCATCGCGGTACAATCGCTTCTCAAAATCCGCCCGGTTTTTGTATTGAATTTGAAGTGTGCGTGACAGCTGCGTATGACTGACACTAGCGCGAATGGTTGCCAGCGTATACCTAATTCCCGTTAAAGTGGGTAAAAATATTTATGCACAACAAAATTTTAAAATGATTCTTGAACATAACATAACTTTTTAAATTAGGTATACCTAATTTAACATGTTAGATTACCCTGAAGCTGTAGGTATACCATGTACCTACACTACATGAATGCAATCATTGAGGTATTGTAACAAGATAGTTACGACACCGCGAAGAATTTTTTTGCATGTGCGCAATGACTTACTTCGTGGTATCGTCTCTAGTTATAATACTTCAATGAATGCAACTGTGTAAAGCGAAACCATCGCGATATATACATATACTATAGATATATCTATCGCGTATACATACATATACGATACATATATTTAACGTATATGTAGGTACAACGCATAAAAGAAGCTGGTGTGTTTAGAAGAAATGGATGATTGAAGGCGAGGGCGAGTACAATAAAATAATGCGCTAATGGAAGCCTGCGTGCGTGTGATATGCTTGTAATAGGGACTAAATAGGAGCGACAGGCAGGATGATTTACACTTCAAAATTTCAAAATTCAAAATTATTTATTCATTTTAGCCTACAATAATTGAGCACTTAAGAATGTCACTATGCCACCGGTTCGTAAGTCTAACTATAGGACGGGAGCCTTGTACTGAGAAGAACCGGCAAGAAACTCAGCAAGGGCATTTCTTTTTTCCCTTTCTTTTACAGCGTCAATACAAATTGGAAAATGCCCTCCCTATCATAGAAGGACATTTTCCATTACAAGATAACAAAAAAACATTTAGTACGATTACAAGACAACACAACAACATAACAAACGAATATCTAATAAAAAACAGGTATATCTCAATTTTAAATTAAATAATTGTGTTTTTTCGAACATTAATGTGAAATAATAGAAATTATAGTGGATTATTAAGCGTTATGTGTTTGTGAACGTGCATGAGTGTTGGCAAATGAAACAAAACAGTGCAACATCACTTTTCAAATTCTCTCAAGAAGTCCGCGTGAGATCTCAGTAAAGTCCCACATCTTTACTGAGGACTCAGGGGGGTTGGGGGAACATCATTTATCATTTATCATCTTAATCACCACTCCTTATCTAGGGAAAAAAGAAATAAAAAAACTAATTACTAGGCAGTATGGTCTCTGACCGTAGCCTGTTCCTTCACGGAACAAATTTAAATAAAAAATAAAATAAACTTTGAAAGCGTTTCATTAAGGACTTCTTGGCGGGAAAGTGAAGCGTGTGTTTTCGAACATTAATGTGAAATAATAGTGGATTATTAACCGTTAAGTGTTTGTGAACGTGCATGAGTGTTGGCACATGTAACAAAACAGTGCAACATCACTTTACAAATTCTCTCAAGAAGTCCGTATGAGACCTCAGTAAAGTCCCACATCTTTACTAAGGGCTCAAGGGGTTTCGGGAACATCATTTATCATTCATCATCTTAATCACCACTCATTATCATCAAGGGGGAAAAAAAGAAATAAAAATACTAATGACTAGGCAGTATAGTCTCTGATCTTAACATGTTCCTTCACGGAACAAATATTAAAAAAAAAAGCGTTTCAATAATATTTTTTTAAACTTTACTACATTATATTTACTTTATTTACAACAAGACTAATTACAAGACTAAGTATTTTATTATACATAATATACTTAAATTTACTTTTATATTCTGCCACCAATAATGGGAATTTTACATTTTGATACCAGCAACACTACGCATACATGGTTATTACGGCCGTTATGTTAACCTTAAAATTTTCGTTAAATTATAACTATTCGTACATTGTCATATGGAACGTGATTTGCCGTTTCGAAAGATCTTTTATTTGTAGTTTCGACAGAATTTCACTGAGCAAACGGTCATTTTGTGAACAATTTCACCAAAACGCGAGACGTAATCACTGCTTGACGGCACAATGGCACTGACCGCCAGGAGAGCGCGAAGCGAAAGGCCAATTTTGGCCCATAAATTATTCTACATTTTTTTACGGCGATGTTCTATCTACATGGTCATCTGTTGATTGCTGTCAAAGTGTCAGCGTAGCATCTCTACTAAGCTCGGACCAAATATTTGGTCCGAGCTTTAGCTTTTAAGTCTGTGGTGTCAGCGCTTTAGCGCGGATATGCTCGCTCAAAACAATATTATTTAAAGCATAGAAACCACGCTAAAAGACGAGCTAGACAACAGTTATCTTACTCATATGACTTTAATTAATTTTGTAACGAGAGTGAATGAAACAAATAGTCCACATTCGTTTCTGTTTTTACTAGGTTGTCACAAGATCACAAGGTAAATGTCAAACGGATGTAATTGTGGATGTCTTAGAACACCATCAGATTAAATGGTCGTTATTTTCCTTTGTTGCTGTGTAAAAAAAGCGCAACCTAACTTGGTTACATTATAATGACGGATTATTTTCGCGCTAAGTTGTAGCTCCTCCTCTCATATAAATTTATTTATTTGCAAGGTATTCTTTCGAAGAAACTTATAAACTAGCTATAGCATTGTTTGTGATGTGATATGCGTTACGTGTGACAAAATGTCTTGTGTGATTGAAGGCTGTAAATCCCATACAGGAAGAAAAGAAAATAATCAAGAGACAATCACAAAGAGGTCCGTGGAGACAATAACATTTCATCGGTAAGCTCAGACTGTTCTCGTTTTACCTGAACATAATTTATTAACATGAATCTATTATAGTTTGTCTAAATAGTCAATGTGTCCAGTTCTGTGCTCATGGCATGTATCAAAGAAATTTTGTTCAAATCTTGGCGGTTATATTTTTTCGCTTAGTAACGTGCATTTCTATATCGATAAATCAGTATTTTGTGTAAGAGGTTGGAACATCTATCTACAAATTATGAGGTAAAAATCTTAAAAAATGGTGCACGAATTTAGGAGAGTAGGGGGTGGAGGGGAGGAGGGGGGGTCTAGGGGTACCCCCCCAGGGTCATTCCCACCTATAGGAGATACATAGTTAAGGAGAAATAAGCATTTGTTTTCATTAAAACTAACCTTAAAATGTGTAAAAAAGGTCATTGAAGATGGTTAGGAGGAGGGGAAAAGAGATAGGAGAGGGGGGAATCCCCACCCCTCAACCATCAAGAGCTATAAAACATTTTTTGAATGGAGCTAGATTTCTGTTGTCTAATAAAAAAAATAACCTCGAAATGTAAGACAATCGCGAAGCGCAGCGTAGCTACGTCGCTACGCTGCGCTTCGCGATTGTCTTAAATTTCTAACCTATCACGTGACCTACAGGAGTAGGGCAGCTAGTATTTCTGTTTTCTAATAAAAAAATAACCTCGAAATTCGAGACAATCGCTACGCTGCGCTTCGCGATTGTCTTGAATTTCTAACCTATCACTTGACCTACAGGAGTAGGGCAGCTAGTATTTCTGTTGTTTAAAAAATAAAAATGAAACACCAAGAATTACACTTTATAAACATGCTGTATTGCTATTAATAATTCTTCGTATGGGTCTATTTTCGAAAACTAAGAGTCTCCTTAGAAATTGCAAATGTGCATTAGAATCTCTGATTTTGTTATAACAAAGTGGAATACTCGTTTTATACAAATTCGTGCCCTATTTTTTAAGATCCAAGCCCTACCATTTATCTGCATTTTCACTAGATTCAAAAGTTCTATATTTTGGTTACAGGTTTCCAAAAAATGATGATTTAAAACAACAATGGTTACAGCGTGTAAGAAGACTAAATTGGAAATGGAATAAACGTAGTCATATTTGTTCCAAACATTTTACAATCGATTCTTTTGTGACAAATACAAATTTAAAATGGAGGCGGCTGAAAGAAAATGCTTTGCCTACTTTGCACTTACCGGATTTAAACACATTGGTAAGTTCCAATAACGCATTGGTAAGGTAGTTACAAGGTAGGGTAAAAGTACCAGTTCGCCGGACACTACCTCTTTCGGGCCACTTCGCACATTATTTTGAATAATAGCAGTATTATGGAACTTACTTTTTCGAATTGCTCGTCATTCAATAGGTCTGAACTTCGCCATTTATTCACTGGGAGAAATAACTCAACGTCGACAATTGTGCCGACAGTTGCCATTTCAAAATTTGCTGTGCGGAAGTGTGCTTAATTTTACGAAAAAAATAGTGAGAGGACTGATTTCTAAGGAAAGTTTTTCAAGTGTTACTGTCAATTAACTGGTGATTGGTTTGGTTTGTACTTCAATAACATCTTAAATTTTCATATTCAAGTGCTAAAATTCATCAAACTTTAATTATTTGAGATATTACTGGTGGCCGGTAAACACGTTAACAATTAAATGCAAAATTCAGCTATCGGCCGGGGGGCCGTAAACTAGTTTTTTGTGTGCCTTTTTTCTTTGCGTTTATTTCGATAAACTTAAACTTATCAACATAGAAGTTATGGTATTTACTAAGAACTAGATTTTTATGAATCTGTTACTAGTGTCCGGCCGCCAGTAAGTGTTATACTTTTAAAGATATGACCTGAAATACTAAATATTTGACGGCCGACAACTAGTCAAATTCACACCATTTTTCGGCCATGGGTTATAAAGACGGCCGATAACTAGTAAAACTAAAACCTGTTTACGGCCGTAGGAAATATAATATGGCCGATCACTAGTAGAAATTAAATTGGTTTCCGGTCGTCGAATATACACGGCCCATAATTGGTAACATTAACCTGTTTTTAACCGGGTTGGGCTTGGGACGACAGCTAATTATTATGTTTTTATTTTATATTTTTTTTGTTAATTTGCGTGTGAAAAAATATAGCTGAAAGTTTATGTATTAATAATACTAATAATTCAAATGCTTATTTAGCATTAACGACTAACGATTTTTAACCTGTTTATTGTGAAAAATATGGTTTGATACTTGTGTGCTTGGTTTTGGAATTGTACTTGTCTTTTTACAGATGGCTCCTGTCGCTAAAAAGGAATTAAATAAAGTTCCTTTCAGATGATTCGGATATACCGAGGAAGCTTTAAGAAACGCTGTTTTTGATATCCTGCGATGAAAACTGCGAAGGCAAAGAAAAGAAAAATACAGGAAACTCAGTCACATATTAAATGTGGTTCCTGTAATCTTGACCTGATTAGTGATACTGAGGAAGAAGGGGAAAATAATATTAGCTGTGACCAATGCATTTGATGGCATTACCTCAAATGCACAAAAAACTAAGAGATATATCTTACAATGAGGCAGCTTACACAAAATATTAATGTGAGTTATGTCAAATGGCCCAAAATGCTGGGAAGAAGTTTTAAAGACTTATACTGCCTGATTTCAATGAATAATAATTGTTTTTTTTTTACAAAACATTCATATTTCATTTGATTTTTTATGTGAAATTATTGTTATGAGCTTTTTGTTGATTCTGTTATCAGAATTAAAAATTTATCATTTTAATTAAGATTTTATTTTGTGTTTATCTGTGTTTTTTTTAATTTCAAGAATGATTATTGTTTTTCCAAAAGGAAAATATTAATCAATAATCATGTCGATCATAATAAATACTTACTTTAAACGGATTATAAAATAAATCAATGTTCGTAATTCTTTGTTTTATTTATTGTATTAAATTAATTTTACCTTTTTTCAGACCTTACAGAAAAGAGATCTTTCTCAGAGCTATATTTACAGCGTTAAGTTTGGATATGCGTGTGTTAGAATAAACATAAGAATATCAACCCTTTGAGCTTATAACAAAGGTTCAATTTTGTCCTGTGATATATGCGGCCGATAACCGGTAAACTGGTGGCCGATAACCGGTGTTTTTGCTACTTTTGTGTTTGTAGATTATTTGTAAATTACCAGCCAAAGATACGTTTATAATTAATGGGTTTTATATAACTAGACTATATTTGAATAATATAATGAATTATTGAAATTTTTTGGTGTACATCATCTTAACAAAAATTAAAGCTAAAGTCAGCAAGTCGCTTTAGTGGCCGAATACCGGTACTTCTACCCTATTAGGTATTTTTTAAAAGTGCTCAATTGACTGAATGGTCCAAATTTTTGAACTTCTATTATTAACCAATAGACTATTTATTCAGAACTAATACATATTTAGTAATTTACTTGTATTGTTATAAATTGAAAAAATGAAAATATTTATTTATTTATCAACAGCAAATCAGTTACTAAATATCAATAATAGAGTTTGATTCTCTCCTTTGGAGTGTGGGAACACTTGTACCAGGAGAGAATCGCTCTCATTTAACATAATAGTCTTAACAATTTGTTGAGTAGCCACTTTAGTTATGTTCTAGTAGGGTAGAAGTACCGGTATTCGGCCACTTAAGCGACATGCTGACTTTAGCGTTAATTTTTGATATGATGATGTACACCAAAAAATTTCTATAATTCATTATATTATCCAAATATAGTCTAGTTTTATAATAGTAATAATAATAAAGCCTTTATTCAGAAAAAAGTTTGTAAGTACATTTTTAAAATAACAATTCAGTATTAAATAAATAAATCTTTCCTACAATCACACCAATTATCTAGCCCAAGAGAAGCTTCGAAGAAACTCGTGAAATGGTTACTAGACAACGGATAAACATACTTAAAATACTTAAATATATACTTGTTATACATAGAAAACACCCAGACCCGAGACAATTTAGAAAACAATAATTTCTATATTGACCCGACCGGGGATCGAACCCGGGACCTCAGAGATGGAGACACCATGAAAACCGGTGTACAAACCACTCGACCAAGGAGGTCGTATTAAATATCTGATTGCCCTTTTTTGGCAAAGGCCTCCTCTAGCCTACTCCATTCTTTCCTACCTTTCGCTATTCTTGTCCACTCTGATCCCGCCATCTCTTTCAACTCATCCTCCCATCTCTTATAAGGTCTCCCTCTTTTCCTCTTATTGTAAATTGGGAACCAGCTCATTAGGATTTTGCTCCATTTATCTTTTCCTCTCACAGTGTGACCCGCCCATCTCCACTTTAATTTCTTTATTTTTATGCTCATCTCTTCTATTTTTGTGTGTTTTCTAAGTGTTATATTTTTTACTTTATCTAGTTTCCGCTTTCCAAGCATACTTCTTTCCATGGCAGATTGACATACCTGTAGCTTTTTAGCTTGCGCTTTAGTTAGAGCCCATGTCTGACAGCCATAAGTTAATACAGGAAGAATTATTTATTATATAGCTTTCTTTTATAGTACATGTTTAACTCCTTGTTCTTCATTATTTCTCTAAGCGACCAGTATCTTTTCCATGCATTTGCAGTCCTTACCTCTAGTTCTTTTGACATTAAGTCCTTTGGTGATATAATTTGTCCTAGGTAGGTGTAGGTGTGGGTCTAGTTTTATAAAACCTATTAATTATAAACGTATCTTTGGCTGGTAATTTACAAATAATCTATAAACACAAAAGTAGCAAAAACACCAGTTTACCGGTTATCGGCCGTACATTTCACAGGACAAAATTGAATCTTGTTATAAGCCCAAAGGGTTGATATTCTTATGTTTATTCTAACACACGCATATCCAAACTAAACGCTGAAAATACAGCATTGAAAAAGACATCTCTTTTCTGTAAGGTCTGAAAATAGCTAAAATTAATTTAATACAATTAAGTAGGTACCTAAATAAAACAATAAATTACAAATATTGATTTATTTTATAATCCGATTAAGGTAAGTATTTATATTATCGCCATGATTATTGATTCATATTATGTATGATTAATATTTCCTTTCTAAAAAACAATAATCATTCTTGAAATGAAAAAAACACAGATAAACACAAAATTAAATCTTAATTAAAATGATATATTTTTACCTCTGATAACAGAATCAACAAAAAGCTCATAACAATAATTTCACATAAAAATCAAATGAAATATGAACGTTTTGTAACAAAAAAAACAATTATTTTTTATTAAAATCAGGCAGTTTAAGTCTTCAAAACTTCTCTAGCATTTTGGGCCATTTGACATAACTCACGTTCATATTTTGTGTAAGCTGCCTCATACATACGTAAGATACATCTTTTAGTTTTGTGCATTTGAGGTGATACCATCGAATGCATTGGTCACATCACAGCTAATATTATTTTCCCCTTCCTCAGTATCACTAATCAGGTCAAGATTCCTGTAATTTTGAATACATTTAATATGTGATTGAGTTTCCTGTATTTTTCTTTTCTTTGCCTTTGCAGTTTTCATCGCAGGACATCAAAAACAGCGTTTCTTAAAGCTTCCTCGGTATAACCGAATCATCTCAAAGGAACTTTATTTATTTTCTTTTAGCGACAGTACATCTGTAAAAAGACAAGTACAATTCTGAAACCAAGCACACAAGCATCAAACCATATTTTTCACAATTGACGGGTTAAAAATCGTTAGTGACTTAGCATTTGAGTTATTATTAGTATTATTAATACGTAAGCTTTCAGCTATATTTTTTCACACGCAAATTAACAATAAAATATAAAATTAAAAAAATAAAATTAGCTGTCATCCCTAGTCCAAACCGGTTAAAAACAGGTTAATGTACCAATTATCGGCCGTGTATATTCGACGGCCGGAAACCAATTTAATTTCTACTAGTGATCGGCCATATTATATTTCCTACGGCAGCAAACAGGTTTTAGTTTTACTAGTTATCGGCCTACGGCCGAAAAACGGTTTGAATTTGACTAGTTGTCGGCCGTCAAATATTTAGTATTTCAGGAGGTCATATCTTTAAAAGTATAACACTTACTGGCGGCCGGACACTAGTAAGTTTCATAAAAATATAGTTATTGATAAATACTATAACTTCTATGTTGATAAGTTTAAGTTTATCGAAACAAACGCAAAGAAAAAAGGCATACAAAAAACTAGTTTGCGGCCCCCCGGCCGATAGCTGAATTTTGCAGTAAATCGTTAACGTGTTTACCGGCCACCAGTACTATCTCAAATAATTAAAGTTTGATGAATTTCAGCACTTGAATATGAAAATTTAACATGTTATTGAAGCACAAACCAAACCAATCACCAGTTAAATGACAGTAACACTTGAAAAACTTACCTTAGAAATCAGTCCACTCACTATTTTTTTCGTAAAATTAAGCACACGTCTGCACAGCAAATTTTAAAATGGCTACTGACGGCACAATTGTCAGTCATCGAGTTATTTCTCCCAGTGAATGAATGGCGAAGTTCAGACTTATCGAATGACGAGCAATTCGAAAAAGTAAGTTCCATAATACTGCTATTATTCAAAATAATGTGCGAAGTGGCCGGAAAGAGGTAGTGTCCGGCGAACCGGTACTTCTACCACATTACTCATGTGCTTCTACCCTACTTTTGATTTATATAAAAATGTGTGTGTTGCATGTGTGTGTGTGTGTGTGTGTGTGTGTGTGTGTGTGGGCGTACGTGCGCGTGTGTGTGCGCGCGTGTGTGGTGAGTGTGTGTGAGCGTTATAGATGGTTAGTAATTATCACAAGTACATATTTTATCTATCAATATGAACAATTACTCTTTCTACTTTCTCATGTTCCAATTTTTTTATCCATTCAGTCAACAACTGTTTACATTTGAAACTTGTTTCAGTGTAAATATTTAAGATTTTATTAACATAATTATACAAATGAGATGATTGATATGCACACTGATGTTTAGCAAAGTAGGTATTACATTTGTTTTTCTTAGCTACAATATCATTCCGTCGCTTTGCTAGGGTAACAGAGTCAATGGGGAGTGTTTTGTGCTTTTGTAAAATTGTGTGTAAAATATATAGTTACCTGTCGAACAGTCAGTAAGTAAGTCAGTTAAGTTTTTTGAAAAACATTACTTTTAAAAGAATTCTCTGTGGGCGTTCTACTGCTAGGAATTTTACCTTTGATGCACCACCCCAAATTGGAATACAGTATACGTCATAAGAAATTTAATTAGTTGTTTATTCAAAAGTTTTTCTAAAATTTTGGACAATATAAATTGTTGTTGACATCCTGTCTGTCCCCACTCTTATGAACCGGAGTAATAAGAGCTTGCTTAAGAGCAGTTGGGAAGACACCTTTTCTGAAACATGTATTTGCCAGGTGAACTATTACTGGCACCAATACAAATTTAGCTAATTTTAAAAAACTAACCAGAATCCGATCCAACCCTGCAGCGCTGTTGTTTTTTAAGCTCATAAGCACTTCATGAACTTCAAAATCGTTTGTGTCCAGTAGAACAAACGATGATGCCAAAAATTGGTCCCGGTGATTGGAGATAATTAGTTTCTGTGACGGACTAAGTGGTGCGATATCACGAGCACGTCTCTCTCCCACCCCCACGAAAAAAATATTTATGTAATTTAGAGATTCCTTTTGGTTAGATTTAGTGTTCAAGAGCACCTCATTTTCGGATTTATTTTGTTTGATGTGAATTATATTTTTGACATTTTTCCAAAGGCATTTCGAATTTTTAATTGACTATTCTAGTAGATCAATCAATCTTTGTATTTACGTTTTAACTTTCTTATTAATTTTGTACAGTAGTTGCGGTAGCGTCTGTAGGTAATAGCGAGAACCTCATCTTGTGGATTTAAACGTAGTTTTTTCTGCATTTTGTTTCGATTTCGAATACAACGTAGAACCCCTTGAGTTATCCAGGGCTTGATAACTCATTGTTTTTTGGGAACAATTTTCTCATATGTGTTTTCTCTAGGTGATTCCGTAATTTTAGAGATTAATTGTTTACATATACAGGTTGTGGTTTTAAACAGGGGCCAAATTTAAGGAGGCGATTGTGTTAATGTAAATGATTATAAAACCGTTAAAAAAAATACGTAAAAAAAAATACAAGAATGATTTTGTTTCTGTTGCATGTCATTCTTATAAATATACTACGTTGCCTACCTACCTATTACTACAAAATATCGCCGCTTGCGCCGCGGCGCAAGCGGCGGCATATTGAAGGCGTCGGCCGGCCTTTGTCGGCAAGGCGACAAAGGCGCCGACAAAGGCCGCGGCCCGCCTCCCGCTCAAAGCGAGCGAAACGAGCGAGACACGAGTTGTTGACACCACATGACGTCAGTCTCCCGCTACCCGTCAACCCGTGAGCGCGCGCATACGGTTGACAAAGGAATATTCGGACCGTTTTCAAACGTAGGTACCTACAATGTCGCGTTATTCCAATCACGATTACGTTGAAATGGTGCGGATGTATGCCCTTTCCGGTAACAGCTTGAGGGATGCAGTGCAGATATTCACGGAGAGGTGGCCAGACCGACCAACGCCGTCCCGAACGACGATGCTGGCTGCTACACAACGCCTACTGGATTACGGGCAGTTCAGTATCCCAGCGCACGCCAGTGGTCGAGGCAACGTGCCTGCCCGTCAACTTACAGGAGCAGATCTTGCAGTTCTTCGACGACGAGCCACGCGCCAGTACACGTGATGCTGGGCGGCACTTTGGCCTTGATCACACCATCGTTTGGCGCTTGTTGAAGAAGAACCAGCAGCACCCATTCCATTTTCGACGAGTTCAGGATTTGCTTCCCACTGACCAGTCCAGCCGAGTTGAGTTTTGTAGGTGGCTCCTCGAACATCAGCACGTCAATATTCTGTGGACTGACGAGGCGCTGTTCACAAGGGTCTGCGTCTACAACGTGCATAATGAGCATTGGTGGGCACACAGAGAACACAACCCTCATGTCACAAAAAAAGACTCCTTCCAAAGACGTTTCAGCCTAAATGTTTGGGCTGGTATTATTGGCCCTTATTTACTGGGGCCTTATTTCATTTAAGGTCATCTCAACAGCCTTACCTACCTAGATCTGCTGCACCACGTTGTCGATGAGCTGTTGATGGACATTCCACTGGCATTCCACAGAGACCTTTTCTACCAGCAGGATGGTGCTCCCCCACATTATGGACAAATCGTTCGTAGCTACCTGTTCCCGACGGGTGTAGTCGCCGAACAGTTTAGCCGTTGTGCTTCGATGTGGACTGTAGGTTCTTCAATAAAAACTCGGTTCTTGATTAGTGCTTCTTTATTCTTCTAGGTGGGGTCCGGAGAGCTTACAAATTCTGCTCTGACCGGCCGTGACTTAAACACATTATGGGTTGGCAACTAGCAGCCTTGTGGGACAGCTGCCGGCTCATGTGGGCAGTTTTACATTTTACCATAACTAACTACCCACATGAACCGTCGTAATTTGTGCAGCTGTCCCTTTCGTTCGGACCTCTCTTTTTATCTTAAATTTGTTACCTACCCTACGGTATCACTCGTAATCTGGATACCCTACATATATTTATTTTCCTAGTTACATTGATATTCATAACAATAGAAACCTATAATTACGAAAGCTAATCTCTTACTTTCCTAACTTTAATTACCTTAGAGAGGCGTAAGGCCCCTGGGCACGTATACTTGGCCCTTACCTTTGTCAAAACCATTACCTGATTAATAACTTTTACCTTTTGTTTAAATGAAACGCATAAAATTAATTATTTATAATCAAAAAACCTTTACACATATGAGACTTAATCTACTTATGCAAATACACATACCTAAATTTAACTTTATAATATTATAAAGTCGAGACTTCTGTCCGTAACAGGCTCCCCCCGGCGCAGCATCCGCGTAGCCTCTTTACTCCATCGGCAGGACAGCCAGTCTCGTCGTCGGTCGTCGGAACGTGCCGCCTTTGGTGCGCACCTCTACGTTGCGTACTTCGTTGTCAGGTCCAGGAAATGTCTTCGTGACGACGCCTCTAGGCCATACATTGCGGGGTAGTGTGTTATCCACAATTATGACCACGTCGCCCTCTCGTACGTTGCGTCGCTCGGAGTCGCGCGTGCCGCCGCGCGGTATGAGTAGTGGTAGATACTCGCGCAGCCAGCGTCGCCAATACTCGTCCGGCAGCGCCTGCGCCGCCCGCCATGTGTTTCGGTCGGCGCGCTCGCACGGCCCAGTGGTGGGCAGGCCGCTCGAGCTACCCAAAAGGAAGTGATTGGGTGTCAGCGCTTCCGGGTCGTCGATGCTCACAGGGACGTGTGTTAGAGGCCGAGCGTTGACAGTGTGCTCGGCTTCGGCTAGTAGCGTCATAAGTACTTCTTCACGCGGTGACTTCTCGTTGAGCGTAGTGCGCAGCGCCGTCTTGACTGTTCTCACCAGCCGTTCCCATGCGCCGCCTTGCAGTGGCGCGCCTGGCGAAATGTAACGCCACTCTGTGCGTTGCGTTAGCGCGTATTCTCGTAGCGCTGGCTCCCATTCTTCGTATGCGGCCTTTAATTCTCGGTCCGCGCCTTTAAAATTCGTAGCGTTGTCACTATATATAATGTGGGGCCATCCCCTCCTGGCCGCCATTTGTCTTAGAGCCATAATCGCCGAGTTTGTAGATAAGCTCGCCGTAATCTGCTGCCCGCGCGTAGTTTGCAGGACGCTTTGAGACGGTCGATGTCGTCTGCGAAGCTCTCTCGTTGCGATTCAATGGTTAGTAGGCGCTCGGCCTCGTTGATATGTTCAATTGTCATGTTACTAGCGCGGCGGCGGCATCTCTGAGTGAATAGTAGCACGTTCGCCATCGTTCTAACTAAACGCTCGTAGGAAGAGAAGCGTTTAGCGTCTGGCACTACGCTACTATCACTCTGCCACGTGTGCGTGTGCGTCACGCAGTGTTCACTCTCCGCGCTGTGTTTGTAGTTGATGACGTCACTCGTGGGCCATTCGGTTTCGTTTTCGTATAAAAATGCCGGTCCGACAAACCACCGATCATTCTTCGTTTTCATAATCTCACTACCGCGCGTTACGTCGTCCGCGACATTGTGAGCCGTAGGGACCCATCGCCATTGTGACGGCATCGTCGTTTCTGTGATCTCAGTTAAGCGATGCGCTACATAGGGGGTGTAACGCACCGTGTCGTTATTAATCCATTTCAACACTGTTTGTGAATCGGTCCAATATACGACTCTCTCAGGTTGCCATCTTTGTTCATTCAATACTGAGCTTGCTAGTCGCGTAGCTATCAACGCCGCTTGCAACTCCATTCTCGGAATACTTTGTTGCTTTATCGGTGCCACTCTGGCCTTAGCAGCGGCGAGTGCGACTCGTATTTCGGCATTTTCACCCTTCATTCTCCAATATACTGCAACGCCGTAAGCGACCTCGCTGGCGTCACAAAAAACATGTAGCTGCTTTCTTGTCACTCCCCCCGTATGTAGACGCCGGGGTAGACGCAGACTACGTAATGCCCTCAATCCGTTCAACCATTCATGGAACTCGCCGGCCTCGTAATCGGGTAAGACCTCGTCCCATTCTATTTTTAACCGCCATATGCCTTGTAAGATGATCTTCGCTCGTATAGTATAATAACTCAACAGTCCGAGTGGGTCAAATATTGACATAACCGCACTCAGCGCCTCTAGTTTAGTAGGAGCGCGCCTCATTTGCTTCACGTCGTCGTGCACGCGAACCATCTCGGTGTTAAACGCTAACTCGTCTGTAGCAGCGTCCAATAGTAAACCGAGCGTTCTGCCCCATTGCTGAAAACTAGCGCCGAGCTGTCGAGGTGATGTGTCACGGCTTTCTGCTGGCAGCTCACGCAACACGCACTCACGCAACACGCACGGTCCGTTAGAGTTATAACCGGCCAGCGTGAATCCTGCCTGCGCGTGAACCTTCGCGACCTCCTTTATCGTTTCAATCGCTTCTTGCTCGGTGTCGTAGCAGTCGACGTAGTCGTCCATATAATGGTTTCTCGTAATTGCTTCGTATGCGCGCGGATACTCGGCAGCGTGCGTTTCAGCGTTCAAATCTCTCACGCTGTGCGCTAAGAAAGGTGAACTCTTAGCTCCAAATATCATTGACGTCATCTTGTAGCGCGTAGGTGGCTTCGTTCGGTCGGCGCCCCTCCATAGGAACATCTGAGCGGGTTGGTCACCTTTAAATATCTTAACTTGAAGAAACATCTCCCGGCTGTCGGCCGTAATTGCGATAGCTCGTTCGCGAAATCGTAGTAGCAGGCCCGCCAGGTCGCGTAGTAAGTCGTGACCCTCCAAAAGCTCGTCATACAGACAAACTCCGTTTGCTTCGGCGGCCGCGTCAAAGACAACTCGTAGTTTTCCGGGCTTATTCGGATTTGTTACGGCGAAGTGAGGTAAGTACCATAAATGCGGGCTCATCAAATCGCTCTCGCTACTTTCCTCGGCATGGTGTTTATCAAATAGATTCTCTATTTGATTCGTATAAGCTCGTTTGAATTCGTCAGACTTGTCCATCTTCCGTTGGATGGATTTCAATCGTCTCAATGCTGACTCGTAACTTGGCGGCAGCGTGACGTCATCACATCGCCACGGTAATCTAACTTCGTATTTTCCGTTGACTTTCTTTGTCGTCGTTCTAAACGATTCTATGGCGCGTGCATCACTCGGGCTCACTCGCTCCTTCTTTGTTATTCCCAGTGAGTCAATTTCGAAGTGCTTCTTTACCATAGCATGGAGTTCGTTGTCGGGTAAGAGAGTGCGCGAGATCGTCGCGCACTGCGGCGTGTTTACGTATAACACCGCAGCCGTATTACTCTCCATCAGCACGCTTGACCGTGGCGCTGATCCGTGTATTACCCAGCCCAGCTTCGTGAGCGATGCGATCGGTTCGTCTCGCTTGCCCTGTAGCAATCTTCGTGTGACTATGAGATGCCAATTGTCTGCCCCAATCAGTATTCGAGGCTTGACATGTCCGTAGCAGACGTTGCTGTTTGATAACTCTTTCATATGAGTGTATCTCAAACAGTCATTGTGCACTGTCTGTCCGTTGAGTGATAAATCTTTCATCGTTCTAGCTTTAATGTCGAATTGTCGTTTATTCGTAGTTGCAATTAACTTTAAATTCACCGTCTTGGTTTCGCACGTCGTTTGTGTATTCACGCTTCGTATTTTCAAATCTTTCGCCGGCCCGTCCGCGCCTACGTAGTCCGCCAGGTCTTGGTCGATTAGCGTAGCAGTCGACCCCTCGTCGAGCAAGGCGTATGTGTCGATTGACCCCTTTGGTCCCTTGATGGTAACGGGACATACTTTCAGTAACACCTTGGTAGCATCGGTCGAGTGATTAACTGACGCCACCATCTCGGTTTCGTTCGGCCTGGTGCGGTGTTCGTGTAGCAAGGCGTGGTGGGGATGGCGGCAATCATCAACTCCGCACAGATCGCGTTTATCGCATTGTAGGCGACGGTGTTTCTTATTCGCACAACGGAAACACACTCCGCTTTTCTTTATCCATTCCCATCGTTGTTTAACCGTCATGGTTTTAAAGCGATCACATTGCGGCACGTCATGACGTCCTCCACAACATAGACATTCTTTGTTTATGACGTCATTACTTGTTGCGTATACAGCCGTATTTTTCTTTCGCTCGATTCGTTGTTTCACGTTCGCTCGTGTTTCCGTAATAACGTCCTTTCGCGTAGGGTTGTAGCTCACGTATGCATACTGTAGGGCTCTGTCGGCTTCTCTCATGAGGAAGTGGGATAGCGTGACGATCTCAGGCTCGGCATAGCTTCCGTAGTCAGTTGCGTAGTCGCACCACCTTGAGCGTAGGTGCGGTCCGAGCTTGTCCACCACTTCTTGCGTTAACATTGGATTTCGTAAGTACCATCTGTTGTCGATATTATCGAGTATGCACACAATGTTCTGCAGTTTGATCGCGAACGTGTTCAACTCACTGGCCGTCGTGTCGGGACGCGGCAGTCTCTTAATGTCGTCCAGCGCTCGATCAATTATTACTTCTGGCCGTCCGTAGCATTGCTCGAGTGTTTTCATAACCACTTCCGGGTCCACGGCCGTATATAAAAGAGCGGACACCGCTTCCTTTGCTTCATCTTTAAGACAGCTTCTTAATCGTGCCAAGTTCTCGGCTTTGCTAAAGTTAAATTGTTTAGTCGTATCGCGCATCGCCGCTTTAAACGGCAACCATTCGGCCGGCGAGCCGCTGAATATAGGCAAATCCAGCGCCTGTCGTGGTACCGGTCGATTATGCATAATTTTCTCTAGTGTAAGTGCGAGCTTAACCAACCCCGTGTCGTCTATGCTCGTTTGATCACGGTTCGCTGCCTCTTTCACTACGTTTTCGTTTTCAACATATGGCGAATCAGTGAGGTGGCGACCTCTGTCCATCTCACTTGCGCGCGCATCCTTTTGTCTTTGTCGCACATTTCCGACTTTATCTGTGTCGGGCTCATGCACGTTCCGACGCCGATCCAACCATTCATCCACTCTCAGTTGGGCAATATCGGCGGGTAAGCTCTCCGGTTCTAAATCCGTTTCTTCTTCAATAACGGCGATTTCGTATGCAAGTCTCTTCTTAATCATTTCCGTTTCCAATTGTAACTCTCGCCGACGTACTTCGGCGAGCCGCTCCTCCGCTTGAAGTTGCGCTTGTTTCACTCGTGAGGCGACGCTCGTTGTCGATCGTACCGACGGCGGCCCGGCTCTGGGCGCGTCGGGTGGGGGTGCGTCGTCGTTGCGTCTAACTTCCGTATTGGCGGTGATGCCGCGTTCAGCGGTCTCTTGTTGCGGTTCCATTAGCGTCACGGTTGAGGCAAGGTTTGAGGGTGATGCGGGTGGTCTGTCGAACGTTCGTAATCCCGTTGTCGTCTCGGCTTGGCTTTGTCTTCGGGTGGTCGGCATCTTCTTTCTTGCTGCCCCTACTCCTAACAATCTCAAACGGGCACGCTATGTGGGGAGCCCGTCCAAGGATGGAGTACGTGCGGGAGTGGAACTGTAGGACCTACCCAGCAGAGAGTCGACGTGGACAACGGGGCGCTCGCGAATCGGCTGGAGTGTCCGACAGCTTAGGCAGTGCCTACAGAAAGGACCCCCGCTCCACGACAAACCGTACTGGCGTAGCCGGACTCTTAAGCTTGCCCTAAAAAGGACAAACTGACGACCCCGTCCGATAAGTCGTCCCGCCTTGAACGGCGTTTACTCAGAACGCACACCGTTTGGCACCGTTAGGTGATGTGACGTTTTGAGCCGCGGTCCGCCCGCGTTAGCACTTGTTGCAGAACACAAGTGGTGTGGTTACAATACGTTGGTGGTTACGTTGATCTTCTATCTTCAAATGGACGAAGGCTTCAGTTCTTCAAATCCGGCTCCGAAGGTACAAAGAAATTGTTCCCGACGGGTGTAGTCGCCGAACAGTTTAGCCGTTGTGCTTCGATGTGGACTGTAGGTTCTTCAATAAAAACTCGGTTCTTGATTAGTGCTTCTTTATTCTTCTAGGTGGGGTCCGGAGAGCTTACAAATTCTGCTCTGACCGGCCGTGACTTAAACACATTATGGGTTGGCAACTAGCAGCCTTGTGGGACAGCTGCCGGCTCATGTGGGCAGTTTTACATTTTACCATAACTAACTACCCACATGAACCGTCGTAATTTGTGCAGCTGTCCCTTTCGTTCGGACCTCTCTTTTTATCTTAAATTTGTTACCTACCCTACGGTATCACTCGTAATCTGGATACCCTACATATATTTATTTTCCTAGTTACATTGATATTCATAACAATAGAAACCTATAATTACGAAAGCTCGAAGAAAGAAAAAGAAAAATCTCTTACTTTCCTAACTTTAATTACCTTAGAGAGGCGTAAGGCCCCTGGGCACGTATACTTGGCCCTTACCTTTGTCAAAACCACTAACCTGTTTAATAACTTTTACCTTTTGTTTAAATGAAACGCATAAAATTAATTATTTATAATCAAAAAACCTTTACACATATGAGACTTAATCTACTTATGCAAATACACATACCTAAATTTAGCCGTATTATATCTAACTTTATAATATTATAAAGTCGAGACTTCTGTCCGTAACACTACCTAAACGAAACATTTGGATCGCAGTGGGTGGGACGTGGCGGTCCAGTGCCTTGGCCTCCTCGTTCTCCGGATCTAACACCTCTAGACTTTTATTTGTGGGGTGATGTAAAAAGGCTAGTGTATGCTGAGGAGGTTACAAGTGTTGTGCAATGGCGTGCGCGAGTGGTATCCGCTTTTGAAACGGTGAGAGAAAACATTTACGTCCTCAACCAATTAAAAGAAAATTCTCGGCGTCGTGCTGCTTTGTGCCTCACTCGTAGTGGGGCACATTTTGAACACTTGTTACGAGTAACATAGGTAAGTCACAGTTTTACTTAAGCACATTTTCATTTCATTTCATTTCCATACCTACATACTATTGGCATAGGTACGTAGTTTAACTTTTTTCTGAATTACTCGACTGGGAATCGAACCAAGAAACTTTTAATTAGGAAGTGGCTATGTAACATACATACCTACCTAGACTAAATAACGTAGGTACCTATTTAGTTTCTAGGATGAAGTAGCGTGAAATAGCCACGAAGGCAATGTTTGTTTACGTTAACAGTTGTTGACCTCAGAGTAGTACATGTAAATTTCGAATAGAAACGTGAGATGTTACGAAAGATATGGGACACCGACCAATAGGTAATATTTGGTATTATTTCAACCATGGTTTGGTCGTTGCTGCAAAATGGCGTCTCGCCAAAAGCGACAACATTACCAAGCCTGGGCTAATGCGGTATCATCAAAGGATCCAAACACCAGTGCGCTCAGAAGGAAGTACAACTTTGCCACCAGATCCTTTAAGAAGGACATTGCCAAGGCGAAGTCATCATTCATAGGTAGAATTGGCGAGAGACTAGTGCGCCTTCCTTCGGGGACGCGTGCGTTCTGGTCTCTCGCCAAAGCTACCTTAGGGAATTTTTGTCAGCCGTCCCTACCACCATTGCACAAGACCGATGACTGCCTGGCCTATACTGCAAAGGAGAAAGCCGATCTCTTGGGCTCTCTTTTCGCTTCAAACTCGACCATGGACGATGGGAAAAACTCTCCACCAACCATACCGCATTGCGCTTGTACAATGCCAAACGTTAAGTTCCTGCAAAGGTCAGTTCGTAAGGCTCTTTTTTCCCTTGATATCCATAAGGCGAGTGGGCCTGATGCAGTTCCACCCATTGTGCTTCGGACGTGTGCTCCTGAATTGGCACCAGTTCTAACGCGCCTTTTCCGGCTCTCTTACACTACTGGCGTCGTCCCGAGCTCTTGGAAGACAGCCCTTGTCCACCCGATTCCAAAAAAAGGCGATCGCTCAGATCCGTCCAACTACAGGCCAATAGCTATTACCTCTTTACTCTCCAAAGTAATGGAGTCCATTACAAACCGCCAGCTCTTAAGGTACCTAGAAGAGAACCAGCTACTAAGTGATCGCCAGTATGGTTTTCGTCGCGGTCGTTCGGCTGGTGATCTTTTAGTGTATCTTGCTCACCGATGGGCGGAGGCAGTCGAGAGTAGAGGGGAGGCACTGGCAGTTAGCTTGGACGTAGCAAAAGCCTTCGACAGGGTATGGCACAGGGCTCTTCTCTCTAAACTTCCATCATACGGGCTTCCTGAGAAATTGTGTTCATGGATTGCCAGCTTTCTCACTGGGCGTAGCATCAGAGTCGCAGTCGACGGTTCGTGCTCCGACGTGAAGCCCGTGAATGCTGGAGTCCCGCAGGGGTGTGTGTTGTCCCCTACTCTATTTCTTCTGCATATCAATGACATGCTGCATAACAACAGCATTCATTGCTATGCAGACGACAGTACTGGGGATACGCTCTACACCGGGCGAGCTAATATTTCTCTGGAAAGCGTCATCGAGAGCCGGAATAAACTTGTAACTGACACCGAGAACATGTTAAGTCATGTCTCGGATTGGGGCCGACATAACCTAGTCCGCTTTAACCCCTCCAAAACACAAGTTTGCGCATTTACCGCGAAAAAACATCCCTTCGTCGTACCTCTGAACTTTGAGGGAGCTCCCCTTGATGCCAATCCGACTATTGGAATCCTTGGCGTCGATATTTCGAGTGACGTTCAGTTTCGTGGTCATTTGGAAGGTAAAGCTAAATTAGCTTCGAAAAAGCTGGGTGTGCTTAATAGAGCGGGTCAGTATTTCACGCCGGCCCACCGTTTACAACTGTATAAAGCACAGGTCAGGCCGCATATGGAATACTGCTCCCATCTCTGGGCTGGAGCACCCCAATACCAACTCCTTCCATTTGACCGCATTCAACGCAGAGCTGCTCGAATTGTCGACGACGTGGTTATTTCAGGACGGCTCGATCCACTGGCTCTTCGGAGAGACGTTGCGTCTCTCTGTATATTGTACCGTATATATCATGGGGAGTGTTCTGAGGAATTGTTCGGCTTGATCCCTGCCGCTAATTTCCTTCACCGCACTACACGCAATCGACTGTCATTTCATCCACATCACCTTGATGGATGGCGGTCTACTACTGTGCGTTTTTCAAGAAATTTCTTGCCTCGAACTACAGTGTTGTGGAACCAGCTCTCGGCGGCGGTATTTCCGGACCGTTACGACTTAGGGATCTTCAAGAAACGAGCCTATTCCTTCCTTAAAGGCCGGCAACGCGCCTGCGATTCCTCTGGTTTTGCGGGTGTCCATGGGCGGCGGTGATTACTTTCCATCAGATGACCCGCTTGCTCGTTTGCCTCCTTCTGCTATAAAAAAAAATATATATATTTTTATTTAAATCATAACTATTTGTTCTACACTTGTGTACGATATGGCAACTGTTGAAAACCACATCCTGTAGTTTCTGGATCATCAAGAAGAAGTAAATCAGTCGTATTCTTATTTAAAAGACTATCTAACGCCTTATCATAATCAGTAACCACACAAACCCTGCTCTTTTTAGACCCATTATTTGCCCTATAGTCCTATCAACGAGGACATTTGTTGTATGGAGACTTCGGAAAAATTCCTCTGCCTCTGA
This sequence comes from Scoparia ambigualis, assembly GCA_963921215.1. Lineage (NCBI taxonomy): Eukaryota > Metazoa > Arthropoda > Insecta > Lepidoptera > Crambidae > Scoparia > Scoparia ambigualis. Next base: position 7,068,629 of record OY992503.1, read on the forward strand.
AATTTGGCATATTATTATGATGAAGTTAGGTAATACAGATTACAGATGTACAATAATCCAACAAAATTTGTTACGAGAAGTTAGGTATTTTAACCAAAACATGAAAATCGCTTATAACTCTCTGTGAATATTTCTTCAGGCTGAAATTCTTTCTGTATACGTACCTAGGTACGTAAGTATGTACTAGTTAGAATAAGTGTGTCAAAGAATCCAACATTTTTTCCATTTCAGAGAACCCCAAATTTTACATTTTCCACTATAACTTCCACTGAAAAATTGCTCCGTCCATTTTTATTTTTTAACATGTTTTAATATCATTAAATACACAGCTTTGCTTAGTAATCCAATAAATTTTCCATTTCAATTTTTATTTTTATTTTTGCTTAATAACATATGGAGAAAAATTGCTCCGTCCCTTTTAGTACCTTTAATAGTCATATGATTTTATATTTAAACAGATTTAATAATAATCCAACAAATTTTCGAACGATTAGTATTTTTTACGAAATTATTATGTTCGCTGATTTATCTTGACCGCTCGGAGCTGCTTTGCCAGGCAATTTTTTATCTTATACGCACAGCACAGAAAATATACACAACGGTGTACAACGGGGCGCTAAGAAATTAGCTTTTAAAAGGAATATTTATTACCTTATGCGTTTCAAATAAACGTTTGATACTAGTACAATATGCAAAAAAGGTCAACAAGTAGGTAGGTGGGCATTTTTTTTTTCGATGTACCCTAGTTTTTCATGTGTCAGAAGTTTTTGAAATGCTCTATAAATGTACCATTAAAGTTCCTGTAGCTAAATCATAATTTTCTTTAAAGTTAATAAAAAACTCTTAAATACCTCATGCATTAATAAAATATTGGTAACGAAAGCAGCTAACTACCTTATTTTTGTATGTCAATTTTTTTTTTTTGGAAAAGATGGGTGAAAATTTATTGCATGTATCCTATCATTTTCGTTGTTGTTTTTCATTTCATAAAGACTTAAGTGTAAATTTACAAAATCGAACCTAATTTCCACTTAAATACATATTAAAATAGCTTAAAAACAAGTTCAAACAATTCCGAAAAAAAAGTTTCCCTTAATACGTTACCAAAATTATGTTTGTCATACATATCTTCCAAATAGTGAAAAAAACTATTAAACAAACTATGTACTTAATTTGCAAGTGGCAACATTTTTCTTTAAAATAAAATACTCAAAACTGTCGTAGGATAACAGGTCTGTCTAAAATCTGATATTGAAAAGTCGTGTTCTTCGCGTGCCACCGTGTGTTCTCCGCAATACCACAGATTATTTTTAGGTATTTTGATACATTCGTTAGTATTATTGTAAGATATTGTATTCATTAGGCATCCATATTTATTCAGGAATATGAAAGTAGCAAGCAAGTATTCATACCGTTTGTAAAAATATAATATAACGAGAAGTTAAATATATATTGAGAAACGATAAACTGCGTGACGCGCGCTCACAGTCCGCGGCGGATAAATAATCTGTTTGGTTTGGTTCTTAGCGCCCCATTGTACACCGTTGTGTATATTTTCTGTGCTGTGCGTATAAGATAAAAAAATGCCTGGCAAAGCAGCTCCGAGCGGTCAAGATAAATCAGCGAACATAATAATTTCGTAAAAAATACTAATCGTTCGAAAATTTGTTGGATTATTGTTAAATCTGTTTAAATATAAAATAATATGACTATTAAAGGTACAAAAATGGACGGAATAATTTTTCTCAATATGTTATTAAGCAAAAATTTTAAAATGTGTTTGAAATAGAAAATTTATTGGATTACTAAACATAGCTGTGTATTTAATGATATGAAAACATATTAATAAATAAAAATGGACGGAGCAATTTTTCAGTGGAAGTTAAAAAGATAAAGATAAAGATAAAGATGTCTTTATTTGCCAGAATACAGTTGTGGGTTCTTAAATATAAAATGTGTGTACATGTATTCAACCTGCAAGCAGGTGTGCAAATTAATATTACTACAAAATATTTATTTGATCCTATCCATATACTCTTTCACTTTATAGTGGAAAATGTTAAAAGTTAAAATTTGGGGTTCTCTGAAATGGAAAAAATGTTGGATTCTTTGACACACTTATGCTAACTAGTACATACGTACGTATGCAGAAAGAATTTCAGCCTGAGGAAATATTCACAGAGAGTGATAAGCGATTTTCATGTTTTGTTAAAAATACCTAACTTCTCGTTACAAATTTTGTTGGATTATTGTACATCCATATTATCCGTATCTGTATTATAAACTTCATCATAATAATATGCCAAATTTCAGAGGCAGAGGAATTTTTCGGGTTACAAAAGCCCCGTTGATTGGGCTACTAGACAGTTGTAGAAAAGGCATGGAATGGTCTGTGATAGAAGCATAAGTTACCATGACCCGAGCACATTATTACATTCTACCAATGTCTATTTTAAGCATAACATGATATAAACGTAAGTTTTCCGAGTCGGCAGGATGTGGCCCGGCATAATGCCGTGAATACTTAACATGTCAAGGTACTGCAGACGATTACTCCTAGCGTGACCCTGATTAGTAGGATCATTAATGATATTAATATTAATATCACCAACTATTACGATGCATTTATGAGAGTCGATTGTTTCCAAGTTTAGAGTTCAGTGAAGTAATAAATTTATCAGCAATTGCAATTGAAGGTGATCGGTAGATAGCAAGAATTGTGCAGTTAGTGGATTGAATTTGTAAACTAGCTGCATCATCTAACATTATTTCTCATACATTAACCGTAATTTCATCCTTAATATAAATGATAACTTCGTCATTTTGTTTTTTTTTATATATTTTAGCGTTTTATTAACGCTTAAATATACTTAAGTAAAATTTTAAACACTGAAAAAAGACGACAACCTCATGCGGGAATCGAACCACGCACCTTCCGCATTCCGGGCGGCTGCCTTAACCACTTGGCTACCGAGGTCTGGCTTTCAACCGTCGAAATTTGTCAGTGCTTGATGCTTATGTTTTTAGTCATTCGTTAAGGCAGCCGCCCGGAATGCGGAAGGTGCGTGGTTCGATTCCCGCCTGAAGTTGTCGTCTTTTTTCAGCGTTTAAAATTTTACTTCGTCATTTTGATTATGATAGCGAGTAGTTAAGAGGCCTATTACATCTCGAATGTGATTTTTGCGTAAAATGCCCATTTTCGCATTGTGTGGTAATTTTGCAGTTGTATTTATCGTTTTTATCGAAATAGGATAATAAATTCATTATAAAATCTTTATTCGCATGAAGTAACAATAATTACTCTGGTATACATTTTGCTCAATAATATTATCGTAGATAGGAGAAATTCACATTTAACTTATAGCGATTTTTGAAGTTTTTTGGTTTAGAATAACGTTTTTTTCCTATATAAAATCAATGATATCTAAAAATTCCGAGGCCGCTACGCACTATTCGACTATATAAGAGATAACATTATAATTTTTTTATTTCACTTGTTTAGAACAGTCGTTCAATCGATAAGCTCAAAAAAGTGCCTTCGCGCACTTTATGGAAATCTTTTTCAGCAATTTTGGGTTTAATTAAAAAGTTAAGCAAAATTTACAAAAAGCGAGGCCGCTACGCACTATTCCAATAGCTATTCTACACTATTCAATAAGTCATAATTGTTAATGAATTTTTGTTTCTGAGATCCATAACGCCAAAATTGGCCATTTTACGCAAAAATCACAGTCGAGATGTCAATCACAGCCCTCTTAGGTATGTCACATAATGGGCGATTTTCCGAGATCACAAAAAAAAAGAAATTAGTTCGTAAATGACTTCATAGATGGCGCTTAGCATAGATTAGTATGGCGCTTAGTAAAAGGCGAGTCCATGAAGAGAACACGTGTATGGCTACGTAATATTTATTCCATTCCAAAATAGAAATAGATATTTTTTTGATAGACAAGCAAAAGTGTAGAATCTATTACAGCCCTTAGGTAGGAACGGGTCGGCTTTCATAAAACGCCATCTATCGAGTATTTTTAAACTAATTTTTATTTTTTAATTTGGGCTGTCAGAAAATCGCCCAATAAGAAGGCTTGGTATAGGTTTGTTTTCGGATAAAATCACAAGGTGAGGAGTATTTAAGGAAAGAGTAACATCTGTGATGCAGCACATGTAGTAGTCAGTTCTATATTGGATTTTCAAAAAGAAAAGATGTTTTTAAAATATGTGCGGCAACGGAGAAAATTGTCAAAAAAGACACCGTTATGAGAAAGAAACTTTTAGGGCAAAAAAAAAATTATGGTTATCATGAACAATGTCTGCAACACAATTGTACCAACAAGCATTTTTAGCAATCTTGTTGATCATTCTCTAGACTAGAACATAGTTTCGATGACAATTACAGAATTATATTGATAAAAACAAGTAAGTTATATTTGACAATACGAATACATCATATTACCAAACTGGAATGTGTGTCTAGTGACAAACTAAGAAGCTTTTTATCCAAAACCATCTTATTTAAGAGGCAGTAATTTAATAAAAATGTTTTAAATATTTATTTATAAGTTTTTATTTTCTTAATAATCCTTCATGTTGCCATTTTCCTCTGTCAATTTTCAGATTTACGTTCAAAGCATAAAGTTCAATATCCATCTAGTTAATTTGACAGATAAGGGTAGGTCGATGTGACGCTGACTGTACACTGCTTTTCGTTATTAACTCGCAAAACTTGCTGAAGGCAAAATACCACTTTACCGTTAACAATTTTTTGGCCTAACAATATAACGAAAATTAGTGTACACACGGCCACTGATCAACCTACTCTAGTCTCTCAAAATATTCAAATCGATATTGAACTCTACACGATTGACATTAGGATGAAATTTGGTTGCGGTAATTTCACAGATAAGGATAAAACGTCATATCGCCATACCCTACCTACTGTGGGACCTACTAATCTGTGAAATACCTGCAACCGAATCTCAATCTAATGTCGAAGTCAGAGTTCAATATTATTTGGGATATTTTTACAGATTTGGGTAGGTAGATCTGACGCTGCTGTACCTACAGTGACTCGATAGAATATTTAGGTGTTTGTCTAGTGCACCATAACGTAGTTTTATAGAAAAAAATGTCTGATTTAGTGTATAACGTTTCAAAAGCAAGCGAAAAACCCGACAATGGCCGAATTATTATGTTAGCGTCTAGGAGACAGCATTTGTATCGCTCTGCATACACTTTTGTCATTCTGTATCGTTTTCTCGTGGTAGTGCATTTCGTGAGTAATGTAGTGCGTCTAGTGAAACGCAACGAAATATCATGCATGGAAAGCAAGACAAATTCTGTCTTCTCGATGCTAACATAATACTTCGGTCATTGTCGGCTTTTTCGCCTGCCCTGGAAACGTACTATGCGCGCTTACCCTTTGCCTTCATATTTATTTACATGTTCAAGTTATAGTTTTATTTTTGTCGATATAAAATGCCGACAAATGACGTCCCTAGCGTAGAATAAACTAGTGACAACCTACACAAATTAAGACAAGTCGAAATATTATCCATCTCTTTCTGACGCGTTAGCATGTCGTAAAAGAAGAAGAAGGATGAAAATATGTCTTCGCTTGCTATTTTAGCGTGGTTTCTATGCTTTAGTTATTGTTCTGAGATGCGCCCATAGACCTCAGAACAAGGAATCTTATGAAAATGCTACAACAACATAATAATATACAATGTGGTAGGGGTGGTACTTCTAACCCGTTAAGGCTAAGTACTACATCTAAATTCATCGACAAAAAAATAATATGGAGGGTCCAACCCCCTCCCCCTATAATTTATGACCATTTTTACTTTATGCGATATCAAAGGTTTCATACGTCGGAGAATCATGAAAAAAATGGCAAACGGTAGCTAATGACACTGGCTAACTAATAAATTACTTTGTTTCGTATGTTTGAGATTATTTTGGTGAGAAAAAAATCATTAGAGTCTGACCAACGAAACGTGACTTGAAAGAATGGCGGCAAATTCAAAAATTCTTGGGGTGTCAACACTCATTATACTCTGAAAAAGCGACGTTGATACTTGTATTTTTTATTAAACTGTAGATCAACCAAACAAATAATTTGTAGTATCAATAAATAAGAATAAATCTTAAGAATAATTGAAGAAGCATTTGTGATAATGAAATACCATAATTAATAAACCACCTTACAAAGTAGAATAGAAGAATTTTATTTGTTAAATAAAACGCTAAAATATAAAAACATTAATCTCTAAACGCAGCTTCATCTTAACTGAATGTTCAAATATTTGTAAAAATATTTCTTTCGGATCTCAGAGGTAAAAACTTCTAAGATTTGATGAAGCAATGTTGACTAAAAACATAAGCATCAAGCACTGACAAATTTCGACGGTTGAAAGCCAGACCTCGGTAGCCAAGTGGTTAAGGCAGCCGCCCGGAATGCGGAAGGTGCGTGGTTCGATTCCCGCCTGAGGTTGTCGTCTTTTTTCAGTGTTTAAAATTTTAAGCGAATTAATATAAATAAATAAATACAGGATGTACCTACGAATTATCTTTTTATTTTTGCAGTACTATCTCAAACGATATCCTTCTCAATATCCCCATTGCACGGGTACCGGTGTACCATACTATATAATATACAGAATGGCAGAAAATGATGGGTCCTGGAGGAAAACTATCTCAAAATCCTTTAGCTAGATCATTTTACTCAACGGAAACATTATTTAATTATAAAAAGATATCTGTATCTTTTTAAAATAAAATAATGTTCCTCCGTAATCTGCAATCAAAGATTTCCTAAAATTTTCATTCATGTTTACATTTCGTATGGAATTAAAGATAAAATAAATGTTAGCTTTCACGTTTCTTTTATTTCAAAAACTAAGTGTTCAATAAAGATATATTTTACTGAAAAATAATGCTATCGATTAGTGCAATAAATAGCGAGTTATTATTAATTATTGTAGAGTTAGTATTATTGATTCCAGGGTGGGGTGATCAAAAATAATTTAAAAATCTTTGAAAGCACAACCTACTTTCCGTTTATAAGCTGTTCTCGTGAGTTATAACTAATCGTCTTGCACTCAAGTTTGATAACTTCCAGCCAATCGAACAAGCCGGATTCCGAAAAGGCTTCAGCATCATAGACCACATACACACGCTGCGGCAGGTTATACAGAAGACCGAAGAGTATAACCGGCCACTTTGCTTAGCGATTGTGGACTATGAGAAAGCCTTTGATTCGATCGAGACATGGCCGTGCTACAGTCTCTCCAGCGGTGCCAAATTGACTACAGGTACATCGAAGTGTTCATGTGTTTGTACGAAAACGCCACTATGACAGTTCGCCTTCAGGACCAGAGCTCAAAGCCAGTCCGGTTGCAGCGTGGAGTGAGACAAGGAGACGTCACATCTCCGCAGCTCTTTACTGCTGCACTGGAGGACGTGTTTAAGCTTCTGGACTGGAGAGGACTCTGCATTAATATTAACGGCGTGTACATCAGTCACCTTCGATTTGCCGACGATATAGTAGTCATGTCTGAGACCCTGGAGGACCTCGGCACAATGCTCGGTGATCTCAACAGAGTCTCTCAACAAGTGGGCCTAAAAGTGAACATAAGAAAAGATGAAAATCATGTCTAACTCACGTGGTCACGTTGCTTGAAGTTGTTGACGAATGTGTATACCTAGGACAAACGGTCCAGTTAGGTAAGTCCAACTTTAAGAAAGAGGTCAATCGTCCAATCCATCTCGGCTGGGGAGCGTTCGGTAAGCTACGAAATACCTTCTCGTCCAAAATACCGCAGTGTCTCAAGACGAATGTCTTCGACCAGTGAGTGTTGCCAGTTATGACATATGGTACCAAAACGTAGTCGCTCACTAAGGGGCTTCTAATAGGCAGGCTCAAAGTCACGCAAAGAGCAATGGAGAGGGCTATGCTCGGGGTTTCTCTACGTGATCGAATCAGAAATGAGGAGATTCGTAGAAGAACTATAGTTACCGACATAGCTAAAAGAGTCGTCAAGCTCAAGTGGCAATGGGCAGGGCACATCGCCCGTAGAACCGATGGCCGTTAGGGCAGAACGGTTCTCGAGTGGTGACCGCGCACCGGAAGACGTAGTGTGGGGAGGCCTCCAACAAGGTGGTCCGACGATCTGGTGAAGGTCGCGGGCAGCCGCTGGATGCGAGCAGCACAAGACCGGTCGTGGTGGAGATCCTTGGGAGAGGCCTTTGTCCAGCAGTAGACGACCTCTGGCAGATGATGATGATGATGTTTTGTTTTATTTGCCAACACTCATGCACGTTCACAAACACTTAACAGTAAATAATCCACCATTATTTCACATTAATATTCGACAAAACACAAATTATAGAAAATAAAACAAAACTGCAGACATGCACGCATGACGCTTCACTTTCCCGCCAAGAAGTCTATAATACATTAACTATAAATCCACATATCCCAATCATTGGAGATAGCCTGGTAGGGATAGGTGGAACATGCGTAATTCATTTTGCCAGGAAGTTTACCCCGAAAATACTTAGGTATTAATTATCTTATTTGGCTTTGGTATTAACATGGGACACGGAATACATAATAGCACAAGGCATCGAACAAAATAATGGAATAATTAGGTATCTACTTGATTCTCGTGTGGTTTGATCCTTAAAAAATATATCTGTCTGTACCGCTATTTTGATTTAATCTAAGGTCTGTACTATTCGCTCCTGTCCCTTTCCTCTATATTCAAGCGTTAGACTTAGCGTGATAAAAAATCCTTAGTTTTAAGTTTTAGCAGCCTCACGAGAATCAAGCAAGCCACTAGGTTTGCTAATCTATATTCAAGCGTTAGACTGAGCGTGATAAAAAATCCTTAGTTTTAAGTTTTAGCAGCCTCACGAGAATCAAGCAAGCCACTAGGTTTGCTAAAGATAATCTAAATAAATAATCTAATAAATTAACGTTTATTTAGATTATCTTTTTATTATTTTAGATTTCCAAAGGACAAAACACTTAAAAAAATTTGGGAAGAAAAAATATATGGTTCGATTATAAGATCAAGTGCAACAAGCCGGGAGTGTTCCGCACACTTTTCTCCTGGTTGCTTTGAGAAGAGATCCAATAAGACAAGGTTGCTACCTGGAACAATTCCGACGATTCAGTCCCCAATTGTATGTACTTATTAATATGATTTTATTAAATAATGAGAATTCGTAACACCAGTAGGTAGGTATATAACATTGTTACAAATATAATATTTATGTTGTGTAAGGGTTTCTAGTTTCTACCAGTTCTACCTTAAGACCGGTTTACACTTTGATTGGTGATAATTACATGAATGAAAGTTTCTAATTTCCATTAGTTGAAACCGATTTATGGGGTTAGGAGAGAAGGCGGCAGGGGCAATTTTTGGTTTGAAAAGTTTGCAGCAGTACTTGAGTCTTGAAATGGCCATCAATCCGTAATAGACTAACTTTCTATCAATGAAAAGGTTGAAAAAAATTCTACGAGCGGGATTCAAAGAGCACCTGAGCCGGTCAGAAAGTTGCACCCTTCTGACATATGTTACTCTATGCTTCTGACAATTCAGCTCATGAAAATTTTTTCAACATTTTCTAATGACAATGTGAATGCTCTTTTTTGACCTGTCTTTTATGAGAATGTATAAATATAAATCATATTGGCAAAATAACTCAAAATTCACTAAATTTTACCATGCTTTCATAGTTTCTCTTTAAAGTCAGAAAAAAATACAATACTAAGTTTTATTTTGTAGTAGTAATGTGATGAATTATTAATGTAAATATATTTATTTTTTAATATATAAGAAGTAAGCAAACGAGCAGGCGGGTCACCTGATGGAGTCATGGACACCCGCAAAACCAGAGGAGTCGCCGATGCGTTGCCGACCTTTAAGAAAGGAATAGGAATTGTGAGGGGGTGGGGGAGGGGTCTCCGGAACTCTCACTGGCCTGACGAAACACAACAGCACAAGTGCCATTATTTTACGCCGGATATTCGTGAGAGGGTGGTATTGCCCCGGGCGAGCAGGCCCAATGCGTGCTGCAATGCAGCGTGGCTCTACCACTCAGTTAGTGTCACTCATTTAGCACCACCCAGGGGTCACGTGTAGGGTCTCAAGGGTAAACCTACGGACGCGAGTAACTTTAACCCCCAAATCCGCTTTTTTTGCACTGGGACAAATCTATCCCGGAAAAAAGTGTCAGTAAAGTGGCACTGGGACAGATATGTCCCAAACTCATAATAACGTCTGGAACTGCTTATAGTTGAGTAACTTTATTTTTACTGTGTTCGAAACGTATCCCCTATCGTTTTTAGCCTTTAGAAACACTGCAAATCATTTTAGAGAAGCCGAAAAAAAATATTGAAATACGCATGACAGATAGCGACCGAGGTCGCTCGACAGACAAGTTTATATTATAAATTAATAAAAATGTAGTAAAGAGTTGTTTGTTTTGTGTTTTCCGGAACTGGCCACTTACATAAACAATATTTAAAAAGTAATTACAACATTTGAAAATGGAACTCTTTGGATGTAGAATGCAGTTTGTTTCATCTGACTGTCAATTGCTTTTTTATTTTATTTTTGTTTACACTGTGTTTAAAAATTGCGTGTCTACATTAACATGGATTTAACTCGAGAAAATTGTCGTAGTATGATGTTCTACGATTTTAAGTGTAATTTGACAGCTCAACAGAGCATCGCTCGGCTTCAATCTGCTTTTGACGATGAAGCACCATACAAGACGACCTATTTAAAGCTGGTTTGCAGAATTCAAGCGTGGTCGTGTCAATCTCAGTGACGAATTTCGCGATGGCCGCCCGTCCACCGCTGTGAACAACAAAAACGTAATTTGTGCAGCTGTCCCTTTCGTTCGGACCTCTCTTTTTATCTTAAATTTGTTACCTACCCTACGGTATCACTCGTAATCTGGATACCCTACATATATTTATTTTCCTAGTTACATTGATATTCATAACAATAGAAACCTATAATTACGAAAGCTCGAAGAAAGAAAAAGAAAAATCTCTTACTTTCCTAACTTTAATTACCTTAGAGAGGCGTAAGGCCCCTGGGCACGTATACTTGGCCCTTACCTTTGTCAAAACCACTAACCTGTTTAATAACTTTTACCTTTTGTTTAAATGAAACGCATAAAATTAATTATTTATAATCAAAAAACCTTTACACATATGAGACTTAATCTACTTATGCAAATACACATACCTAAATTTAGCCGTATTATATCTAACTTTATAATATTATAAAGTCGAGACTTCTGTCCGTAACACTACCTAAACGAAACATTTGGATCGCAGTGGGTGGGACGTGGCGGTCCAGTGCCTTGGCCTCCTCGTTCTCCGGATCTAACACCTCTAGACTTTTATTTGTGGGGTGATGTAAAAAGGCTAGTGTATGCTGAGGAGGTTACAAGTGTTGTGCAATGGCGTGCGCGAGTGGTATCCGCTTTTGAAACGGTGAGAGAAAACATTTACGTCCTCAACCAATTAAAAGAAAATTCTCGGCGTCGTGCTGCTTTGTGCCTCACTCGTAGTGGGGCACATTTTGAACACTTGTTACGAGTAACATAGGTAAGTCACAGTTTTACTTAAGCACATTTTCATTTCATTTCATTTCCATACCTACATACTATTGGCATAGGTACGTAGTTTAACTTTTTTCTGAATTACTCGACTGGGAATCGAACCAAGAAACTTTTAATTAGGAAGTGGCTATGTAACATACATACCTACCTAGACTAAATAACGTAGGTACCTATTTAGTTTCTAGGATGAAGTAGCGTGAAATAGCCACGAAGGCAATGTTTGTTTACGTTAACAGTTGTTGACCTCAGAGTAGTACATGTAAATTTCGAATAGAAACGTGAGATGTTACGAAAGATATGGGACACCGACCAATAGGTAATATTTGGTATTATTTCAACCATGGTTTGGTCGTTGCTGCAAAATGGCGTCTCGCCAAAAGCGACAACATTACCAAGCCTGGGCTAATGCGGTATCATCAAAGGATCCAAACACCAGTGCGCTCAGAAGGAAGTACAACTTTGCCACCAGATCCTTTAAGAAGGACATTGCCAAGGCGAAGTCATCATTCATAGGTAGAATTGGCGAGAGACTAGTGCGCCTTCCTTCGGGGACGCGTGCGTTCTGGTCTCTCGCCAAAGCTACCTTAGGGAATTTTTGTCAGCCGTCCCTACCACCATTGCACAAGACCGATGACTGCCTGGCCTATACTGCAAAGGAGAAAGCCGATCTCTTGGGCTCTCTTTTCGCTTCAAACTCGACCATGGACGATGGGAAAAACTCTCCACCAACCATACCGCATTGCGCTTGTACAATGCCAAACGTTAAGTTCCTGCAAAGGTCAGTTCGTAAGGCTCTTTTTTCCCTTGATATCCATAAGGCGAGTGGGCCTGATGCAGTTCCACCCATTGTGCTTCGGACGTGTGCTCCTGAATTGGCACCAGTTCTAACGCGCCTTTTCCGGCTCTCTTACACTACTGGCGTCGTCCCGAGCTCTTGGAAGACAGCCCTTGTCCACCCGATTCCAAAAAAAGGCGATCGCTCAGATCCGTCCAACTACAGGCCAATAGCTATTACCTCTTTACTCTCCAAAGTAATGGAGTCCATTACAAACCGCCAGCTCTTAAGGTACCTAGAAGAGAACCAGCTACTAAGTGATCGCCAGTATGGTTTTCGTCGCGGTCGTTCGGCTGGTGATCTTTTAGTGTATCTTGCTCACCGATGGGCGGAGGCAGTCGAGAGTAGAGGGGAGGCACTGGCAGTTAGCTTGGACGTAGCAAAAGCCTTCGACAGGGTATGGCACAGGGCTCTTCTCTCTAAACTTCCATCATACGGGCTTCCTGAGAAATTGTGTTCATGGATTGCCAGCTTTCTCACTGGGCGTAGCATCAGAGTCGCAGTCGACGGTTCGTGCTCCGACGTGAAGCCCGTGAATGCTGGAGTCCCGCAGGGGTGTGTGTTGTCCCCTACTCTATTTCTTCTGCATATCAATGACATGCTGCATAACAACAGCATTCATTGCTATGCAGACGACAGTACTGGGGATACGCTCTACACCGGGCGAGCTAATATTTCTCTGGAAAGCGTCATCGAGAGCCGGAATAAACTTGTAACTGACACCGAGAACATGTTAAGTCATGTCTCGGATTGGGGCCGACATAACCTAGTCCGCTTTAACCCCTCCAAAACACAAGTTTGCGCATTTACCGCGAAAAAACATCCCTTCGTCGTACCTCTGAACTTTGAGGGAGCTCCCCTTGATGCCAATCCGACTATTGGAATCCTTGGCGTCGATATTTCGAGTGACGTTCAGTTTCGTGGTCATTTGGAAGGTAAAGCTAAATTAGCTTCGAAAAAGCTGGGTGTGCTTAATAGAGCGGGTCAGTATTTCACGCCGGCCCACCGTTTACAACTGTATAAAGCACAGGTCAGGCCGCATATGGAATACTGCTCCCATCTCTGGGCTGGAGCACCCCAATACCAACTCCTTCCATTTGACCGCATTCAACGCAGAGCTGCTCGAATTGTCGACGACGTGGTTATTTCAGGACGGCTCGATCCACTGGCTCTTCGGAGAGACGTTGCGTCTCTCTGTATATTGTACCGTATATATCATGGGGAGTGTTCTGAGGAATTGTTCGGCTTGATCCCTGCCGCTAATTTCCTTCACCGCACTACACGCAATCGACTGTCATTTCATCCACATCACCTTGATGGATGGCGGTCTACTACTGTGCGTTTTTCAAGAAATTTCTTGCCTCGAACTACAGTGTTGTGGAACCAGCTCTCGGCGGCGGTATTTCCGGACCGTTACGACTTAGGGATCTTCAAGAAACGAGCCTATTCCTTCCTTAAAGGCCGGCAACGCGCCTGCGATTCCTCTGGTTTTGCGGGTGTCCATGGGCGGCGGTGATTACTTTCCATCAGATGACCCGCTTGCTCGTTTGCCTCCTTCTGCTATAAAAAAAAATATATATATTTTTATTTAAATCATAACTATTTGTTCTACACTTGTGTACGATATGGCAACTGTTGAAAACCACATCCTGTAGTTTCTGGATCATCAAGAAGAAGTAAATCAGTCGTATTCTTATTTAAAAGACTATCTAACGCCTTATCATAATCAGTAACCACACAAACCCTGCTCTTTTTAGACCCATTATTTGCCCTATAGTCCTATCAACGAGGACATTTGTTGTATGGAGACTTCGGAAAAATTCCTCTGCCTCTGAAATTTGGCATATTATTATGATGAAGTTAGGTAATACAGATTACAGATGTACAATAATCCAACAAAATTTGTTACGAGAAGTTAGGTATTTTAACCAAAACATGAAAATCGCTTATAACTCTCTGTGAATATTTCTTCAGGCTGAAATTCTTTCTGTATACGTACCTAGGTACGTAAGTATGTACTAGTTAGAATAAGTGTGTCAAAGAATCCAACATTTTTTCCATTTCAGAGAACCCCAAATTTTACATTTTCCACTATAACTTCCACTGAAAAATTGCTCCGTCCATTTTTATTTTTTAACATGTTTTAATATCATTAAATACACAGCTTTGCTTAGTAATCCAATAAATTTTCCATTTCAATTTTTATTTTTATTTTTGCTTAATAACATATGGAGAAAAATTGCTCCGTCCCTTTTAGTACCTTTAATAGTCATATGATTTTATATTTAAACAGATTTAATAATAATCCAACAAATTTTCGAACGATTAGTATTTTTTACGAAATTATTATGTTCGCTGATTTATCTTGACCGCTCGGAGCTGCTTTGCCAGGCAATTTTTTATCTTATACGCACAGCACAGAAAATATACACAACGGTGTACAACGGGGCGCTAAGAAATTAGCTTTTAAAAGGAATATTTATTACCTTATGCGTTTCAAATAAACGTTTGATACTAGTACAATATGCAAAAAAGGTCAACAAGTAGGTAGGTGGGCATTTTTTTTTTCGATGTACCCTAGTTTTTCATGTGTCAGAAGTTTTTGAAATGCTCTATAAATGTACCATTAAAGTTCCTGTAGCTAAATCATAATTTTCTTTAAAGTTAATAAAAAACTCTTAAATACCTCATGCATTAATAAAATATTGGTAACGAAAGCAGCTAACTACCTTATTTTTGTATGTCAATTTTTTTTTTTTGGAAAAGATGGGTGAAAATTTATTGCATGTATCCTATCATTTTCGTTGTTGTTTTTCATTTCATAAAGACTTAAGTGTAAATTTACAAAATCGAACCTAATTTCCACTTAAATACATATTAAAATAGCTTAAAAACAAGTTCAAACAATTCCGAAAAAAAAGTTTCCCTTAATACGTTACCAAAATTATGTTTGTCATACATATCTTCCAAATAGTGAAAAAAACTATTAAACAAACTATGTACTTAATTTGCAAGTGGCAACATTTTTCTTTAAAATAAAATACTCAAAACTGTCGTAGGATAACAGGTCTGTCTAAAATCTGATATTGAAAAGTCGTGTTCTTCGCGTGCCACCGTGTGTTCTCCGCAATACCACAGATTATTTTTAGGTATTTTGATACATTCGTTAGTATTATTGTAAGATATTGTATTCATTAGGCATCCATATTTATTCAGGAATATGAAAGTAGCAAGCAAGTATTCATACCGTTTGTAAAAATATAATATAACGAGAAGTTAAATATATATTGAGAAACGATAAACTGCGTGACGCGCGCTCACAGTCCGCGGCGGATAAATAATCTGTTTGGTTTGGTTCTTAGCGCCCCATTGTACACCGTTGTGTATATTTTCTGTGCTGTGCGTATAAGATAAAAAAATGCCTGGCAAAGCAGCTCCGAGCGGTCAAGATAAATCAGCGAACATAATAATTTCGTAAAAAATACTAATCGTTCGAAAATTTGTTGGATTATTGTTAAATCTGTTTAAATATAAAATAATATGACTATTAAAGGTACAAAAATGGACGGAATAATTTTTCTCAATATGTTATTAAGCAAAAATTTTAAAATGTGTTTGAAATAGAAAATTTATTGGATTACTAAACATAGCTGTGTATTTAATGATATGAAAACATATTAATAAATAAAAATGGACGGAGCAATTTTTCAGTGGAAGTTAAAAAGATAAAGATAAAGATAAAGATGTCTTTATTTGCCAGAATACAGTTGTGGGTTCTTAAATATAAAATGTGTGTACATGTATTCAACCTGCAAGCAGGTGTGCAAATTAATATTACTACAAAATATTTATTTGATCCTATCCATATACTCTTTCACTTTATAGTGGAAAATGTTAAAAGTTAAAATTTGGGGTTCTCTGAAATGGAAAAAATGTTGGATTCTTTGACACACTTATGCTAACTAGTACATACGTACGTATGCAGAAAGAATTTCAGCCTGAGGAAATATTCACAGAGAGTGATAAGCGATTTTCATGTTTTGTTAAAAATACCTAACTTCTCGTTACAAATTTTGTTGGATTATTGTACATCCATATTATCCGTATCTGTATTATAAACTTCATCATAATAATATGCCAAATTTCAGAGGCAGAGGAATTTTTCGGGTTACAAAAGCCCCGTTGATTGGGCTACTAGACAGTTGTAGAAAAGGCATGGAATGGTCTGTGATAGAAGCATAAGTTACCATGACCCGAGCACATTATTACATTCTACCAATGTCTATTTTAAGCATAACATGATATAAACGTAAGTTTTCCGAGTCGGCAGGATGTGGCCCGGCATAATGCCGTGAATACTTAACATGTCAAGGTACTGCAGACGATTACTCCTAGCGTGACCCTGATTAGTAGGATCATTAATGATATTAATATTAATATCACCAACTATTACGATGCATTTATGAGAGTCGATTGTTTCCAAGTTTAGAGTTCAGTGAAGTAATAAATTTATCAGCAATTGCAATTGAAGGTGATCGGTAGATAGCAAGAATTGTGCAGTTAGTGGATTGAATTTGTAAACTAGCTGCATCATCTAACATTATTTCTCATACATTAACCGTAATTTCATCCTTAATATAAATGATAACTTCGTCATTTTGTTTTTTTTTATATATTTTAGCGTTTTATTAACGCTTAAATATACTTAAGTAAAATTTTAAACACTGAAAAAAGACGACAACCTCATGCGGGAATCGAACCACGCACCTTCCGCATTCCGGGCGGCTGCCTTAACCACTTGGCTACCGAGGTCTGGCTTTCAACCGTCGAAATTTGTCAGTGCTTGATGCTTATGTTTTTAGTCATTCGTTAAGGCAGCCGCCCGGAATGCGGAAGGTGCGTGGTTCGATTCCCGCCTGAAGTTGTCGTCTTTTTTCAGCGTTTAAAATTTTACTTCGTCATTTTGATTATGATAGCGAGTAGTTAAGAGGCCTATTACATCTCGAATGTGATTTTTGCGTAAAATGCCCATTTTCGCATTGTGTGGTAATTTTGCAGTTGTATTTATCGTTTTTATCGAAATAGGATAATAAATTCATTATAAAATCTTTATTCGCATGAAGTAACAATAATTACTCTGGTATACATTTTGCTCAATAATATTATCGTAGATAGGAGAAATTCACATTTAACTTATAGCGATTTTTGAAGTTTTTTGGTTTAGAATAACGTTTTTTTCCTATATAAAATCAATGATATCTAAAAATTCCGAGGCCGCTACGCACTATTCGACTATATAAGAGATAACATTATAATTTTTTTATTTCACTTGTTTAGAACAGTCGTTCAATCGATAAGCTCAAAAAAGTGCCTTCGCGCACTTTATGGAAATCTTTTTCAGCAATTTTGGGTTTAATTAAAAAGTTAAGCAAAATTTACAAAAAGCGAGGCCGCTACGCACTATTCCAATAGCTATTCTACACTATTCAATAAGTCATAATTGTTAATGAATTTTTGTTTCTGAGATCCATAACGCCAAAATTGGCCATTTTACGCAAAAATCACAGTCGAGATGTCAATCACAGCCCTCTTAGGTATGTCACATAATGGGCGATTTTCCGAGATCACAAAAAAAAAGAAATTAGTTCGTAAATGACTTCATAGATGGCGCTTAGCATAGATTAGTATGGCGCTTAGTAAAAGGCGAGTCCATGAAGAGAACACGTGTATGGCTACGTAATATTTATTCCATTCCAAAATAGAAATAGATATTTTTTTGATAGACAAGCAAAAGTGTAGAATCTATTACAGCCCTTAGGTAGGAACGGGTCGGCTTTCATAAAACGCCATCTATCGAGTATTTTTAAACTAATTTTTATTTTTTAATTTGGGCTGTCAGAAAATCGCCCAATAAGAAGGCTTGGTATAGGTTTGTTTTCGGATAAAATCACAAGGTGAGGAGTATTTAAGGAAAGAGTAACATCTGTGATGCAGCACATGTAGTAGTCAGTTCTATATTGGATTTTCAAAAAGAAAAGATGTTTTTAAAATATGTGCGGCAACGGAGAAAATTGTCAAAAAAGACACCGTTATGAGAAAGAAACTTTTAGGGCAAAAAAAAAATTATGGTTATCATGAACAATGTCTGCAACACAATTGTACCAACAAGCATTTTTAGCAATCTTGTTGATCATTCTCTAGACTAGAACATAGTTTCGATGACAATTACAGAATTATATTGATAAAAACAAGTAAGTTATATTTGACAATACGAATACATCATATTACCAAACTGGAATGTGTGTCTAGTGACAAACTAAGAAGCTTTTTATCCAAAACCATCTTATTTAAGAGGCAGTAATTTAATAAAAATGTTTTAAATATTTATTTATAAGTTTTTATTTTCTTAATAATCCTTCATGTTGCCATTTTCCTCTGTCAATTTTCAGATTTACGTTCAAAGCATAAAGTTCAATATCCATCTAGTTAATTTGACAGATAAGGGTAGGTCGATGTGACGCTGACTGTACACTGCTTTTCGTTATTAACTCGCAAAACTTGCTGAAGGCAAAATACCACTTTACCGTTAACAATTTTTTGGCCTAACAATATAACGAAAATTAGTGTACACACGGCCACTGATCAACCTACTCTAGTCTCTCAAAATATTCAAATCGATATTGAACTCTACACGATTGACATTAGGATGAAATTTGGTTGCGGTAATTTCACAGATAAGGATAAAACGTCATATCGCCATACCCTACCTACTGTGGGACCTACTAATCTGTGAAATACCTGCAACCGAATCTCAATCTAATGTCGAAGTCAGAGTTCAATATTATTTGGGATATTTTTACAGATTTGGGTAGGTAGATCTGACGCTGCTGTACCTACAGTGACTCGATAGAATATTTAGGTGTTTGTCTAGTGCACCATAACGTAGTTTTATAGAAAAAAATGTCTGATTTAGTGTATAACGTTTCAAAAGCAAGCGAAAAACCCGACAATGGCCGAATTATTATGTTAGCGTCTAGGAGACAGCATTTGTATCGCTCTGCATACACTTTTGTCATTCTGTATCGTTTTCTCGTGGTAGTGCATTTCGTGAGTAATGTAGTGCGTCTAGTGAAACGCAACGAAATATCATGCATGGAAAGCAAGACAAATTCTGTCTTCTCGATGCTAACATAATACTTCGGTCATTGTCGGCTTTTTCGCCTGCCCTGGAAACGTACTATGCGCGCTTACCCTTTGCCTTCATATTTATTTACATGTTCAAGTTATAGTTTTATTTTTGTCGATATAAAATGCCGACAAATGACGTCCCTAGCGTAGAATAAACTAGTGACAACCTACACAAATTAAGACAAGTCGAAATATTATCCATCTCTTTCTGACGCGTTAGCATGTCGTAAAAGAAGAAGAAGGATGAAAATATGTCTTCGCTTGCTATTTTAGCGTGGTTTCTATGCTTTAGTTATTGTTCTGAGATGCGCCCATAGACCTCAGAACAAGGAATCTTATGAAAATGCTACAACAACATAATAATATACAATGTGGTAGGGGTGGTACTTCTAACCCGTTAAGGCTAAGTACTACATCTAAATTCATCGACAAAAAAATAATATGGAGGGTCCAACCCCCTCCCCCTATAATTTATGACCATTTTTACTTTATGCGATATCAAAGGTTTCATACGTCGGAGAATCATGAAAAAAATGGCAAACGGTAGCTAATGACACTGGCTAACTAATAAATTACTTTGTTTCGTATGTTTGAGATTATTTTGGTGAGAAAAAAATCATTAGAGTCTGACCAACGAAACGTGACTTGAAAGAATGGCGGCAAATTCAAAAATTCTTGGGGTGTCAACACTCATTATACTCTGAAAAAGCGACGTTGATACTTGTATTTTTTATTAAACTGTAGATCAACCAAACAAATAATTTGTAGTATCAATAAATAAGAATAAATCTTAAGAATAATTGAAGAAGCATTTGTGATAATGAAATACCATAATTAATAAACCACCTTACAAAGTAGAATAGAAGAATTTTATTTGTTAAATAAAACGCTAAAATATAAAAACATTAATCTCTAAACGCAGCTTCATCTTAACTGAATGTTCAAATATTTGTAAAAATATTTCTTTCGGATCTCAGAGGTAAAAACTTCTAAGATTTGATGAAGCAATGTTGACTAAAAACATAAGCATCAAGCACTGACAAATTTCGACGGTTGAAAGCCAGACCTCGGTAGCCAAGTGGTTAAGGCAGCCGCCCGGAATGCGGAAGGTGCGTGGTTCGATTCCCGCCTGAGGTTGTCGTCTTTTTTCAGTGTTTAAAATTTTAAGCGAATTAATATAAATAAATAAATACAGGATGTACCTACGAATTATCTTTTTATTTTTGCAGTACTATCTCAAACGATATCCTTCTCAATATCCCCATTGCACGGGTACCGGTGTACCATACTATATAATATACAGAATGGCAGAAAATGATGGGTCCTGGAGGAAAACTATCTCAAAATCCTTTAGCTAGATCATTTTACTCAACGGAAACATTATTTAATTATAAAAAGATATCTGTATCTTTTTAAAATAAAATAATGTTCCTCCGTAATCTGCAATCAAAGATTTCCTAAAATTTTCATTCATGTTTACATTTCGTATGGAATTAAAGATAAAATAAATGTTAGCTTTCACGTTTCTTTTATTTCAAAAACTAAGTGTTCAATAAAGATATATTTTACTGAAAAATAATGCTATCGATTAGTGCAATAAATAGCGAGTTATTATTAATTATTGTAGAGTTAGTATTATTGATTCCAGGGTGGGGTGATCAAAAATAATTTAAAAATCTTTGAAAGCACAACCTACTTTCCGTTTATAAGCTGTTCTCGTGAGTTATAACTAATCGTCTTGCACTCAAGTTTGATAACTTCCAGCCAATCGAACAAGCCGGATTCCGAAAAGGCTTCAGCATCATAGACCACATACACACGCTGCGGCAGGTTATACAGAAGACCGAAGAGTATAACCGGCCACTTTGCTTAGCGATTGTGGACTATGAGAAAGCCTTTGATTCGATCGAGACATGGCCGTGCTACAGTCTCTCCAGCGGTGCCAAATTGACTACAGGTACATCGAAGTGTTCATGTGTTTGTACGAAAACGCCACTATGACAGTTCGCCTTCAGGACCAGAGCTCAAAGCCAGTCCGGTTGCAGCGTGGAGTGAGACAAGGAGACGTCACATCTCCGCAGCTCTTTACTGCTGCACTGGAGGACGTGTTTAAGCTTCTGGACTGGAGAGGACTCTGCATTAATATTAACGGCGTGTACATCAGTCACCTTCGATTTGCCGACGATATAGTAGTCATGTCTGAGACCCTGGAGGACCTCGGCACAATGCTCGGTGATCTCAACAGAGTCTCTCAACAAGTGGGCCTAAAAGTGAACATAAGAAAAGATGAAAATCATGTCTAACTCACGTGGTCACGTTGCTTGAAGTTGTTGACGAATGTGTATACCTAGGACAAACGGTCCAGTTAGGTAAGTCCAACTTTAAGAAAGAGGTCAATCGTCCAATCCATCTCGGCTGGGGAGCGTTCGGTAAGCTACGAAATACCTTCTCGTCCAAAATACCGCAGTGTCTCAAGACGAATGTCTTCGACCAGTGAGTGTTGCCAGTTATGACATATGGTACCAAAACGTAGTCGCTCACTAAGGGGCTTCTAATAGGCAGGCTCAAAGTCACGCAAAGAGCAATGGAGAGGGCTATGCTCGGGGTTTCTCTACGTGATCGAATCAGAAATGAGGAGATTCGTAGAAGAACTATAGTTACCGACATAGCTAAAAGAGTCGTCAAGCTCAAGTGGCAATGGGCAGGGCACATCGCCCGTAGAACCGATGGCCGTTAGGGCAGAACGGTTCTCGAGTGGTGACCGCGCACCGGAAGACGTAGTGTGGGGAGGCCTCCAACAAGGTGGTCCGACGATCTGGTGAAGGTCGCGGGCAGCCGCTGGATGCGAGCAGCACAAGACCGGTCGTGGTGGAGATCCTTGGGAGAGGCCTTTGTCCAGCAGTAGACGACCTCTGGCAGATGATGATGATGATGTTTTGTTTTATTTGCCAACACTCATGCACGTTCACAAACACTTAACAGTAAATAATCCACCATTATTTCACATTAATATTCGACAAAACACAAATTATAGAAAATAAAACAAAACTGCAGACATGCACGCATGACGCTTCACTTTCCCGCCAAGAAGTCTATAATACATTAACTATAAATCCACATATCCCAATCATTGGAGATAGCCTGGTAGGGATAGGTGGAACATGCGTAATTCATTTTGCCAGGAAGTTTACCCCGAAAATACTTAGGTATTAATTATCTTATTTGGCTTTGGTATTAACATGGGACACGGAATACATAATAGCACAAGGCATCGAACAAAATAATGGAATAATTAGGTATCTACTTGATTCTCGTGTGGTTTGATCCTTAAAAAATATATCTGTCTGTACCGCTATTTTGATTTAATCTAAGGTCTGTACTATTCGCTCCTGTCCCTTTCCTCTATATTCAAGCGTTAGACTTAGCGTGATAAAAAATCCTTAGTTTTAAGTTTTAGCAGCCTCACGAGAATCAAGCAAGCCACTAGGTTTGCTAATCTATATTCAAGCGTTAGACTGAGCGTGATAAAAAATCCTTAGTTTTAAGTTTTAGCAGCCTCACGAGAATCAAGCAAGCCACTAGGTTTGCTAAAGATAATCTAAATAAATAATCTAATAAATTAACGTTTATTTAGATTATCTTTTTATTATTTTAGATTTCCAAAGGACAAAACACTTAAAAAAATTTGGGAAGAAAAAATATATGGTTCGATTATAAGATCAAGTGCAACAAGCCGGGAGTGTTCCGCACACTTTTCTCCTGGTTGCTTTGAGAAGAGATCCAATAAGACAAGGTTGCTACCTGGAACAATTCCGACGATTCAGTCCCCAATTGTATGTACTTATTAATATGATTTTATTAAATAATGAGAATTCGTAACACCAGTAGGTAGGTATATAACATTGTTACAAATATAATATTTATGTTGTGTAAGGGTTTCTAGTTTCTACCAGTTCTACCTTAAGACCGGTTTACACTTTGATTGGTGATAATTACATGAATGAAAGTTTCTAATTTCCATTAGTTGAAACCGATTTATGGGGTTAGGAGAGAAGGCGGCAGGGGCAATTTTTGGTTTGAAAAGTTTGCAGCAGTACTTGAGTCTTGAAATGGCCATCAATCCGTAATAGACTAACTTTCTATCAATGAAAAGGTTGAAAAAAATTCTACGAGCGGGATTCAAAGAGCACCTGAGCCGGTCAGAAAGTTGCACCCTTCTGACATATGTTACTCTATGCTTCTGACAATTCAGCTCATGAAAATTTTTTCAACATTTTCTAATGACAATGTGAATGCTCTTTTTTGACCTGTCTTTTATGAGAATGTATAAATATAAATCATATTGGCAAAATAACTCAAAATTCACTAAATTTTACCATGCTTTCATAGTTTCTCTTTAAAGTCAGAAAAAAATACAATACTAAGTTTTATTTTGTAGTAGTAATGTGATGAATTATTAATGTAAATATATTTATTTTTTAATATATAAGAAGTAAGCAAACGAGCAGGCGGGTCACCTGATGGAGTCATGGACACCCGCAAAACCAGAGGAGTCGCCGATGCGTTGCCGACCTTTAAGAAAGGAATAGGAATTGTGAGGGGGTGGGGGAGGGGTCTCCGGAACTCTCACTGGCCTGACGAAACACAACAGCACAAGTGCCATTATTTTACGCCGGATATTCGTGAGAGGGTGGTATTGCCCCGGGCGAGCAGGCCCAATGCGTGCTGCAATGCAGCGTGGCTCTACCACTCAGTTAGTGTCACTCATTTAGCACCACCCAGGGGTCACGTGTAGGGTCTCAAGGGTAAACCTACGGACGCGAGTAACTTTAACCCCCAAATCCGCTTTTTTTGCACTGGGACAAATCTATCCCGGAAAAAAGTGTCAGTAAAGTGGCACTGGGACAGATATGTCCCAAACTCATAATAACGTCTGGAACTGCTTATAGTTGAGTAACTTTATTTTTACTGTGTTCGAAACGTATCCCCTATCGTTTTTAGCCTTTAGAAACACTGCAAATCATTTTAGAGAAGCCGAAAAAAAATATTGAAATACGCATGACAGATAGCGACCGAGGTCGCTCGACAGACAAGTTTATATTATAAATTAATAAAAATGTAGTAAAGAGTTGTTTGTTTTGTGTTTTCCGGAACTGGCCACTTACATAAACAATATTTAAAAAGTAATTACAACATTTGAAAATGGAACTCTTTGGATGTAGAATGCAGTTTGTTTCATCTGACTGTCAATTGCTTTTTTATTTTATTTTTGTTTACACTGTGTTTAAAAATTGCGTGTCTACATTAACATGGATTTAACTCGAGAAAATTGTCGTAGTATGATGTTCTACGATTTTAAGTGTAATTTGACAGCTCAACAGAGCATCGCTCGGCTTCAATCTGCTTTTGACGATGAAGCACCATACAAGACGACCTATTTAAAGCTGGTTTGCAGAATTCAAGCGTGGTCGTGTCAATCTCAGTGACGAATTTCGCGATGGCCGCCCGTCCACCGCTGTGAACAACAAAAACATCGATGCTGTGCGCCGTATGGTTGAAACAGACAGGCATGTGACCTACCATGAGATTCGCGCATCCTTAGACATAGGCATGAGTCAAATACAATCAATCCTACACAAACATTTAGGTGTGAGAAAGCTGTGCTCGCGGTGGATCCCACACATTTGACCGAGGCTCAAAAAACGGACCGCGTCACTTGGTGCAGTGCCATGCTTACCAGATTCAACGAAGGTGCGTCAAATTTGGTGTGGCACATAGTAACAGGTAACGAAACATGGATTTATTGCTACGATCCCAAAACAAACCAGCAATCGAGCGTATAAGTCTTTCAAGATGAGCCGAAACCAACTAAAGCGGCGCGCGTGAAAAGTGTATATATGTAAGCGGATGATTGCCGAGCCGCCCGCCGCGTGATAGCTCAAAAGACGCGGAATTCAAAGGGTTTTTTAATATGATCTAAAAATATTTTGGAAAAGTTGGTTATGAAAAAATATATATTTTTTTAGTTCTAAACAAAAATTAAAATTATCGACCTTTCAAGTCGTGTAGAGCACGAGATCTGTGGATTTTTTTAATAAAACTGGACACGTGGCTACTGTTGCTTTAGAGAATCGTACCGTGAATAGTGGCTGGTACACGACCATTTGTTTGCCGGAAATTATTGACGAACTCCGTAAAAATAAAATAATTACATACCTACCCACAACTATTATCCCCGAAGGGTTAGTCAGAGACAAGACAATGAGGTCGGCAAAAGCAGTCCTCTACCGTAGTCCACTTATTACCAAAAAGCAACATAATTACAACACAAATAAAATTATTTTTTAATCGTGCAAAATTATTTAAACTACTTACCATGTTGATATTATCAAGATAACTTCTTCTTTTTGAGGTCTCTGCTTTGTGATTTGTGATATTTCTCATCACCTTGTTGTACAGCTGGAAATCGCATCACAATTCATCTACTCTCAAATTCGGATACTCCTCTGTAAACCCCTCGAACATATCTTGAGCGTTCTGTTCAAAAGTAGGAGGTGACGATTGCGCGACCTCATTGTTGATGCTGAGCGACAACGAGATCTTTTGAGTATTCTGAAAAATAAAATATAATTACACACGCGTGGAAGGGTTTGGGGGAGGCCTTTGCTCAGCAGTGGGACAATATAGGCTAATAAAAAAAATAAAAAAAATTACAGTCCTATATCCACAATTATTATCCCCGAAAGGATAGTCAGAGACTAGGTAATGAGGACAGCAAAAGCAGTCCTCTGCCTTAAGAGGCCTATTACATTTTGAATGTGATTTTTGCGTAAAATGCCCATTTTCGCAATTTTATCGAAATAGGGTAATAAATTTGTGCATATTATTACAAATCTCCATTCTGTGAGCATAAGTTGAATTCAAATGGCCGGCGCATCGCATTTTGTAGTAATTTTGCAGTTGTATTTATCGTTTTTATCGAAATAGGATAATAAATTCATTATAAAATCGTTATTCCTCATGAAGTAACAATTACTCTGGTATAAATTTTGCTCAATAATATTATCGGAGATAGGAGAAATTCACAGTTAACTTATAGCGATTTTCGAAGTTTTTTTGGTTTAGAATAAGATTTTTTTCCTATATAAAATCAATGATATATAAAAATTCCGAGGCCGCTACGCACTATTCGACTATATAAGAGATAACATAATAATTTTTTATTTCACTTGTTCAGAACAGTAGTTCAATCGTGTACACCTACGCCTGGCGTACTCACCATGGAATTTTGTTATTTCAAGAATGCCAAAAAACTGTACCCAAATGGTACCAAATAGTGCCCCAAGAAAATAAATAGTACCCTTATAGTTAAAAAGTTATAGACAGAGTTTGGTGAGTACGCTAGGCGTAGGTTACGCCTAGCGTACTCACCTCAGTTTGGGAAATCTGAGTAAGCTACAACTATAATTAGTATGTCAAAAAACTGTACCCAAATAGTACCCAATAGTGCCCAAAGAAAATAAATAGTACCTACCTTTATAGTTAAAATGTTATAGACATAGTTTGATGAGTACGCTAGGCGTAGGTTACGCCTAGCGTATTCACCTCAGTTTGGGAAATCTGAGTAAGCTACAACTATAATTAGTATGTCAAAAAACTGTACCCAATAATACCCAATAGTGCCCAAAGGAAATAAATAGTACCTTTATAGTTAAAATGTTATAGACATAGTTTGGTGAGTACGCTAGGCGTAGATTCTACGCCTAGCGTACTCACCTCGTTGCGCGAAAACAGAACCAGCAATGGCTTTCATTTCTATCTCAATAAATAGTACCCTTTATGAGAGTAATTGTTATTTGACTTTTACACTAGAAAGTCATTAAATTTGATAGCAAACTTCTACATACATTGACATGAGGTACAGGCGAACTCATAATAATTTTAATATTATTACATATTGTGTACCTACTACATATTACTTTTAATTTTGTTGAAATTAATAGGTGTATATGCGTAACGAGGAAGTTTAATATCAGTTATGTAATTGATTATAATTATTTTTCTTATAAATAAGATCCATGTTTTCAAAAATATTGACTGTCGTATTTTTTGCCGGATTTCATAAGGGAAAGAGCACCTTCTATATAAGGAACTATTTATCTTATGTCTGAAATTGAAAGTTCAATATTGTGCGACAACAATCTGTTACTTTTGTTGATCATAGTGCAACTTATCGACGCGCGACAGCGATGCATCTTAGTATGAACAAGTTACAATAGATGGCGCTTATCACACTTCTTACTTTAATTACTTACAAACTGACCTGTATTATGAAAGTGCTAAAGATCCTTTAGGGGTTCGACTTCTGGATGTCAAGACGTCTGGTTACTATTATGACCAATTCCCAAAATGTGAACTGTCCTTTTCCCATTATGCACACTTCTCAAAACCTCCATTTACCAAAATGTCTATTTTCCATTTTGTACACTTTCTAAATGTCAAGACGTCTGGTTACTATTATGACCAATTCCCAAAATGTGAACTGTCCTTTTCCCATTATGCACACTTCTCAAAACCTCCATTTACCAAAATGTCTATTTTCCATTTTGTACACTTTCTAAAGGGGTCTTTTCCCATTATGCACACTTCTTAATACCTTCATTTATCAAAATGTCTATTTCCCAATATGCACACTTCTCAAAACCTCCATTTATCAAAATTTGTTGTTCCCATTTTCCAAGATCAAAGAAAAAGCTTCTGCAAAATTCGTAGCAGGTAGAAGCGGGAATAGTAAATAATAATTGACAACCTTCTTGCCATTTTTGTCATTTATCTGAGCCTGCTCATAGTTGCATTTGTAACAAGCCAGGTTTTATTATTATACTCTTTATTTAACATATATGTTAAGAATTTTTTTTTTTTTTTTATAGCAGAAGGAGGCAAACGAGCAAGCGGGTCACCTGATGGAAAGTAATCACCGCCGCCCATGGACACCCGCAAAACCAGAGGAATCGCAGGCGCGTTGCCGGCCTTTAAGGAAGGAATAGGCTCGTTTCTTGAAGATCCCTAAGTCGTAACGGTCCGGAAATACCGCCGCCGAGAGCTGGTTCCACAACACTGTAGTTCGAGGCAAGAAATTTCTTGAAAAACGCACAGTAGTAGACCGCCATCCATCAAGGTGATGTGGATGGAATGACAGTCGATTGCTTGTAGTGCGGTGAAGGAAATTAGCGGCAGGGATCAAGCCGAACAATTCCTCAGAACACTCCCCATGATATATACGGTACAATATACAGAGAGACGCAACGTCTCTCCGAAGAGCCAGTGGATCGAGCCGATCTGAAATAACCACGTCGCCGACAATTCGAGCAGCTCTGCGTTGAATGCGGTCAAATGGAAGGAGTTGGTATTGGGGTGCTCCAGCCCAGAGATGGGAGCAGTATTCCATATGCGGCCTGACTTGTGCTTTATACAGTTGTAAACGGTGGGCCGGCGTGAAATACTGACCCGCTCTATTAAGCACACCCAGCTTTTTCGAAGCTAATTTAGCTTTACCTTCCAAATGACCACGAAACTGAACGTCACTCGAAATATCGACGCCAAGGATTCCAATAATCGGATTGGTATCAAGGGGAGCTCCCTCAAAGTTCAGAGGTACGACGAAGGGATGTTTTTTCGCGGTAAATGCGCAAACTTGTGTTTTGGAGGGGTTAAAGCGGACTAGGTTATGTCGGCCCCAATCCGAGACATGACTTAATATGTTCTCGGTGTCAGTCACAAGTTTATTCCGGCTCTCGATGACGCTTTCCAGAGAAATATTAGCTCGCCCGGTGTAGAGCGTATCCCCAGTACTGTCATCCGCATAGCAATGAATGCTGTTGTTATGCAGCATGTCATTGATATGCAGAAGAAACAAAGTAGGGGACAACACACAACCCTGCGGGACTCCAGCATTCACGGGCTTCATGTCGGAGCACGAACCGTCGACTGCGACTCTGATGCTACGCCCAGTAAGAAAGCTGGCAACCCATGAACACAATTTCTCAGGAAGCCCGTATGATGGAAGTTTAGAGAAAAGAGCCCTGTGCCATACCCTGTCAAAAGCTTTCGCTACGTCCAAGCTAACTGCCAGTGCCTCCCCTTTACTCTCGACTGCCTCCGCCCATCGGTGAGTAAGGTACACTAAAAGATCACCAGCCGATCGACCGCGACGAAAACCATACTGGCGATCACTTAGTAGCTGGTTCTCTTCTAGGTACCTTAAGAGCTGGCGGTTTATAATGGACTCCATTACTTTGGAGAGTAAAGAGGTAATAGCTATTGGCCTGTAGTTAGACGGATCTGAGCGATCGCCTTTTTTTGGAATCGGGTGCACAAGGGCTGTCTTCCAAAAGCTCGGGACGACGCCAGTGGTGTAAGAGAGCTGGAAAAGGCGCGTTAGAACTGGTGCCAATTCAGGAGCACACGTCCGAAGCACAATAGGTGGAACTGCATCTGGCCCACTCGCCTTATGGATATCAAGGGAAAAAAGAGCCTTACGAACTGACCTTTGCAGGAACTGAACGTTTGGCATTGTACAAGCGCAATGCGGTATGGTTGGTGGAGAGTTTTCCCCATCGTCCAAGGTCGAGTTTGATGCGAAAAGAGAGCCCAAGAGATCGGCTTTCTCCTTTGCAGTATAGGCCAGGCAGTCATCGGTCTTGTGCAATGGTGGTAGGGACGGCTGACAAAAATTCCCTAAGATAGCTTTGGCGAGAGACCAGAACGCACGCGTCCCCGAAGGAAGACGCACTAGCCTCTCGCCAATTCTACCTATGAATGATGACTTCGCCTTGGCAATGTCCTTCTTAAAGGATCTGGCGGCAAAGTTGTACTTCTTTCTGAGCGCACTGGTGTTTGGATCCTTTGATGACACCGCATTAGCCCAGGCTTGGTAATGCTGTCGCTTTTGGCGAGACGCCATTTTGCAGCAACGACCAAACCATGGTTGGGACTTGCCGCCAATGGGAACCACAGAGTTTGGAATGAAAAGTTCCATTCCCTGCAGTATCACATCAACGACAGAGTCAGCGGCGACATCAGGATCATCCAGCGAGAAGCAAACTCGCCACCACGGGTAGGACGCAAAGAAGCTTCGCATCCCATCCCAGTCCGCCGACCTATAATGCCAGACTCGACGGCTAGCCGCTGGTTGCGGTTTTGAAGTTTCTGTGAGAGGCACAGTGCTGCGAATCAGACAGTGGTCTGATGAGCCTAGTGGTGCATCAACAGAAACTTGATAGCCGTCTGGGTGCGAGGTCAGCAGAAGGTCCAATAAAGAAGGTGCATGGCCCTCCACATCTGGAACCCGTGTTGGCTCGGTTACCAATTGGGACAGACTGTAGGCCAAAGCGAAGTCATGAACGGCTCTACCCGCGTGGTCAGTTGTGCGTGAACCAAGCCAGTCGACGTGGTGGGCATTGAAGTCTCCCAATACCACAATCTCGGCCGAGGGGATCCGTTGGAGAAGGGAGTCTGTCGCTGTTTGGACGGTCTCGATGAGTTGGTCAGTTCCGATGTTACCGCTGTGGGACCTATACAGGCACGCGTAGACGCGAGGATGACGTCCGCAGTCGACGTGCAGCCATAAGATGGAGAGGTCCCTATCTTCAAGATTGCCAAGGCGACGAACGCACATATCCTCCCTGACATAGGCACAAACACCGGCTCGTGGCACAAATGCATGTTCCAGGTTGTATCCCGGGTAGCGCAAGTACGAGATGTCAGGAGGGGGGGATATCTGCGTCTCGGTGAGGAAGAGCAAGGCCGGTTTCGCCGTCTCGAGGTGGTAATGGACGGCGCTCAAATTAGAGTGGATTCCCCTGATATTGCAGAAGTCCACGCGAAGCGTAGGAGGGGGTGCCAATTGTCCCGCCTTTCTCCTGCCTGCAGCATGCCTTGGCACGGGCGAACTTTTGCCCTCCCCAGAATACGTAGGGCAGCCTGAGCGAGAACGCTCAGGGGGGGATTCTCCGACACTGGATGTGTCGGTACCCCCCTGGGGTAAATCAAGATTAGAGTTCGCTGCCATATCAATTGTGAGGGGGGGGGGGAGGGGTCTCCGGAACCCTCACTCGCCGGACGAAACACAACAGCACAGAGTGCCATTGTTTCACGCCGAAAATTCGTGAGGGGGTGGTATTACGCCGGGCGAGCCGATCCAATGCGTGCTGCAACGCAGCGTGGCTCTACCACTCAGTTGGTGTCACTCATTTAGCACCACCCAGGGGTCACGTGTAGGGTCTCAAGGGTAAACCTACGGACGCGAGCAACTTAACCCCCAAAGTTTTTTATAATATTTTATATAAAAACATATTAACAATATAAAATATTATAAAAAACTTAACCTAGGTATAGACCCAAGCTATCGGTGGTTAGGGCTGCAGAGTTAGGAACCTCCTGACAATACGTGCCGTGCCAAGGAGTACTGCCTTTTGCATCTGACCCTTGACCCAACCTTTCCGCGAGAGCCTCTAGGTGTTGATCGAGGCTCTTAGCTATAAGACCGTGTGCCGAAACGACTATCGGTACAATAATGGTTGAATCCACTATTATTATTATTATAATAGTTGCCATATTTGTTTGCTTATGACTCAATGATAGTTTTTGTCAGTTTTGTAGCAAAAATAAAAACAAAAAGATGAAAACTTTTGTATTTTAGGAAGTGGCCTGTCTGAAAAGCTGTCCTCTTGGGAAGTAGCCAGTTTGAAAAAGTTAACATTTTGGAAGGTGGTCATTTAGGAAAGTAGCCGGTATGAGAAAGTTAACATTTTGGGAAGTAGCCAGTTTGAAAAAGTTTACATTTTGCGAAGTGGTCATGGAAGTAGCCAGTTTGAAAAAGCTAACATTTTGGTAATTGGTCATAATAGCAACCAGACGTCTTGGCATCCAGACGTCAAACCCCTAAAGGCTAAAGATTAATATTGCAATACACAACAATTTGCTTGACGCCGCGGTGGGAACGCATAGTTTTCGGGAACCGATTTTTAAGTTGATTACTTTGCCTTGCCACCGCAAAGGTTTGCGAATAGGTAGTTACTTAATTTGTGAAACAATTAATGGAGAAAACTTGTGAATTTTGTTTTATTGTGATGTGAAAGTAATCTTTAAATGAGTAAGTACTTATGTATAATTCATCTGTAATAGCATTTTATGTTCATGTCGATTTGCAGTTGATCTTTCATTAGCTAGGTAGGTAGGTACCTACTCAGTTTGAATATATTATGTATACTTACCTACAGAAATACGTTTTTTTTTATCGTAGAATAACAAATTAAATCATATTCTTAGTTTTCTGGACTGTTAAAAGTGTTTTACTGTGTCGCGTAAGGTGCGTTGGGGTAACTTCGGACGGTTTGCAGTTGTATTGGGAAAATAATTTAGCAGTTTTTTTTTCTCGAGAGTAACGTTAGTTAGCACAATAAGTTAAAGTAAAATTTATTTTTAATAAAGAGGCTATAAGGTAGATTGTGTTTTATATAGTTACAAACGAAACAACTACTGTTTTTCTGATGTTTAAAATACGAATAAAATCTATTAGTGAATTCCATAGTTATTCCAATCTCAATTCCTATGGTAATAAAAATAATATTTTACCATTCACTGTGCTCGACTGTACCACACGTAATTTTTGTATGTATTTGCTATCAAATTTAATGACTTTCTAGTGTGAAAGTCAAATAACAATTACACTCATAAAGGGTACTATTTCCGGTACTGTTTATTGAGATAGAAATGAGAGCCATTGCTGGTTCTGTTTTCGCGTAACGAGGTGAGTACGCTAGGCGTAGAACCTACGCCTAGCGTACTCACCAAACTATGTCTATAACTTTTTAACTACAAAGGTACTATTTATTTCCTTTGGGCGCTATTGGGTACTATTTGGGTACAGTTTTTTGACATACTAATTATAGTTGTAGCTTACTCAGATTTCCCAAACTGAGGTAAGTAGGTACGCTAGGCGTAACCTACGCCTAGCGTACTTCCCAAACTGAGGTAAGTAGGTACGCTAGGCGTAACCTACGCCTAGCGTACTCACCAAACTATGTCTATAACCTTTTAACTATAAGGGTACTATTTATTTCCTTTGGGCACTATTTGGTACTATTTGGGTACAGTTTTTTGGCATTCTTGAAATAACAGAATTCCATGGTGAGTACGCTAGGCGTAGGTACACGTTCAATCAATGAGCTCAAAAAAGTGCCTTCGCGCACTTTATACAAATCTTTCTCTGCAATTTTGGGTTTAATTAATAAGTTATGCGAAATTTACAAAAAGCGACGCCGCTACGCACTATTCCAATAGCTATTCTACACTATTCAATAAGTCAAAATTGTTAATGTATTTTTGTTTCTGAGATCCATAACGCCAAAATTGGCCATTTTACGCAAAAATCACAGTCGAGATGTAATAGGCCTCTTAATCCACTTTTAACCAAATAGCGACACAATTACAACACTGTAATGGATTGCTGGCGGGGAGTCGAACCCCGGACTCTCGTGGCGGGAGCACGCCGAGAGTGAATCCTACATTTCCTTCCGCCGGAGGGGCGTAGAAGGTTTCCTAGCTATCTCAGCGTTAGAAGGGTTAGCCACGGGTATGCGACAAATAAACACAGGTATATAATTATCGGACGGGCGGGTCTTTTACGCCCCTTTTTTTAAATTAAGTACTAAGCTACGTCTACGGGGGGCGTGACGATAGCGCAGCCTAGGTCGGGTCAGGCGATGCGTCGACGACGGCGTCGAGGCAACGACTGGTCGCGAGTAGACTCAAACGTCCCTGAGGACGGAGGCCAGATGAGCAAAGATACGGTGAAGGCCCGTACCGCTACAACCCGAGACTATCGGCCTAGACGCGCACATACGGTGAAAGCCCGTACCGCGCAGCCTAGGTCGGTTCAGGCGATGCTTCGGCGACGGCGCCGAGGCAGCGACTCACCAGCGACTGATGGCGAGCTCTGTGCGCGGGCGCTTTTTATAAGGCTCGCGGCTGTGACGTCACGCTGTGTGCGCGGTGTGTGTGTCTTTCCTTGCGCGGCGCGTGGCGCGCCGTCGCAACACAAATAAAATTATTTTACAATCATACAAAATTAACTAATTTGAAGCCCATTTATATTAATGTATATGATGACACAGCAACACGTGTATTGTATTACATTTTAGGTTGCTTACTCGAAAAAACATTTTGCAACAACATGTAGGTAATTTGCAATTTAGCAAAATAAAAAGAAACATTATTGATATTAATACAGAATGATTAACTTAGCAATAACGTGACCTAATTAGGTGATTAAATAGGTTTCATATTACTATAAAATCAGAAGACTTGTATTACACAACCTACTGAGAATCTGACTTGTTCAAACCTGTTTGCGTTAGAATTTTCTTACTTATTAGCTTTCAATGTTTTATTACAAAGGTATTTATGTACTTACCTACTAAATTAAAAAAAATGCACGTTAGTCTGTTAAGTACTTTTATATTTTATTAGGTATATTGATACAGCTGAGTAGAGTATATTTTACATTACATTTCTATGTTACATTTTCTATTCAGACAATGAATCAAAACAAAAGCAACTAAGTACATAATATTTAATTAACAATTTGTTTAAATCGAAATATTAATTAGTTATATGTGCTTACTTAAGTATATTGCAAAACGGGTTACAATTAGGGCGTGCACCCGGTTCTACCCGGTTCCGAAAAGATCCGGTTTTACCCGGTTCTTTTATACTTCAAAGAACCGGTTCTTAAAATTGTATTACCCGGTTCTTTCGGTTCTTACCAATGTCGTCAAATAAATTAAAATTTTCCATTACGTAGGTAGATATAAGTAAATTGTTGATTTTGCATGAAAAAATATTAGACTATTAGTAGTTTTTAAGGCCTTGTGCGCACTGTCCGGTTAGCCGCACTGCGGCTGGCCGTCTGGCTGGCTATTTATTATATTAACTCACGTTTTATAAAGAAAAATAAACAGAGAAAAAGTTTTGAACGTCAATTATGAACCGTTCTGTATCGAAATTCATAGCTCAGAGTTGGCAATCGTGCTCCGTCAAAGGTGGGCAACCGCAAACCGCGTGGTGCGTAGGTATAGAACCGTCCGCCGTCCGGCTGACCGCCAATCGGGCCGCCCGCCCCGGCGCCGTGCTCCGAGCGACCGGGGGCCCAAGTCTGCTAATTTACGAATGGCATAATTGAATCGCAATTGGATCGTATTGTAATTGTTTGACACATTTGGTATTCTCTTACTCATATAAGAATACCAAATGTGTCAAACAATTACAATGCGATACAATTGCGATACAATTACGATTCAATTATGCCATTCGTAAATTAGCAGACTTGGGCCCCGGACCGGTTGAACGGTAGTAGTCGCATCCCAGTGCATATGAAAACTGCGTTTTGGTACATATTTCTAATCGCTGCCGGCCGGACGGCTGTCCGCATTGCGGCTAGCCGATTTTATTATACTGTGATTTGACGTGGAAAAAATATTAGACTGGTTTATTCCCATCGCTGTAACTTCTGTGATGTGCAAGGTGTTTGTGCGGATAATTAATTCTCAGCTCATTCACTACCTAGAGGATCACTCGCTGCTCCATGATCGCCAGTATGGGTTCAGACCCAAGCGATCAACGGGTTATCTTCTAGCGTACGTTACTCACGCATGGGGTTAAGCGATGGACAAGCATGGCGAATCCCTGGCATTTAGCCTTGATATCGCCAAAGCTTTCGATAAAGTGTGGCATCGTTCCCTTCTTTCCAAGTTACCTACCGGCCTTCGGTGTGCCGCGGCGGCGGATTCTTGTCCTTTGTGAGGGTAGTTCCTCCGCGTTCTTCAAAGTAAATGCCGGAGTGCCGCAGCGTTCTGTGCTCTCACCTACTCTATTTCTACTGCATATTAATGACATGTTGTCCTTGGGCAATATCATTGTTATGCGGATGACAGTACGGTGCATGAGCGGTACTTGGGACATCCTGCGGCAAAGCAAGCCGATATCGTGGTAAAAAGGCAAGAACTGGCTGCCAAACTGAACCTGGCTCTCGATCGTGTCTCTAAGTGGGGATCTGAAAACCTGGTCGAGTTTAATGCCAGCAAAACCCAGGTTTGTGCATTCTCGTCCGAGGTAGCTCCCTTCCTTACTCCTCCCTCTCTTCAGAACTCTTCGTTATCCATTTCGGTGAGCCTCAGCATTCTCGGCATGGACATCAACCACTAACTGAATCCAAAATGCTACATCGAAGGTGTTATTTTAACTGACTCCCGTAAGTTGGGTATTCTCAATAAGGTGAGGCGGTTTTTCACTCCCGAGCAGCGCTGTTTGCTGTACAAGACTTGGGTGCGATCAAGTATGGAGTAAGTATTGCTCCCATCTATGGGACGGCTCCGCTAAATACCTCCTCGATGCACTTGATAGACTGCAAAGGCGAGCGGTACGCATTATTGGAGATGCTGAGGTAACAGCCTCTCGTAAGGACCTCCAGCTGCGTAGAGACATTGCTTCTCTCAGTGTCTTCTACCGAAATTATTACGGACAGTGAAACTCTATTAATATTATAATTGACATTATTGATTATTTGATAACTTTATTATAATCTGTTACTAGTTATTTCCCACCTCAGAGTTGCCCACAAATCTATTTTTCTTTTTTTTGCTTTTACAGATACAATAAAATAAATTGTACGCATTTTAACATCGATAGTTTTTTGTAGTTTTTTCTGGCAACACCTCTTTGTAAACGTCATCTGTCAATGTCAATAGTCATTCAAAGTGAAAAGTCCAGTTTAACGTTCATTTTTTCCCAAAATTTGAAATAGTTTTTGAAACTACGCCCAGAAAAGTTCCTGTAAGTATGCAATTGTATTTATTTCGTAAAGTAGAGCATGTATTTTATCCATTAGTAACAAAATAACGTACGAAAGCTGGTACGTTAGTACTTTTTTTCTCATTCGAAAATAGTGGGAAAATATTAACCTATAGCCGTGTATGAAATATTGAAGTGGGAAATTGTTTCCCTATAACCCTTAAGGAATTCAAAATGTTTATCTATATATAATTGAGGTTGTCATTGTTGTTTGTTGTTGTTTACATTACCTACTGCTCAACACATACTGCCAGAATCCATTCTCATAGAGAATTTCGACTCCGGCTAGTCCGTGGTCTGGTAAATAGTTTCACTACCAAAAAACGCCAACCAGTTCTATTTAAAACTAAAAAAGGTGGAGTTTTCGGCGTTCCAGACGAGATCCGTCTCACAAATGTGGGTCTGCACATGCCCATCAAAGACAGCACATATAAAAGGTGCAGTTTTTGTAGCACTAAACAAAATGAAAAACTTACAAACATCAAATGTAGCTACTGTAATGTTTCCCTATGTGCACAAGCTTGCTTCAGAAATTTTCATTTAGCTGACTCTCATATTATTGGTTAATTTTCAATAATGTTGCATTTTTTATTTTTTGTCCCTATATAAAAATCGACGAGTAAAGACGCAGACAAAAGCTAGTCAAGTGGGAAATTATTTCCCACATGTATGTTCATGGATATAGGGAAATAATTTCCCACAAAATATAACATTTAATGGTTATAGGGAAATAATTTCCCACTGCAAAAAAAAAATACTTGCCACCTACTAATTCCTTTTTTAGTATTCAAGTCTTTAATCTCAATATAACCCCGTACTGTCATATTAAAATGAACTTGTTTGAAGCCATGGCCGATTAAGGGTTAACTGTAATGAATAGACTTCCTAAATAATAGTTATTTGTTATACAAGAGTGCAAACTTGCTTTTTAACCGCGTGCTCAATTTTGATGACCGAGCAAGCGAAGGATTCTAAAATTGAATCACGAGCGCAGCGAGTGATTCAAAAATTAGAATCCTGAGCGTTACCGAGGGAATCAAAAGAGCACGAGGTGAAAAATCTTTGCACTCGAGTGCAACACGTAACTTTTCATCCCACCTCAACGAGGAAATAGGCGATTTTCCGAGATCAAAAAAAAAAAAGAAATTGGTTCGTAAATGACTTCATAGATGGCGCTTAGCATAGATTAGTTTGGCGCTTAGTAAAAGGCGGGTTCATGAAGAGCACGTGTATGGCTGCGTAATATTTATTCTATTCCAAAATAGAAATAGGTTCTGGATGTCCTGAATATAAATAGGTAAGTAAATACTATTTTTTTATTCTTTTGGTAGACAAGTAAAAGTGTAGAATTTATTATAGCTTATAAGTAGCCCAGCTTTCATAAAACGACATCTATCGAGTGTTTTTGAACTAATTTTTACTTTTTAATTTGGGCTGTCAGAAAATCGCCCATTACCAACCAAATTAAAAAAGTAGGTACACCAAAAAGGTTCCGAGTCTGAGTTTTTAACAAATTAAAAAAAAGTTGTATGATATATTCGGCACCATAGAGGTAGCAGTAAATAGGTTTAATGTTTTTTTTAATTCACAAACTTAGTGCACACGATGTTCTAAATTCAATTTACTTTATCCTCTAGAGAATAAAAACGGCTTTTCCATTCAGATATTGAAGATTAAAAATACTCTTTTCGAGATGGTGGGATGAAAAAGCATTGGTAACAAATTAAACATTATTTTATTTTACGAACCGAAAAGCACCGAAAATAACCGGGTACCCGGTTTTTCGGTAAAATGGAACCGAAAAACCCGGTTCCTAAATAAGGTCCGGTTCTGCATTCTCTTGTTACAATACTTTATAAAAAGTTAATATTATTTTGAATTCAAACAATGAACCTTGGTAATGTTATTAAATAATAACACAATTTTATTATTTCTCAAGCCATAAGTACTTATAATAAAATTTTAAAACAGCTAAAACTATCGTTGTTAAAATAAATAATCCCAGTAGCCCCAAGACATAGTATATTTTATTTTTTCTTATTATGCATTTGTCGTCATTACCTGACAAAGCTATCTTGTTCTGTTCTTGGGTAAATATTTTATGCTTTAACGATTTAAAAATGATGTTTTTTTTTCTTAAAAAAGTATTTTTGTTTAATATATTAGGTATAGTAATCTTCGAAATGTACATTTTTTAAAATCTGTTTCTGTACACCATTAGCCTTTTTAAATTCCTCTTGTACTGTTTTTATACAGTATAATTTTGATCTTAAGCCTTTAGCGGGCAGAGGGATGTATATTCCCAACTTTTGAACTTTATACAATCGAGATAAGGTCGAAAACCAATGAAAAATTTGAACATGCTGTGCCCGTTAAAGGGATAAACTCAGAAATCAAATTTCCACATAGTTCATCTTTGAAGAGACCCGGTACTTTTTTGTTAAGGCTTGGTATACTATAACAATATAATAATATTATGGATAATAACTAGTTTAATAGTTAGAATATAACAAAGAAAAGTTTCGGTGCTGAGCAACTAATAGCTCGACCACATTTTCATAGTGAAAGTGAAGTTAGTTACAGAAAATTTTATAGCTGTTCAAATGAAACCTGAGATAATTACTTTAGACAAACCCATATAGGTACATTGGCTTTTCTGTATTAGAAATATTTAAGTCACATGTTTGATTTTCATTAGGGTGGGGTTTCATCAATAAGCCACGCGTACACAATGAGAGACACCAATCTAACTCGGAAAGGCGAACGTTGCCGCCTCCTTGTTTTCGGCATGCACGGGCACGTTTCCGAACGGACCCTACTAGCTGGCAAGATTCGGTGAGGAACGCGTGTGTCACTAAGAGTTTTTTGTTTTCGTGACCTAAAAGCTAAAAAAAACGTATGTAGTTTGTTTTCTCGTGCTTTTTCTTTAAGTCATTTTACTTTGTAAATAACTTGTACGTAGAAAGGGTTTATCTAAGCTTCTTTTACAGTAGTTTAAGAGGCATCTTTATTATTGAAATTTTGCATTCACAATGCTATAGATATTATACTTAGATTAAAACAAAAAGGGAAGATACGGCATTAGCGTCTCGTGAGTGAGTCGCCAAAATTAGGCCTAAAGGCACAATTTCACTTCAGTTACAATTTGCCGAGCGAACAGGCTACATCGCTCTATTGCGGATATTCTACTGTGTGAAAAAGAGAAAGACGCTACTCCGCAGTGGCGTCGGAATCGGTCGTACGTACTCGTCTGTTGCGAAGCGACCGAGACGTCAACGCGCTACTCGCTGACTCCCTCGCGCTGACGTTGAAACTTACCGCTTTGTCTCGCTCGCTCGATTTACACTTTATAGGTGTGCGTGTGTGAGTGTTTGCTTAAGTAGTTGAGTAGGACTATATTTTGAATGACTACAAGTAGGAGCATGCCGTGTCTTCCCTTTTTGTTTTAATCTAAGATATTATAGGATAAAATGTTTGCTAGAAAAAAATCAACCAGTCTCAGGAAGCTCGAGTGGGATTCGAACCCACGACCTTTGGATTGCCGGTCCACTGCTCTAACCGCTGAGCTACCGAGACCCCAGAAGACTCGTTGAATTTTTCCTAGTAGTTTGATTTACGCTGCAAGCCAGCGGTATTACGTCACTGTGAAGTCTACCCTCACAGTCGAAAGAAATACTATTGCAAGTATTTAACAATCGATAAAGACGTAATTGCTTTTAAATATCTTTATTATTGAAATTTTTCATTCACAATGCTATATAGTTATATGATAAAATGTTTACTAGAAAAAAAAATCGACCAGTCTCAGGAAGCTCGAATGGGATTCGAACCCACGACAAAGACGTAATGGGCGATTTTCTGACAGCCTAAATTAAAAAGTAAAAATTAGTTCAAAAACACTCGATAGATGTCGTTTTATGAAAGCCGTACCTACTTATGGGCTGTAATAAATTCTACACTTTTACTTGTCTACCAAAAGAATAAAAAAATAGTATTTACTTACCTATTTACCTGTTCGCTCGGCAAATTGTGACTGAAGTGAAATTGTGAAAAAGTGAAATATCTATAGCGTTGTGAATTCAAAATTTCAATAATAAAGATGCCTCTTAAACTACTGTAAAAGAAGCTTAGATAAACCCTTTCTACGTACAAGTTATTTACAAAGTAAAATGACTTAAAGAAAAAGCACGAGAAAACAAACTACTTACGTTTTTTTTTAGCTTTTAGGTCACGAAAACAAAAAACTCTTAGTGACACACGCGTTCCTCACCGAATCTTGCCAGCGACTGGGGAGGTAGGGTCCGTTCGGAAACGTGCCCGTGCATGCCGAAAACAAGGAGCGGCAACGTTCGCCTTTCCGAGTTAGATTGGTGTCTCTCATTGTGTACGCGTGGCTTATTGATGAAACCCCACCCTAATGAAAATCAAACATGTGACTTTTAAATATTTCTAATACAAAAAAACCAATGTACCTATATGGGTTTGTCTAAAGTAATTATCTCAGGTTTCATTTGAACAGCTATAAAATTTTCTGTAACTAACTTCACTTTCACTATGAAAATTTGGTCGAGCTAGCACCGAAACTTTTCTTTGTTATATTCTTTTCATCATTCCACTTATTAACCAACTTCACGCTAACCCTTTTCTCGGTGTCTTCTAACGTCTTATCGAATATACTATTTAAAGTTCAAAAGTTTGAAGAAATCTTGTTTAAATATAGATTTAGTCTTTTTTCGTGACTCAGTGTTCATATCAATGTACTGTTTTAAGTATGGACACTTGATTAAATTGAATTACTCTGTGTATTTTTTTTTAACAATAAACTATGTTTTAGACATGTTTTCAGGTGGGAAAATGAATGACACAAAAAACTTATCGTATAAATTTGGTACCAATTTCGAAGTTTTTGATCCTGGAGGAGCAAATTTTTGAGCACAGAATGGAAAATCGTTATGATAATTATGCATTGGTTAGGGTATTCTAAGGCGCAGGACAAACACAAGCGGCGTCAGGCGTGGGCGCGGTGCCGGCGAGGCGCAGGTGAGGCGCGGGCGCGGCGCCGATGCGATGCAGAAGAAGTGTGCAAACGATGTCGAAAAGGCGAGGCAATAGGGCGGGCGGGCATTTTAGC
Organism: Scoparia ambigualis; assembly: GCA_963921215.1. NCBI lineage: Eukaryota > Metazoa > Arthropoda > Insecta > Lepidoptera > Crambidae > Scoparia > Scoparia ambigualis. The sequence continues at coordinate 7,111,336 of OY992503.1, forward strand.
ATTTAGTTTCGACAAAACAACATGTCTTTATCTTCTGACGAAGTAGACTGATAAATAGTTAATATTAAAGTTTATTGTTCATATTAGTATTATTTCATACGTACCTATCGTTAAATTATATCGTTATATTTAACGAAATAAAAATTATTAAAGTATATGATTTTAAACAGAATAAATATATTTTTTCAGTTATTTATGAACATTATGACAGTGCTAGCTAGTCAATTGCATTGCATGCTTAAAGGTACATTATTATCAATATTATTTAATTGTTTTGAGATTTATGTGATTGTGTCCTCACAAGCGAGAGACGTTTTTTAAAGTCGATTTGTTAATTATTGTAAAAAATTTATTTCAAATTAATTTTGCTTTTTTATTTGTACACATTTATTAAAAATGTGTGTAGTTCCGATACTAGTATCGGAATTCCGATATTGTGGCCCAGTATCGAAAATCAGTATCGATACTGAAAACTTTCCGATATAATGTCCACCCTTATCCAGTGCGCCGCTGCCAAGTGTGGTGCGGCGCGGGCGAGAAAGCGGCGTACGAGCACCCCGCCCGCGCCTCGCCGCATGTATATGTCCCGCGCCCCGCCGCTTCTATATGATTCATATGAAATACGAATGAGCGGGCGCCTCGCCCGCGCCCGACACCGCTTGTGTTTGTCCTGCGCCTAAGTCTACTTCGAGTATATAACCACTGTCCCCGTCAATAGGCATATTATGAAAATCAATATCTGAAATTTCTAGTTCACAATAACTTAAAATTTGAATGAGGCAAATAAAGATTATTACAATCAATATAAACAAGGAAGTTATCACTTTTTGCAGGGTCAAAAGTTTGTAAATACTTGTTATTGGCTTTAGAATATCTTGTAGAACATAATTGTTAATCTTCTTTAATAAAAATTATCTTGTAAAACATAGTTTCGACTGCAGATAATAGTGAAATAATGATGTGTTCGTTTGCAACATTTCTGTTAAAAAAAGGTATTTATCCAATCACTATAAAAGTAAGAATCACAAAAATAATGTGTTTCGTTCCCATGATAATTTACCAAATGTAACGTTAATTGAAACTGCTTTTAGAGTTCACACATAAAGAATAACTTCTTTAGCGGACTCTAAAGATCTCGAAACGGTTGAACCATTTTTTAATTCAATAATCGATGATTTAAGAACTTTGATTCTTGATGATATAGTGCAATTTAAAACTTTTAAAGTAAACTTTATACTGTGTGCCAACTTCGCGCACCAAAATAAAAATGTACATAACGTTTTTGACTTCCAAACTCAGAACTATGTTCTCAATGAATCCGAAGAAATCAATATACTTTTTAATTCAATATAAGAAGTACCTATTAGCTAGAAAAGTCAGTGTTTTTGAAAAAAAAGACAGTGGATGGAGTCATATGGAAATATTTAGTTTAGATACCGTAATACCGTCCAATTTTGCCCGGTTTTTTAATATTTTATCGATTTTCTCAAAAATGTTATATTTTTTTTTAACTTTCTTACAATCACACTAATTATCTAGCCCAAGAGAAGCTTCGAAGAAACTCGTTAAATGGTTACTAGACAACGGATAAACATAATTAAAATACTTAAATACATACTTATTGTAAGTACATAGAAAACACCCAGACCAGAGACAATTTAGATAAACAATAATTTCTAAATTGACCCGACCGGGGATCGAACCCGGGACCTCAGAGATGGCTACACCATGAAAACCGGTGTACAAACCACTCGACCAAGGAGGTCGTCAAACTACTTTTTATGATCTAATAAGGATGACGTAGCTGATCATAGATGCGTTAAAGTTGTATATTCCGACTCATTTACATACGATGAAAAGTTTCGTAATATTTAGATGGCGGGCAAACATGGACGAAAATGGAGGTAAGTTTGCCCGGTAAATTAATAAACATAATTAAAATACTTAAATACATACTTATTGTAAGTACATAGAAAACACCCAGACCAGAGACAATTTAGATAAACAATAATTTCTAAATTGACCCGACCGGGGATCGAACCCGGGACCTCAGAGATGGCTACACCATGAAAACCGGTGTACAAACCACTCGACCAAGGAGGTCGTCAAACTACTTTTTATGATCTAATAAGGATGACGTAGCTGATCATAGATGCGTTAAAGTTGTATATTCCGACTCATTTACATACGATGAAAAGTTTCGTAATATTTAGATGGCGGGCAAACTTACCTCCATTTTCGTCCATGTTTGCCCGCACCCATTATTTGCTAAACTATAGCTCATACGGCGTTATTATCTAAGAACCATTTAAAATTTAACGGCAAAGTTGCCGGTTTAACGTGGTGCCGATTGCTAATTCACAACCAAAACAGATTTTTTCAAGTGGGCAAATTTATCCGCCAATATTCAGTTTTTTTCATAGAAGCAACTTTTATGTGTTAGGGTTGTCAAAAAGTCGGTTGTTAGGTAATGGATCAAATGGAATGAAATCTTTTTTTTAAGTAAGAAAATGTTTTTAATAAAATAATTCTCAAATATATATGGCACTTTTTTTAACAATGTGAAGAAATTATGGTTATCTACTTATTTTTTATATGAAAATCGAACGTGGTAGCGCTTGACAGTCAGTAGCATAAAGGGAATTGATCAGTTTGTTAGGGTGTTTTGGCCTGGCGTGGACATTAACTATAATAATAAATTAATTCCTATTTAAATATTTCATATCTATAAGAAATTAAATAACTTAAAAAAGTTGCAGCAAGTTGTAAAAACATGCCAAATCTAGCATGCGTAATATTGTGATTTTGTTACTAAAACTCATGAAAAGAAAATATTAATTTTTAAAATAAGAAGATATTTACTTATTTATGCGAGGTATGTAATATTATAAGTAGGTTTTAATTTTAAGGGTGTGTAAAGAAAAAAAAATTCTTAATGTCATTAATGTCAGGGAATGTAATATTAGCGGATAAAATAAAAGAACATTATTTCGTACAATGGTTTTATTTAGAATCGTATGTAATAAAAATATTGTCTAGAAACTGGGCAGGTGGTGTAATATTTTTTTCAGTGCCTTGCCCAGCTTAAATACCTACCACATTATTGTCATAACGTGAGCGCGCAGCAACCCACCGTTCTTCGGCCTACCAGGCCAACAGTTAAATTATTATAAAATCTGTACCAAACCACTTGATCAGTGAACGTTCTTAACAAATAAACATTTTCTAACTCAAATACTAGAAATCGATTATTCATTTATAAAACTAATATTATCGTATTAGCGTTCATGTGGTAACCCAAAATTGAGCTTGCAAGGCTTCAACTAAAAAATGGCGGTGCTTTGTGCGTGCAATCTGCGAGAATACTTATTATTACAACTTTTTTACAGAACACTTTCCTGCGATGAGGGTTGCGCTAATAATTATTCACGAATTCATTATATAAGGTGACTGCTAGAAACCGCAAAAAACTTCTAGGGCTGGTCAGGTCAAGTGTTTTAAACATGACAAAAATGACAAAAAAGAAATTCGTGTTTTTTTATTTTTTATTATATAATTCATTTTGTCAATTTTAATTAGAAGGTCTTTGAGTATCTAATTAATTTTAAACCAATAGCATAAGAAAAATAAAATTAAAAACAATTAAAAATAACGAATATTTACAACGCGCGGGCAATGAACGGCTGGCCGGCCGACTGTTGACTAGTGCGCGTTGTCAGCTGGGCGATAAGTACCTACGTTAGTCTGCAATCTTTTGAAATGTGCGTAGGTATAAGGTGCAGTTAAGTCCAACGACTATCGATAGCATCAAGTTATGTTATGGCCACATTTTAACTGTAATTATGATTAGTGTTATGATCAGTGGTCGGAGTAGGTATATTGAATTAAGGTCACTGACATCAAACGTATATGTTAATATGGATACTCCTCCGAGTTTCCGGATTATTATGATAAAAATACCGAAACATCGAAATTATTACATGAAACTAGTTAAAAATGTATCAATACTCTCAACGCTATGCTGCTAGTGGCGCTGGTCTCCATCTCTAATGTTGGCCGTATCCATTGTCTCAATCTCGCAAAAGAAAAGAAATCACGTCTTAAATTATTATTAGTGATTTTTTTTTGTTAATCTTTAAATATCTTGGAAACGGTGCGTCCTACGCTAAAATGGACGAAATTTTGTCCCCCCTTTATAAAACCCCCGTCTAACGCTAACCAACCATCACGATGGTACAATTATTAATAATTGTCGCTTTTTAATAATTATTTAGGGTAAGTAACGATTAACTAGTTTAGGAAATGTAGTTTATAGATTTGTTGGGCTTATTTCCCCTTTGGAACTCATTGACTCACTTGGCCGCACATTTGGTCGTTGATTGTAGAGGTTAAGTCACTCTCACACAGGCCGGTCAACGGATAGGTGACCAAAGCTTTATTGTTTCGACCTGTTGGCTAATGTTGAGCCGGCTCTTTGGCCTAAATAAAAGTGTAAGGCCTAAGTAAAAAATCAAAATGTAGAACTTGTAACCGATGAGGATTAAAAATAATTATTTTTAATAAAACTGTAATAATGATTATTTGTATTAACAATAAACAATTTTGTTTGCTTACATATGGTTTTTTATTTTATTACTCTATTTACCAAATTTTTGGAAACTCCGGTACATTCCGGAAGAAATGCATGTCCATGTTATGATATCATGACGCAAGTATCTAAAATCAATATACCTACTCCGACCACTGGTTATGATGTATGAACGTAATTTCAATTCAATCCTATTAAAAATCTATCACACCACACATTATGAGAAGTTACAATTATCTTTCCTTACAAATTAAAGATCAATGGGTAGTTTTCTAATGTCGCGTCCGCACGCTAAGCACTTGCCGTGTCCTCGACAACTAAACAGCCTAAAGCATTGTGATAATGCCTACCTATTTATTTACACTAAATTAAGTTAAACTAATGTCTCGCAATAAAGGCAACGTTAATACCTAAAAAGCTGCGTAATTAATAGGTGTCGGTAGGTACTTACATGGTGTTAAATAGCATTCCAGTTTATTCCAGCGAACAGGAAAGGTGATAAGCTTCCCATCACACTTAACAGGCTTTACTGACTGTCAAACTAATGTAATAATAATTAAATAAAAGTGAAAACCTGTGCTAAAATTTCGTAAATAAATTAAAATTTATTAAAGGACGAACTAGAACAACTTTTGTGATCGGCACATGATTATTATTAAACTAATTAGGCGTGTTTAAAAGTTCATCACCTATGTATTTACAAGTCTTATTTACACCTTAAAACTAAAAAACTATCTACAAAATTGTTGCACAAGATTACCTCGTCTTTCAATGCATAAGTACACACGCTTGCGAACGTGTCTTGCCACTTTAGCTAATGGGCCGTTTACACGTATTAAGTTGTCAAGTAGGTAACTAAATTTTAAGTTAATTTTAAGTTGTCGATCGTTTACACGTGTATTTACTTAAGCACTCTTTAGTGCATACGACGGCGACACATCGCGGCAAGACCGGCTCTCGTCACACACGAGACTTCACCACTTCACTAAATACTTTAGTAAATTGTTGCGTCCACACGTCAACTAAATGACAATTTAGTAGAAGCCACGCCTACCGGGGAATGCAAACGGTGCGGGAGGGGCGGTTACTTACTCAAAAAATAGACTCGATTCTATTCTACTTGTTCACTTGCCCACTAAATCGTTTACTTACCACTTGCTACTAAAGAGCTTATAAGTGACTGTTTACACGCAAGAATTTAGTTAAAATTAACTTAAAATTAAGTTACCTACTTGACAACTTAATACGTGTAAACGGCTCTTAACGTGTCCCTATCACTTTTAACTTTCACATTTTTTTTACAAACATGAATAGGCAAACTTAAATAATTAAAGCTATCGTCCAAACTTGCATATTAAGCGAATTTACAATTATAAAAGTTATTACATTAGATCAATAATTTATCTGTTAATTTTTATTAGTTAATTTGGTAAACCAAAAAAATAAATCTGGATTGCAATTCAATAGAAAAAGAAAACAAAAACTTTAATTATCCATAACCACAACGCACCAGCAGGTTTACATTGTACACAAACTAACACACTTGGAATATCAATTCTAAGATTAACATGTTACTGTATTGACTACAGTTTTATGGGATTTGTTGTGTTGGTCATAAAAATATCCAAAAATGTTAGCTCGTAAAAGTTTAAAAGGATCATAACATAATGGTTAATTAAGCTACTGATGGTAATGATTGAGATTCAAACTGGTACGCATCGCATCACTACTAGTGCAACTAGCTGTTTTTGGTCTGCATCACGTGAATTCAGAATTAAGAAAAATAAATCAACAACAAAATTAGGTCTTTTTATGTGGATGCTACATAGGTACTTGAAATCAATTTATTAATTTTTCGCGCCACCATTTTTATTTTTCTAATAAACAACGTTTTTCTTTTATCACGAATTCTTATCTTATTAACATTAAAATATTAAAACGTCGAAAAAAGTTTACTACCTCAGATGGGAATCGAACCCACATCCTCCGCAATCCGGGAGGCGGGCGGCGTTAACCACTCCGCCATCTAGATATTGTTTGACATGTCAAAATTTTTCAACGCATTTGACTTGTGTTTTAATTTTAAGCAACAGTGTCTCATCAAACCTCTTTCACTTTACATCCATTACACAATTTACACACGATATGAATTACGAATTCGAATTCATATCGAAAAAGAACCGCTCATAGTAGCGGCAGCCCTAAATAGATATGGATCGTCGCAAGCGTCTTTGAAGAAACGCCGCCACACACAGTGTTGCCAAATTGACGGATTTCTCGTCAGATCTGCCGGACTGCATGCGAATGCGAGCGACACATAGACGCTGTGCGCATGACTGTGATCTGCTGTCTCTTTCCAATTCTATGAATATGAAAGAGACAGAGTCATTCTCATCGCAGCGGCAGCCGCTGCTACCAACTTAGAGAATCGCACTGTGGCACTGCGCTGCGCTGTCTGTGCTGAGTCAGTCACTGAACTCTCTGATTCTCATGCGCAGCAGGTGTGTTCAGTTTCCTCGGGGAAATTTTGTTGTGTAGTGTAGGTACCTAGTTGTGTTGTGGTATGTGAGGTGCATTTGTGAATGCGCGATTAAACTAATAACTAGTATGAGTTAATTGGTGAAGGATTAGTATTATTATGAATAGGCTATCGTGAATAAAGTAATCAGTTTAGTAACAAATTAATGATTTGAGTAACAAATGGGTGTTAAGTCGTATTAAGACTTGTAGGTAGAATAGGTGGTGTTCTTTTAAACACGTTGAATAAGTGTAATAATAAATATGTGCCGATCACAAAAGTTATTTTAGTTCGTCCTTTAATAAATTTTATTTTATTTAAGTACGTAATTTTGGCGGAGGTTTAATATTTATGTAATATTACATTAGTTTGAAAGCCTGTTAAGTGTGATGGGAAGCTTATCACCTTTCCTGTTCGCTGGAATAAACTGGAATGCTATTTAACACCATGTAAGTACCTACCGACACCTATTAATTACGCAGCTTTTTAGGTATTAACGTTGCCTTTATTGCGAGACATTAGTTTAACTTAATTTAGTGTAAATAAACAGGTGTGACTGATACTTATTATCTCAATGCTTTAGGCTGTTTAGTTGTCGAGGACATGAAAGGTCATCTGGTCATTTGGTTTGGAGTTAGCGGCAAGTGCTTAGCGTGCGGACGCGACATTAGATAACTACCCATTGATCTTTCATTTGTAAGGAAAGATAATTGTAACTTCTCATAATGTGTGGTGTAATAGATTTTTACTAGGATTGATTTGAAATTACTTTCATACATCATAACAACTGAATAAGAGCTTATCATAATTACAGTTAAAATGTGGCCATAACATAACTTGATGCTATCGATAGTCGTTGGACTTAATAACTGCACCTTATACCTACGCCTAATTCAAAACATTGCAGACTAACTTAGGTACTTATCGCCCAGCTGACAACGCGCACGGGTCAAGAGTCGGCCGGCCAGCCGTTCATTGCCCGCGCGTTGTAAATAATTAATTGTTTTTAATTTTATTTTTCTTATGTTATTGGTATAAAATAATTAGATACCCAAAGACCTTCTAATTAAAATTTACAAAATGAATTATTTAATAAAAAATAAAAAAAACACGAATTTCTTTTTTGTCATTTTTGTCATGTTTAAAACACTTGACCTGACTAGCCTTAGAAGTTTTTTGCGGTTTCTAGCAGTCACCTTATATTTATTCGTAACAATACTTTTTACTGAGCAACTTGTTCGAACCAGGCCGAAATTTTCGATTCCCTTTATATTTATTACTATAAAAAAGATCAATGAAACAACCAAAAAATCAGCTAAGTATCAAAAATATAAAGATAAAACTTTTAAAGTGAGTTTATTAGGTAGTCCGTTTTACCTTTTCAGGTAAAAACTTAGCACATTTGCACCCAGTCTTCACCTTGATTTACGTTCCCGAATTCGAGGTTTAAAATGTTGTTGATTCTGAAAAACAAAGAATAAATAATAGTACTGAGGGCCTAGTCAATTGGCAAACAAATTAAACGCTACGAAATCTTCGCTACGATAAACCGAATGTATGGGATTGACATAAGCAAAAGTTACCTACGACGTAAAATTTACGCTAAAATAGACCTAATTGACAGTTTGACAAGCCAAGAATCGCTAATCTAGCGATCACTCAAACATTGAAGATAAAATTTCACACAAAATGGCGATTGTTTGATCAGCTGATGAAGGAATAGTTGTGTTGTGTTGAAAGTTTTGTTTAAAATGCTCTTTTTAGGGCTATTGTGGACTGCGATAATCAAGTGCTCAGGCGCTAAGGAAGAAATGTTTCCCTACGTTACTTGGAGCAAATTAACGAAATCGAGTTTGTTGTACTTGTGAATAGTTCTCGGAGTTCTCGTTTACGAACTTTCAAATATCTAACTAAGGTCTGCCGGGAATTGCGTGCTGATATAGTTGTTGCGATGTGAGTGACCAAATAAATGTGTGTCATGAAACATTTTCCGCAACGAAGAGCAAGTCGCTGCATAACAATTTGTAGGGGCTCTCAAACCATACAAACATTTGGGCCAAATAAATCCACCTAAGTACCTTTAATCATGACAAGAAAGGTCAAGAATAAGACAACAGTAAGGGACTTTTTGTATAAATATTAAATGTAACCTATCCATAATGTCCATTAATCAATTTATAACTTAGATTGCCTATTTGTTTTACAGGTTCCAATGAAGATTTAATTTGCCAGGTAGCTTAGAGTATTAAACCAAGGCTCTAAGTGTAGTAAGGTGTACCTATTGACTATACCCTATAAATCTTATACAGACAAGCATCTTTCTTAATAGGAAAAGATATCAGTCCTTACATTCAAACGGTAAGTTTTAATAAATAAATTAATACTTACATAATAAAGGTAAGTATTATGCCTATTATTATATTGGGATTTACCAGGAAATGTCTTAAAATTGCTAGAATAAAGAGTATTGACATAAAGATAAAACTATTTTATGTGGTTTTGCAGATTTGAGACGACGATTCAAAAATCTTAAATGTTACCTCATAATTTGGAGGATGGACTTCCTCAGAATGGTGAACAAACATGGTTATTTGGTAAAAAACAATATCAAGCAATTTTGTTTAATACATAGGTACTTACCTACTAACTTTTTATCTATGACAATTTTCTATAAGTAAGTATATTGTTCTAATTTCTTAGGAGATTCTGGATACCTTCAAAAAGCATGGTTAATGATAATAACAACAATATTTAATGCTGCATCAGACTCACAAGAAAGGAGGGGTGTGTACCACATGTCATATCCAACAATGAAACTGCATTGAACATGGCTTTGGCATCGTTGAATTTAGTTATTTATATGATTTTTTTTTGTGGAGCTCTAATGTTGTCAACGTTTTTATTCTACAAAAAGGAGCAGTCTGTGCCATAAATATATTTATCCATAAAATAGTAATTTGGTTTATTTGATGAGGAAAAATTAAGTATAAAGTTAATTTAGTTCTAAGTTTATTGTGCTTTATTTAAAAAGATTTACTTATGTACAAAAAAACAGTACCTTCGTTGACAACATTTTTATTTTAAGAAAAGGAACAGTGTGCCATAAATATATTTAACCCATAAAATAGTGATTTGGTTTATATGATGGGGAAAAATTAAGTATAAAGTTAATTTAGTTCTAAGTTTATTGTACTTTATTAAAAAGATTTACTTAGGTAGGTACTAAAAAACAGTACCTTCTTAAAGACACAATTGGCATTTATTTTTATACACATATAGTTTTAATGTCAATAAGAGAAAGTGAAGCCTCATATTTAATAAACTTTGACTTTGAGAGAGTTAGGTAAGGAAATAAGAATATATTAAGAAATACAACATTAATGTTACTTTTTGCTTGATATTTAATTTTACTTGCAGTAGGTACCTATAGATAATGTTTAAGTACCTACTTATATCAATTTCTACTAGTCATAACATTAAGCTATTGAAGTTGTGCTTGATTCATTATCAACATACAAAGGTAATTATATGTATAAACTTGCATTATTATTATCCGATTATTAAATCTGGTGGGTTCTATTGTGTTTGTTATAATATTGTTTTTTCTTTAAATAGGTGGCTTAACATAAGGTGGCTTGTTATACATATAATACAAATTAAGTTCCATATCTAGCATACTCTGTAATAGTTTAGTTATTATCAATTTGGCGATTGTGAAGTAATCGATTGTAATTGTTGCTTGAGTTTGTAATGTTACTATCACATTTTTATTTGTGTGAATCTGTAAATGGTTTGCTGTTTCACATTTTCAGTGTTATACTTTTTATAGAACTGTCGATTCACCTGTGAATATAAAATAAATAAATAAAATTAATTGTTTTTAAATTATTTTTGGTAAATAATACTACCTACTAACTTTTTATGTATGACAATTTTCTATAAGTAAGTAAGTATATTGTTCCAATTTCTTAGGAGATTCTGGATACCTTCAAAAAGCATGGTTAATCATAATAACACCAATATTTAATGCTGCATCATGCTCACAATAAAGAAGGGATGTGTACCACATGTCGTATCCAACAATGAAACTGCATTAAACATGGCTTAAAGTTGTACTTGATTCATTATCAACATACTAGGGTAATTATATAAAATTAATTGTTTTAAAATTATTTTTAGTAAACATATAAATAATCCTATGTTTTATTTCGAAACATTATCAACCAACTCATAATGAATGGCAGTGAAATAAATAATGTAAAATAAATAAATATTTTAACTTGTCGCGTAGAGACCACGATCATGTCATTGTGTCTGTGAAGGCGTATATTTAATAAATGATTTGACTTTTAATTTCAATTATTTTCGGTACCTACCGTTATAAATAAGTAACAATGAAACAATCCTATATTAAGGCGATGTTGTCTTCATCGTCATCCTATGAACGTCCTGAACGTTCCCACATGAACGACAGCGCTAAGGCAGACTGGGCTATAACAGGCTTAAGCCCTGAGCCAATACAACCGCAGTGTGCTTTACGTGCCTTCCGAAGCACGGAGGAGCTCGAGACGCTTTTTATTTGGTTACCCATCCTTTAGCTCGGTAATGTGAAAGTTGCGTAACTAACTGGCAAGATCACAAACCGGTGCGACGCGGGCGGGGACTTTTTGCATTAGTTGAACCTCTAGCATTACCTTTCAAGTAACAGTAAGTACATTGCTTCGCTAGTTTGCATATTTTAAAATTAGTTTTAATTTAACTAGCAAAACCATGTACTTGGAATGTTTTTTATTTTATTTTATTTAGGACAATAATCAATTAGAAAAGTAATGTGATAGGTGTTGTAGTTAGACAACTAAACCCAAAAGCCTTAGCTGCTACGCCTTAGAGTTACTTAAGGCGATGTACTCATACAAGATGCAAACGTTTTAATCACTACCTAGTGGGTACTCGCATCTAAGATCAAACTGTTTAAATGTTCGCGCGGTTTGTAACATTTAGTGTTATCACTTATTTCATTACAGACGGACGTCAAGTTGTTAATATTTGAGAAATTCTTGGCAGCAAGCGTTTGCTTGTGGTCTTCAGTCTTAATTTATTTATATTATAAGCTGAAAAATGGGTTTGGTCTCATATCAATATCATATTATGGTAGGTAAGTCACTCGTCATCATTATAAGTACTTATTTACAAACGCCTAGTCAACTGGGCCTAGGGCCTAGTCAACTGGCAAACGCTCGACCGGTGACAGCTTCAAAATCGCTCATCAAATTCGCTAGGCTACATCGATATCGATAAGCTAAGGGATATAGAACATACAGGCTTGTCTTAGTATTTTTTTGTTTGATGATAATGTAACGCTTATGTAAGATTAATAAATAGGTAGTAACCACACCGATCCTTTTGAGTTTTAGGGAATTGAATGTCACTTTACTAAGAAATTCGGGTAGACTCCTTGAGACAATTTGAAAAATGAATCAATCGCTTTTTTCGCCGGAAGTTCGCCAGGCAAGCACGTTTGTAAATAAGTACATATAATGATGACGAGTGACTTACCCACCATAATATGATATTGATATGAGACCAAACCCATTTTTCAGCTTATAATATAAATAAATTAAGACTGAAGACCACAAGCAAACGCTTGCTGCCAAGAATTTCTCAAATATTAACAACTTGACGTCCGTCTGTAATGAAATAAGTGTTAACACTAAATGTTACAAACCGCGCGAACATTTAAACAGTTTGATCTTAGATGCGAGTACCCACTAGGTAGTGATTAAAACGTTTGCATCTTGTATGAGTACATCGATTAAAGTAACTCTATGGCGTAGCGGCTAAGGCTTTCGGGTTTAGTTGTCTAACTACAACACCTATCACATTATTTTCTAATTGATTATTGTCCTAAATAAAATAAAATAAAAAACATTCCAAGTACATGGTTTTGCTAGTTAAATTAAAACTAATTTAAAATATGCAAACTAGCGAAGCAATGTAGTACTTACTGTTACTTGAAAGGTAATGCTAGAGGTTTAACTAATGCAAAAAGTCCCCGCCCGCGCCGCACCGGTTTGTGATCTTGCCAGTTAGTTACGCAACTTTCACATTACCGAGCTAAAGGATGGGTAACCAAATAAAAAGCGTCTCGAGCTCCTCCGTGCTTCGGAAGGCACGTAAAGCACACTGCGGTTGTATTGGCTCAGGGCTTAAGCCTGTTATAGCCCAGTCTGCCTTAGTGCTGTCGTTCATGTGGGAACGTTCAGGACGTTCATAGGATGACGATGAAGACAACATCGCCTTAATATAGGATTGTTTCATTGTTACTTATTTATAGCGGTAGGTACCGAAAATAATTGAAATTAAAAGTCAAATCATTTATTAAATATACGCCTTCACAGACACAATGACATGATCGTGGTCTCTACGCGACAAGTTAAAATATTTATTTATTTTACATTATTTTTTTCACTGCCATTCATTATGAGTTGGTTGATAATGTTTCGAAATAAAACATAGGATTATTTATATGTTTACCAAAAATAATTTTATATAATTACCCTAGTATGTTGATAATGAATCAAGTACAACTTTAAGCCATGTTTAATGCAGTTTCATTGTTGGATACGACATGTGGTACACATCCCTTCTTTATTGTGAGCCTGATGCAGCATTAAATATTGGTGTTATTATGATTAACCATGCTTTTTGAATGTATCCAGAATCTCCTAAGAAATTGGAACAATATACTTACTTATAGAAAATTGTCATACTTACATAAAAATTTAGTAGGTAGGTAGTATATATTTACCAAAAATAATTTAAAAACAATTAATTTTATTTATTTATTTTATATTCACAAGTGAATTGACAGTTCTATAAAAAGTATAACACTGAAAATGTGAAACAGCAAACCATTTACAGATTCACACAAATAAAAATGTGATAGTAAAATTACAAACTCAAGCAACAATTACAATCGATTACTTCACAATCGCCAAATTGATAATAACTAAACTATTACAGAGTATGCTAGATATGGAACTTAATTTGTATTATATGTATAACAAGCCACCTTATGTTAAGCCACCTATTTAAAGAAAGAACAATATTATAACAAACACAATAGAACCCACCAGATTTAATAATCGGATAATAATAATGCAAGTTTATACATATAATTACCTTTGTATGTTGATAATGAATCAAGTACAACTTCAATAGCTTAATGTTATGACTAGTAGAAATTGATATAAGTAGGTACTTAAACATTTTCTATAGGTACCTACTGCAAGTAAAATTAAATATCAAGTAAAAAATAACATTAATGTTGTATTTCTTAATATATTCTTATTTCCTTACCTAACTCTCTCAAAGTCAAAGTTTATTAAATATGAGGCTTCACTTTCTCATAATGACATTAAAACTATATGTGTATAAAAATAAATGCCAATTGTGTGTTTATGAAGGTACTGTTTTTTAGTAGTACCTACCTAAGTAAATCTTTTTAATAAAGTACAATAAACTTAGAACTAAATTAACTTTATACTTAATTTTTCCCCATCATATAAACCAAATCACTATTTTATGGGTTAAATATATTTATGGCACACTGTTCCTTTTCTTAAAATAAAAATGTTGTCAACGAAGGTATTGTTTTTTTGTACATAAGTAAATCTTTTTAAATAAAGCACAATAAACTTAGAACTAAATTAACTATATTTATGGCACAGACTGCTCCTTTTTGTAGAATAAAAACGTTGACAACATTAGAGCTCCACAAAAAAAATCATATAAATAACTAAATTCAACGATGCCAAAGCCATGTTCAATGCAGTTTCATTGTTGGATATGACATGTGGTACACACCCCTCCTTTCTTGTGAGTCTGATGCAGCATTAAATATTGTTGTTATTATCATTAACCATGCTTTTTGAAGGTATCCAGAATCTCCTAAGAAATTAGAACAATATACTTACTTATAGAAAATTGACATAGATAAAAAGTTAGTAGGTAAGTACCTATGTATTATACAAAATTACTTGATATTGTTTTTTACCAAATAACCATGTTTGTTCACCATTCTGAGGAAGTCCATCCTCCAAATTATGAGGTAACATTTAAGATTTTTGAATCGTCGTCTCAAATCTGCAAAACCACATAAAATAGTTTTATCTTTATGTCAATACTCTTTATTCTAGCAATTTTAACAAAACTGACATTTCCTGGTAAATCCCAATATAATAATAGGCATAATACTTACCTTTATTATGTAAGTAATAATTTATTTATTAAAACTTACCGTTTGAACGTAAGGACTGATATCTTTTCCTATTAAGAAAGATGCTTGTCTGTATAAGATTTATAGGGTATAGTCAATAGGTACACCTTACTACACTTAGAGCCTTGGTTTAATACTCTAAGCTACCTGGCAAATTAAATCTTCATTGGAACCTGTAAAACAAATAGGCAATCTAAGTTATAAATTGATAAATGGACATTATGGATAGGTTACATTTAATATTTATACAAAAAGTCCCTTACTGTTGTCTTAATCTTGACCTTTCTTGTCATGATTAAAGGTACTTAGGTGGATTTATTTGGCCCAAATGTTTGTATGGTTTGAGAGCCCCTACAAATTGTTATGCAGCGACTTGCTCTTCGTTGCGGAAAATGTTGCATGACACACATTTATTTGGTCACTCACATCGCAACAACTATATCAGCACGCAATTCCCGGCAGACCTTAGCTAAATATTTGAAAGTTCGTAAACGAGAACTCTAAGAACTATTCACAAGTACAACAAACTCGATTTCGTTACTTTGCTCCAAGTAACGTAGGGAAACATTTCTTCCTTAGCGCCTGAGCACTTGATTATTGCAGTCCACAATAGCCCTAAAAAGAGCATTTTAAACAAAACTTTCAACACAACAACTATTCCTTCATCAGCTGATCAAACAATCGCCATTTTGTGTGAATTTTTATCTTCAATGTTTGAGTGATCGCTAGATTAGCGATTCTTGGCTTGTCAAACTGTCAATTAGGTCTATTTTAGCGTAAATTTTACGTCGTAGGTAACTTTTGCATAAGTCAATCCCATACATTCGGTTTATCGTAGCGAAGATTTCGTAGCGTTTCATTTGTTTGCCAATTGACTAGGCCCTCTGACATGATTACCCATATATCCTACTAATATTATAAACGCGAAAGTTTGTATGTATGGGTATTTGTTACTCTTTGACGTAAAAACTACTGAATGGATTTGGATTGAATTCGGAATACAGATAGTTTATAACCTGGATTAACACATAGGATACTTTTTATCCCGATATACCCAGTTACTCTTTCACGTAAAAACTACTGAATGGATTTGGATGAAATTCGGCATACAGATAGTTTATAACCTGGATTAACACATAGGATACTTTTTATCTCGATATTCCCACGGGAACGGGAACCACGCGGGTGAAACCGCGAGCGGCTGCTAGTAGGATATATATGGGTACAGGATAGGATAGATACCCATACCCGTAGCCATTAAACCAAAACATAAATAAGTATTTCCTTTAAAAAAAAAACAAAAAAAAAAACAATGAAGTAAAGTAACCCAGTACCCCTGTACCGTAAGTACATACTTCTTGAGTGACGTTACCCTTTCAAAATAAAGAAATTTGCGGAGTAAATTAGAAATACTAGTTAATATTTAAAAACAAAATACAATGGGTGACTAGTTGACAACCCTTAATCAATTTTTAGAGCGGGCAAAATTGACAACTGGAAGACGCAAATTATTCGTTTTATTTTGCCCATAGCTATAAGTCTTGATTTAAGCCACTTAGCGAATAGAATAGTTAACAGAAATGTTCTGAATACCCTTTTCTGTAACATGTGACAATAATAATTCACCTTTGTATTCAGCATCTAGCAGTATTTCCAAAACACTGAACGTATAATTGGCCCGCCACAAAAACACTTGCACTTTGACAACTTCTGACAAGACACTGAGTGAAGTCAGAGATAAGAGCAATTCACTATGTTGCTATGATTCTAATCTAATTTATACTAAAAAAGACGAAATCGATAAAAATAAAATAGTTTGATTTTTATTTTCGGATGAGCTTGTTTTTGGTTCAGCGGGCAAAATATCCATACGTGGCAAAATTGGATGGTTTTACGGTATGAATATTAGTAAAACCTTACGATATTAGGGCTAAAAAAGCAGTTATCAATGTTAAAAATGCAGATGTGCAGTGTTTAAATGGGCTTTACTCTCAGCTTTGTATCCTGTATCAAAAAACCCCGACCCTGTAAACGCCTATTGGAAAGAAAATAAGTTAAATTTTAATAGGATTTCGTTTCCAGTAAAATTAACTGATACTTACAAAGTTGATCGCTTAAACAATATGAGCATTAACGTTTTTGGTTTAGAATATAACTCTGACACTAAAACTCATCATGTTATTGGCCCCCTGTACTTTACAAAGTCTCGCAAATCAACACATAAATTTACTATACGTCACCAGTTATAGTAACGGTCATTATTGCTATATTAAAAAATTACGATTGTGAGTAAGCAGATCACTAAACGAAATGGCGCGGTTCACATTTGTGATGGTTGTCTGCTTTATTTTCCCACAAGCAATACAGTAAATAACCACCAAAAACATGATTATGCTCATATTAGTACAATATTACCAAGTCCAAGTATGTTTAGAAAAAACTGACAGAAATCTTGTTCCATACAAAAATATCTTTCTTTAAAGCTCTCGTTGGGGGTGGAGTGGGGGGGCTCCCCCCTCCTATCTCTTTTCCTCCTTCTTCTAACCATCTTCAATTACCTTTTTCACGCATTTTAAGGTTAGTTGTAATGAGAATTCAAATGCTTATAATATCTCCATAACTATGTACCTACCTCCTGTAAGTGGGAATGACACCGGGGGTACCCCTTTAGCCCTCTCTCCCCCCACCCCCTCACACCTAAATTAGTGCACCACATTTTAAGATTTTTACTATTTTAAGTACTTTTAAAACGTTTAATTTTGACCCATAACAAATAGTAGGTACAAACTAAATAAAACCGTTTAAAACGAATAATTTTGATCGAATTGTTCGGCCAATATTTCTAAATAAGTCTGTCATTCATTACATGCATAGAGCATTCAACTGCTCTAAGATTACATGAACAGATAAATTAGGCTGTCTGTAGATAGATATCTCTTATGTACACACATGTCCAAATAAAATTAAATAACAATTTTGTTGGTTGTTGTATCCCGGACATCCCAGTAAAAGAAACATAGACACCTTAAAGAAAGAGACTAACTACTACTTTTTATGCCTCTCACTCTGCCCGATTTTACGTTCATAGTGCGCAGTCCAGATATATTATAAGTTCATTCATGGGCCAACACGAAGATGTAAGGAATACTGGAGGCCAAACAGTTGAAGCAGAGGAGGTATAAATTTTAACAAGAGCAAATTAAGATTTCTGAGATGGCCACCCAGGAGTCAAACGAAAGGTCAATAGAGGATATACGGTATAACCTCTATTGACCTTTGGTTGGTGTTGTGTTGTCGTGTTTCATAAAAGTTAGGTACCAACCTACTAATATTGTTAGCTAATTGAACAATCAAACAAACTTACCAAGTGCAGTTCGATTGAAATTATGCTCCTTGTTGTCTCGTCCGAAGATGATGGAAATACTACTTGTTAGTATCGAGTCTTAGCACTCGCCGACGCCACATAAGTTTAAAGTATCTGAAAATAAAATATTTCCGAACGCAGCCGCACGTCACTAGACTAGCCCGCGTTTTGAACTGTCATTTAGTTTTAAGTTGTGTATTTATTTATGAAACTGATTCTACAACCCCAGGGAATAGGTATCAAACCTGTGAGGGTGGGTGGGACTCATCATCTTCGGACGAGACAACAAGGAGCATAATTTCAATCGAACTGCACTTGGTAAGTTTGTTTGATTGTTCAATTATGCTCCTTGTTCTCTTGTCCTCTATGATGGAAATACTACTTGTTAGATGTTCAAAGTTCTGTTGTAGAATCATAAAGTTTATTATTGTTAACAAATATATCCCAGATATTATGTTTCAACAGCATAATCAGTCTTACACTCCTTAAAGATAATTGGTAATTTCCAAGAGAATCTTATTAAACAAAAAAAACAAACTTAAATGTGTCCTCAGCCTTAAATAAATCTTTGGTATGATTATAGCAATATACTTTTAATATTATTATTACAATATAATCGCTTCAGCGAAATTATTATTTAAAATCGGACGGTTGTAAAACTTTGCAAAGTTGTCGATGAGTCAGTCCAACCAGCCGTTCTATGTATCTCATCAATGCTAACGCCTTTCATAATGGCAGCTGATGTCGTAGCGTGCCTGGTACTATGAGTAGAAAAAATGGAAGTATCGATCCCTCTTGCAGCCAGGACCGTCAATCCAACGGTTGAGTGTACTGACCGATACCGCCAAATGTGGTTTCTTGATAGATATAAATAAATTAGGACATTTTCCTAATTTCAGAGGTAATTCTTTTATAAATATTTAAACAATTGGCTGATGACGATTAGGTGCTGAGGTCTTAATTATTATTATTATTTTTTTATAGTAACAATTTTATCATCAATTATTTTAATCTGGTCAGTAACAATAGAAACTAGGGCTTTGTAATCTTTGCCCTGTAGGTAAAGTTAATAAAGTAACTGTGTTTAATGAACATTAATGTAAGTTGTTTGAGTCATTGTAATTTGACTCTAAAAAATTAAGCACTATAGAAACATTCCAGGTATACTTATATTTGAGTTTACTTGATCGTAGGCGAAAGAACCCTTTAAATAAAATTTTAATCTTTTCGTCTGCTCCCACCTGCGGCCCTATCACACTAGTGGCAGCGAGGACCTCATGCAATTCAAGGTGCCATAAGATGCACCACTGTGGAACTTATTTGTGAGATAAGTAATTATGTCTGTCATCTGTGCTTTAGTAGCATTTAGTTGTTTGGTGTGGCAGTAAGAAAACCAAATACAAAGTAAGTATTGCTTATAGGTGTTACTTGATATGCAAGATATCATTATTTCAGCTGCCTGTACGTCGATGCCAGGCTTTAAGAATGCCTACCGGACAATCTCCCTGCCAGTAGTGATAGGTTGCGGTGTAGAGCACCCTCTGAGTTGGAATTACATAAAACCAGTAAGTTATTACTTGGTTCAAATACAATGGGTTCTGTCACCAATAGTTTTTTGAATAAGGGAAACCAAGGTTGGGTGTCCCAGAAGAGAACTACAAGGATCCGTGTTGCTTCATTGGACACGATTATTTCTATACATTTTAAGATCATAGAAAATGGTGGAAAAGCATAAAATAAACCCCTTTGCAAGACATTGTAAAGGCATCCACTTTATAAGCTGAAGGATCTGGATGCCATGAAACAAATTTCCTGCATTTTGTGTTTGTTCTAAATGCAAATAAATCTATGACAGGGTTACCAAATGCTTGTACTATTTTATTAAAATTATTAATATTTAATTCCCATTCTGTATGACCTAACTGTTTTCTAGATTCAAAATCTGTTACTTTGTTGTCCTTTGTGTTAATGTATGATGTATGATGCAAATACAAAATTATTCCTCTCTTCACACCACTGCCAAATAGCTTTTGCAATCACATGTAAGTGAGAGTACTGTATGCCACCAAAGCGGTTTATATATGGTATAGCTGTGGTATTGTCACTTCGTAATAATATTTCACAATTTGAAGAATTATTAGCAAGGCTTTTGAGACCACACATAGTAGCTTTTATTTCTAAAGTATTAAAGTGAATTGTTGATTCTTTTCCTCTCCATACACCACTGGCTGTATGTTTGTCACAAGAAGCACCCCACCCCGATAGTGAGACATCTGTATTTATTTCTAGAATATATTTATATTTTCTTATCTAAGAAATTGATTTAGGCAAGTACATGTTTTATCCACCATTCAAGATCTGGATAGCAATGTTTGGGCAAGGAAGTAAATGCTTCATAATTATTATTATTTTTTAAAAGAGCTAAATATTTATGTCTTTTTAGTGCTTTAGTATACAGTAACCCATATTGATTAGCTGGACAAACAGACACTAGAGTTCCCAGAACTTTTGACAAAAAACCTGATGGAAGAGGTACTTAAAAATTTGAGCGCCGTGGTGGTCACCTGTGACTGACAAACAATTAAATTTTTATTGTGTCTGGTTTCGTGGCAGGCAACGTGTTAAGGCATCTTTTATTTTTATCAGAATCGATTGAAATAGTCATGGTGTTTGTATTAAACAATAGGCTAAGAAACTTACATTCCTTTGATGGAATAAGTTGACATAATTATTTTTATTGATGATGAAGCCTAACTGAGTAAGCAGACCTATGGTCTGGTTAACACTATTAAGACACTCAATATGATCACTACCAATATACTGCTAGCTACAAGCATCGATATACTGTACTTACAGGCTGTAAACCTCTAAGTTATGTTATGGGTTTAATTATGTGAACATGTATGGAGCCGTGCAAAGGCCAAATGGAAGAATGTTAAATTGATATATTTTTCCATCAAATATAAACCTTAGATATTTTCTGTAATCTGCATTAATGTTACACATGTAATAAGAATCCATTTTGTCAATTGTTGCCATAATACAGTCTTTCATAAGATTTTGAGTTGTAGTAATAAAACTATTAAATTTCTTTATGTTTAAAATAAATCTATACTCTCCATTTGGTTTCCATACCAAGAAAATAGGTGAACAAAATTGTCCATCTGTTTCATGACATATTTTGTCTATAACATGTGACTGAATAAGTTTATTAATTTCAATTTGAACTTGACAGAATTCTACTTGTAAATTAGTTATTCATAGGCAAGTAAGATTGAAATGGTACCTCACTAAAGGGATTTCATACACAGATACCCATTTCAGAATAGTAGGATCACTGGTTATTTTCTTCCAATTATTTATAAAAAAAAGGAAGTCTGCATACCTGAACTTCTAACTTTGCAGCTTCGTAGCTTTGCAGGTTGGTTGGATCTCGCTCCTGTCCCTGTCCGGGCACTTGGACGAGGAGGGCCCCTCCAGTTTAAAGATTTGGTTTTATTTGGGGGTTTTTGAATGAAGCTTGTGTTCTTCAGGTCTTTAACAGATTTTTGAACAGCCTTTGTAACCTAGATCTTTTCAGAAAGGTTACTTAAAAAAAATGCATCTGCTCCCCCTGTGAGGGAATCTTTCATATCTTTGTTAATAGATCAAATATCATGAGACCGCCGTTAGTCGCGAAACAATTGATTTTCAATTGTGTCTGGTTTTATGGTGCTCAAGGGGTTAATGACGGTTGGTATTAGCGACCTTCTACGATTTGTATCTATGTGCACAGCGTCACACAGTATTTTGGCAGCATCATTGATGTGTTTAATTATTTAATTAATAATTTCAATTCTGTCACCTTTTAGGAGATATAAATGGAGTGATTGGCCCAGGGCTGATAGTGCAGCAACCATCTGTTTTTGCCTGTCAGCAATTATCAAATCTCTTTTCTTAACCAGGTCAGAGACAGCCAGGTATTTCAGGGTTGAGCTTTGGGAGCAACGTTGGGATATTTTCATATGGGATGTATTTTTTCATAAGTTCTGGTTTAATTTCTTTTTGCAATCCTTTTGTGAGAATAGGAGTCTACCTCTGTGCAATTTCATCATGAGCAATTGGTCCCTTAAGCACCTCCTCAATTTCCCCCAAAGCAAATAACAATTCTACGTCTATGGCAGTTGTCTCGGTCTCCGGGTCTGTGGTTTTTTCCACAGGTAAGGCCTCTACTACACTGTATTGGCACGGGCAGTGCCTCCTCCTCCACAGAACTTGAAGTAGTAGCCGGATCCAGGGCCATCATTGACACATTAGGAATGTCAGACATAGTCATGCAGATCTAGGCCCAAATGGCAAAGCAAACTGCAGTATATGTAAGACCCTGATATTCCTTGCGAATACCCAGGGTGGTAAAAACTCGGCTTTGCAGTAAGTACGAGTTATTGTGCCCGTTTTAAGTTTTGAATGTTTCAACACCGCCTCATCCCAAGGATGGGCCTGAGTGCACATTTCAAAACCCAGAATTTCATTTTTATTTTTCACGTCTCTTTCTTTTACTCATAATAACAGTTTATTTATCATAATTAAACTGACTAAAACTATTAAAAAGATTATTTCACAAAAAAGTAAGAGAAAAAAGTGGCGCCGGTACAGTGACATAAAAAACGAATGACAGTTCAAAACGCGGGCTAGTCTAGTGACGTGCGGCTGCGTTCGGAAATATTTTATTTTCAGATACTTTAAACTTATGTGGCGTCGGCGAGTGCTAAGACTCGATACTAACAAGTAGTATTTCCATCATAGAGGACGAGACAACAAGGAGCATAATTTTATTTGACTCATTAACGCCTTTAGCACACCGACGCCGCGAACCCCGGTATGCGAAATTGCGGTAATCTGTCTACACACATTAAAATGTATCGCGTATGTTGCGTCTCGCTCTATCGTCTGAGACTACCTATAATTGCGTCTCAGTTTGTATAGTATCGCTGATACTCGCAATACTTGTTTCACACGGACGCCAGTGTACCGCCACTTTCGTTTCGCCATATGGAGCGAAACGACGTGGTTTGTCTTTTTGGACAGAATATCGCTGCGAAACAAGATGACGGAAGCAGAAACTGATAAACTTATTAATGAAATTCAAGATTATTTTATATTAAGATAGGAAATATTATTTAAAAGAAGCAGCATGGCGAAAAATTACTTCTTTCTTTTTTGATTAATTTCAAGAACCCATATTCTTCGTCTTTTTCTTATTGTCGATACAAGAAGTAATAGTTCTTCTTCTTGAGATTCGGAAAGAAACCAGTCTGGCTCAGACGAATTATTATTATTGCATTCGAATGAGTTGAAAATAACAAATTTATACAAGCGATATTCGAGTAGGTGTGAAAACGACCGCTAGAATAACGCTTATTTTCCGCATTTTCGTGTTCGCTAAGTTTTCGCTATCGCGGTTCGCGGCGTCGGTGTGCTAAAGGCGTAAATAACAATATTAGTTCATTGAGTTGTAATGTACATAAGACGATTAGAGGAGCTATCCCAAGCAAAAGTCTTGTTCTATTTTTTAAAAGTTAATACAAAAGTGCGCTGCAGCGCTAAAACATTAATTTATTGTGAGCGTCAAGTTGGCAGGCATACCACGGAATTAGATGGTTTTGACTATGTCAAAAAATTGTGTATAAATAGTGATAAATAGTGACGTATAGCATATAAATAGTGATACTATGGTTCAAAAGATATTTGAGTATCTTGGTGTGCCTGCTAACTTGACGTCAAGATAGCAGGCACATTAAGAAATACAGTTCGTATCAATGTGATTTATATGTCATAAAACTGTGCATAAAAAGTGAATCGAATACGCAAAATTTCAACAATTGTACTTTAATACAAACCGAGATATTACGGTCACTAAGTGGGCTGCCAACTTGACGATTCTTGCGATGGCGATTCCAGAGAAACGGGTTGAAGTTTTAAACAAATAAATACATGAAAAAATTGTGTGTGAAATTGTGAATCTTTCAATATAAATAAAAAAGAATTCTTCTTTGCTATTTTCCAAAAATCTAATGTAAACTTCTACCATACATTCGATTTTAAGTACAATCGTGCACAATTTTATTTATTGACTTAAGATACTGACAAAGTCTAATTATTTTTAATTCAAGTCATAAAATTACACTTAAATCTACCGTTGTAATGTCAGTTTCTCGTTAATTCTATGGAAACTTATGTCAAGCAATTTGTAATTTTAGTGACTCGAATTAAAAGTCTCGGGATAGTGGTGGACGAGCGAGTTTCGCGAACGACCGAGAGATGGCGAGATTTTGTTTACGTGCGGTGAGCCGGTGATACGAGAATGGTGCGCGAAAAGTTTTATTAAAATTTGTTTGTGTTGAAATTGATAAGCAGTGAGTACATTTGCATCAGAAGTGAAAGTGATTAAATCGTTTAATAACAACCTACATTTTTATAGGTACGCAGCTTATTTTCTATTATGGTATTTACAAAAAAGATATACCTACCTACCTACATACCTACCTACCTATACGCCGTCGCTTTACCACTTAAATTCATTTTAGAATATGACCACTCAGCATGTGCAAACTAATTGAAGTGCAATATATTTAGATTGTTAATCATTGAACAATTATGATAAACGTCTAGCTTTAATGCGATTAATTATGTTGGTCGAGTAGTAAATATGAAAAGTTTTGAATGACTGAGAAAATATCTACCTCACATTAGGTACAATGGCGGACTCCGTCGCTTTACCAGCCTAAAGGTCAAAATCCCTTGCACACCACGTCGTCTAATTGGTACGGGCACGTAGGTACCCGGGCGGTCGGTGCGCTTCACACGAAAATCGCTGCAAAGTGGTAAAGCGACGGCGACCCTGACCGTACCTAGGTATATGTTTTTTGTAAATACCATAATAGAAAATAAGCTGCGTACCTATAAAAATGTAGGTTGTTATTAAACGATTTAAACACTTTCACTTCTGATGCAAATGTACTCACTGCTTATGAATTTCAACACAAACAAATAAAACTTTACGCGCACCATTCTCGTATCACCGGCTCACCGCACGTAAACAAAATCACGCCATCTCTCGGTCGTTCGCGAAACTCGCTCGTCCGCCACTATCCCGAGACTTTTAATTCGAGTCACTAAAATTACAAATTGCTTGACATAAGTTTCCATAGAAATAACGTGAAACTGACATTACAACGATAGATTTAACTGTAATTTTATGACTTGAATTAAAAATAATTAGACTTTATGTCAGTATCTTAAGTCAATAAATAAAATTGTGCACGATTGTACTTAAAATCGAATGTATGGTAGAAGTTTACATTAGATTTTTGGAAAATAGCAAAGAAGAATTCTTTTTTATTTATATTGAAAGATTCACAATTTCACACACAATTTTTTCATGTATTTATTTGTTTAAAACTTCAACCCGTTTCTCTGGAATCGCCATCGCAAGAATCGTCAAGTTGGCAGCCCACTTAGAGACCGTAATATCTCGGTTTGTATTGAAGTACAATTGTTGAAATTTTGCGTATTCGATTCACTATTTATGCACAGTTTTTTGACATATAAATCACATTGATACGAACTGTATTTCTTAATGTGCCTGCTATCTTGACGTAAGTTAGCAGGCACACCAAGATACTCAAATATCTTTTGAACCATAGTATCACTATTTATATGCTATACGCTTAGATTAAAACAAAAAGGGAAGATACGGCATTGGCGTCTCGTGAGTGAGCCGCCAAAATTAGGCCTAAAGGCACAATTTCACTTCAGTCACAATTTGCCGAGCGAACAGGCTACATCGCTCTATTGCGGATATTCTACTGTGTGAAAAAGAGAAAGACGCTACTCCGCAGTGGCGTCGGAATCGGTCGTACGTACTCGTCTGTTGCGAAGCGACCGAGACGTCAACGCGCTACTCGCTGACTCCCTCGCGCTGACGTTGAAACTTACCGCTTTGTCTCGCTCGCTCGATTTACACTTTATAGGTGTGCGTGTGTGAGTGTTTGCTTAAGTAGTTGAGTAGGACTATATTTTGAATGACTACAAGTAGGAGCATGCCGTATCTTCCCTTTTTGTTTTAATCTAAGGCTATACGTCACTATTTATCACTATTTATACACAATTTTTTGATATAGTCAAAACCATCTAATTCCATGGTGTGCCTGCCAACTTGACGCTCACAATTTATTGTCTTTTTAAACAATCCAAACATACAGCGCTAGACCGCTTCTAGAATGTTGTTTTCTCGCGACCAAAAATAAAAGTCTAAAGCGCCGAAACATGGCCGCCGCTCATGTCTCAGCGATTATATAAAAAAATTAGTCAAATGCATTATCATGCATTCGATAATTTTGTGCGTATTTACAGGTGACAAGTGATTCCTTTGGTTTTATTTGTATTTCCTGAGTTCTTTAAACAGTATCTTAACACACATGAAGGCACTTAAATTGAATTGAATAAAATAGAACGCAGAATACACACGTATTGTTGCGTCTAGCGTCTGCCTGCCACATACTAGTAATATAGTTGGAGCGAGCTGGCACTAACGCGTGTAGCAAACAATCTAGTTGTGACGTATTCTCTAGTACGTAGTTCATTATAACTCGATGTTAGCATTTTTCTGTTTTATAAACTTATAAACTATTTGACAATAACAAGGACTCTTTGATGTCCTCAGAACAATAAGTAAAGCTTATTGTTCTGAGTTGATGTCTCTAATATCATTAGACTTGAAAGTTTATCTATGAGTTAGGGAGTAGAGTCTAGACGTGCCCACGTCTAGACAGGGCAATCGTGAGGGGTGTGTGGGGCGGGCGGGGCGTGGCGCAACTGGGGCTCTCCATACACTCCACTTGGGACACAGTACCTACGCGTCAGGAGTGGCGCATTGTATTAAAACGCGTGTAGTCAATTTTTTTTAAAATGAGAATTGAAATGTAATATTTAATGCATATCACATGCATTTTAGATGCGTAAAGTGTTTTTCAATGCTTTTTTTTATGGATAAACGCCATTTTAGAATTCGCTAATATTTAGGCAAGATTTAATTAGCTATTAAAATCGAAATCAAAAATGGTGGACGCTAGTTTTTGATATAAAATCAATATGGATACTATTTTTATGGTTTTTGGGGGTGCCGATTTCGACTATTTATGTAAAATCATTATGGGTATCATTTCCATGTTTTTCAGCGGTGCCAATTTCGTATACCATCTATTTCAAGATCCATGATGGCGGACGCAATTTTTCTGTAATTTTTTTAAAAGAATTATGGGTATCACGTCCATGGTTTTACAAACTAATATAACGTAGAGGCAGCCCCCCCTCCCCCCCCTTCCCGCAGGTAGTCAGTGTTTTGGGTGTCGGGTTTTAAAAATAAGTTTTTTTTCCCTAAAGTAGAAGTAAAACCATTTTTTCATTACATCTATTCGAAAGGGACGACTTGGTCCGCCTTTAAGTGTACCCAAAGGTGGTGTTTTCTATAAGAAACTTTTAGCGGGCAGTAATGAGTTTTTAATCCTCTTTATAATTGCGCCGCACTTTTTGTAGTATTATTTTGATGAGCCTATCGCCGCTCTATGCTGTTGGTTATATGTGCAGTCTTTAGTCCGTTAGTCGTCTTTTACGACACCCAAGGGAAGAAAGGGGTTGGTAGTATTACCGCCCTACGGAGAATCGTTTTTCTGACAGGTACTGTCATGTGTAATTGTTACTTATTATTAAAATAATACTAACAACCCATCTCTTCTTTTGGGTGTCGTAAAAGACGACTAACGGACTAAAGACTGCACATATAACCAACAGCATAGAGCGGCGATGAGCTCATTAAAATATTACTACCAACCCTTCTCCCTTGGGTCTCGTAAAAGGTGATTAACGGACTAAAGACTGCACATACATCCTATAGCGTAGAGTGGCGATGGGCTTATCAAAATAATACTACCAATCCCTCTCTTCCCTTCGGTGTCGTAAAAGGCGACTAACGAAGTAAAGACTGTACATACATTCAACAGCATAGAGCAGCGATGGGCTCATCAAAACAATACTACCAATCCTTCTCTTCCCTTCGGTGTCGTTAAAGGTGATTAACTGATGTCCATGTCTACAGCTTCCTCATTCGACATAGAGAAATTCTAAGCATGCCATATTTTTGTGCATATTATGTGCAATCAAACGTGTCAGTCCTAAATTTTGTGCCACCACAACTTCGTTACTATGAGTTGTTTTATGTGTGTAAGCTGGGGACACGTGTCACCAGCTCGCACACGCCCGTTAAGACAAACCAGTGAGGATAGGGTTTTAGACTATAGACAGAAATTTTGTGCATAATTTGTGTACTAGAAACAAAAAAAACTAACCATCATACTCAAATACTGTTGAAACTACGACCATAAAACTGTGTGCGAGCTGGAGACACGGGTCTCTGGCTTGCACAGCTGTATCTTCGTAATTGTTTAAGCTACGGTTATGAATTATACCTCAACATTTTGTGCCTAATTTGTGCATAAGGCACAAAAATTTTCAAAACTTTAACTTTAAAGGTTTTTGAGCTACGAACCGATAAGTATGTGTAAGCTGGTGACACGTAACACGGGCTAACACATGGTGAATTACTGTAACTGTATAAGATAGCGTTTCGTTTTAAAGATCAACTAATACGTTATAATTTGTGCAAACACGAGGCAAAATTTCAAATCTCTGGGCCTCTTAGTTTAAAAATTATAAGCTAAAACTGTTTTCCCGCCAAAAACTGATAGTTTCACTATCGATAGTTGAACTTGAAAAATAGTCGATAGCGTGAATAGTCCTATCGATAAACCTAAGATGCAATAAATGAATATAAATATGAAAAGCTTCGATACTATCGATACTATCGATGGTAAAAATTAGGTAATACTATTGAACTTGGTCGATACTATCGATTCTATCGACATACGATACTATCAATAGTATCGATACTATCTATAAACTATCGACGCGTTTCGATAGTATCGATAGTTTTGCTTTAGAAACTATCGACGAATATCGAGTGAGTATTGTAAATCTAATGATATGATGTGATAGATGACCTATGTAATTACCAGCTATATTACCTTTTATGAGCAAGCAATAGTATCGAAAATTGTTCGACTATCGATGTTGAACAACTGTTACTATCGATCGATTGGTTTTTTGCTGATACTATTGATAGTATCGAAACTGTTGAGGTTTAGCAAAAGTATTACTTATTTTTATCAATCGATACTATCGATAGTATTGTCAGGGGTCGATAGTTTCGATAGGACTATCGATAGTATGACTGATTTTCGAAGTCACGATAGTATCACGATCCTACGCAACAACACTACCCAGTACACATTGGCGAATGTTGGCCCACTGCCGGCCATAGCCATTGTGTAGACCGGGTAGTGGTGTACAGGCGCGGGCAATTTATCGATAGTGGCGCGCAATTTACCCCGTCTACACAATGGCGATTGCCGACAATGGGCTAACATACGCCAAGTCGCCAATGTGTACTAGGTAGTGTTGTTGCGATAGCGATAGTCAATCGATAGTATCGTGATACTATCGAGACCTCTAAAATCAGTTAATACTATCGATAGTCCTATCGAAATTATCGAGCCTTGACGATTCCATCAGTAGTATCGAATGATAAAAATAAGTAATACTATTGCTAAAGATCAATAGTTTCGATACTATCGATAGTATCAGCAAAAAACCAATCGATCGATACTATCGATAGTATCAGCAACAAACCAATCGATCGATAGTTGTTCAATATCGATAGTCGAACATTTTTCGATACTATTGCTTGCTCATAAAAGGTAATATAGCTGGTAATTACATAGGTCATCTATCACATCATATCATTAGATTTACAATACTCACTTGATAGTATCGAAAATTCGTCGATAGTTACTAAAGCAAAACTATCGATACTATCGAAACGCGTCGATAGTTTATGGATAGTATCGATACTATTGATAGTATCGTATGTCGATAGAATCGATAGTATCGACCAAGTTCAATAGTATTACCTAATTTTCACTATCGATACTATCGATTGTATATAGCAACATTTCGATATTTTCGATAGGGCTATTTACGCTATCAACTATTTTTCAAGTTCAACTATCGATAGTGAAACTATCACTATTGCAACAACACTAGAACTGGGGCCTTAAAATAAAAAGTAGGGTAGGTTAGTTAGGTACCTGTAATGAAACTAAATCAGTCGTGTCGCGCATCGCTTTAACAAACTGCTCCTAGTCTAAAATTCTCGGTACATAAATTAAAACAATCGAGAGCGCAAATTAAAATGACTCTAAATATTGCTAGCTCTTAAGTACAAACTCGATTGCAATCGTGTAGCGCACGGAACGGCAACGGCGCGCTTAGCCACTTCCGAGCCATTATTTTGAATTTTTTGGCGGGAAAACAGTTTTTGGCTTATAATTTTTAAACTAAGGCTCGGACTACATGCATCCGGAATCACACGGACCCGAAAAAACACGGCCCCGGATTCATTCCGTAGCTCAAACAAATATATGAATTTTTACTGCATCGACTACATGTGATCAGGGGCCTTCCGATCCCGATTTACACCCGGAAGCAACCGAAACATGCTCCGGACGTCTCCGAGTAGCCGGTCCGTTATTTTTCGGCACGGGGGGCGGGGCCTATCAATATCGTATGAAGTTGTATTGAGCTGACCACACGAGAACTCGAGAAACGTCCGTTCCGGTCCGGTCCGGAGGAATCACGCGCCAGTCGATGACAGACGCTCAAAGCGGTCGGTCGCGTCGCGTGCGCAAGCAAAACTGTAAAATAGTAGTTGATTCCAAGCGCCTCATTAAGGTGATAGTAGTAGTAGCACAGAATAAATAATAGTACCCTACTACTAGTACACTACTACTACTAGTAGTAGTAGTAGTGTTCGTAGAATTTATCAGAAAAGAACCTTATTTTTGTATAAGACTTGTAGAATTCATATTCCGTTATGCGGTCTATGTGAAAAGGATTAACCCAATATCTTTTCACTTTCTACTGTTTCCAATTACATTTCGACTGCGATTTTTGCGTAAAATGGCCAATTTTGGCGTTGCGGATCTCGGAATCCAAAATACATTAACAATTTTGACTTATTGAATAATGTAGAATAGCTTTTGGAATAATGCGTAGCGGCCTCGCTTTTTGTAAATTTTGCTTAACGTATACTGCCCGGAGGTGCTTCTATATTTGCAACTTTAAAAATGGATCTTATCCATCCAGACAACATAGTCCTGGTGGCAGTCTTAACTATTCCTGTTACTGAAATAAACAGTTGGTCTATGTTTACTTCTGATCTTCTCCTTTGAGAAGCCTGTATTAATAATTGTATATGACGCACCGGACAAATACTAGGGTCCGGGTGACTTAACATAAATGCCAACCAGACTGTTGATTGTAGCTGAGTCTGTTTTAGACCCATGTTCCGGCCATAATATTATTTCCTTATCATTTTGTAATAATTTGTCCTTTTTAATTAAAATGTTTACTAGAAAAAAACACACCCACACACACTTCACAGTGACGTAATACCGCTGGCTTGCAGCACTACTAGAAAAAATCATAAAATTTAACCGCCTGTGTGGTCTAATGGCTAAGCTACCTGTTTCAGACCTAGAGGTCCCGGGTTCGATTCCCAGCGGGGGGTACATCTTTGTGTGCTCGGTTTGGTTGGTGGTAGGGCTGTTAAGTCCGCCTGGCCAGCTACCACCATCTTATCTAAGTCTGTCGCCATAACAACGATGTTTACAGCATTGTTGTGTTTCGGCAGTTTGAGATAAGATAGCCAGTTCCTCCGTGAGGTTTCCGGGTGAAGCGCGCTTCCACCTTCGGCCTTATCGTCACTTACCATAAGATGAGATGAAGACCAAGCGCTTACCCAATAAAAAAAAAAATCAAGAGTCTTCTGGGGTTTCCGAGAGGTAGCTTAGCGGTTAGAGCAGTGGACCGGCAATCCAAAGGTCACGGGTTCGAATCCCGTTCGAGCTTTCCAGAGACTGGTTGTTTTTTTTTTAGTAAACATTTTATTCTACAATTATATAGCATTGTGAATGCAAAATTTAAATAATAAAGATTTTTAATTAAACCTAAAATTGCAGAGAAAGATTTTCATAAAATGCGGGAAGGCACTTTTTTGAGCTCCTAGATTGAACTACTGTTCTAAACAAATGAAATAAAAAAAATAGAATGTTATCACTTATATAGTCTTAAAGTGCGTAGCGGCCTGGGAATTTTTAGATATCATTGATTTTATATAGAAAAAAAAATCTTATTCGAAACCAAAAAACTTCGAAAATTGCTTTAGGGTAACCGTGAATTTCTTCTATCTACGATAATATTATTGAGCAAAATTAATACCAGAATAATCGTTACTTCATTGTAATATTAAGCATGAATTTATTATCCTATTTCGATAATAACGATAAATACAACTGCTAAATTACAACAAAATGCGAAATTGGGCATTTTACGCAAAAATCACAGTCGAGATGTAAGTAATAGGCCTCTTAACGGCTACAGCTAAGCATACAATTTCAACTAAAGTTAAACTTTCCATTGTCGGCTGGACGACTATCCAGCGCAAGTGCTAGAGACCGACTGAGTAAATTTCTCTCCGGATTCAAAACGGAGCGCGTGTAGTCGATTACTTGCCGAATTTGCTTTTTTCCCGGGCCGGACTGATTCCGTATGCATGTAGTCCGAGCCTAAGAGGCCCGGAGATTTGAAATTTTGCCTCGTGTTTGCACAAATTATAACGTATTAGTTGATCTTTAAAACGAAACGCTATCTTATACAGTTACAGTAATTCACCATGTGTTAGCCCGTGTTACGTGTCACCAGCTTACACATACTTATCGGTTCGTAGCTCAAAAACCTTTTGAGTTAAAGTTTTGAAATTTTTTGTGCCTTATGCACAAATTAGGCACAAAATTTTGAAGTATAATTCATAACCGTAGCTTAAACAATTACGAAGATACAGCTGTGCAAGCCAGAGACCCGTGTCTCCAGCTCGCACACAGTTTTATGGCCGTAGTTTCAACAGTATTTGAGTATGATGGTTAGTTTTTTTTGTTCCTAGTGCACAAATTGTGCACAAAATTTCTGGCTATAGTCTAAAACCCTATCCTCACTGGTTTGTCTTAACGGGCGTGTGCGAGCTGGTGACACGTGTCTCCAGCTTACACACATAAAACCACTCATAGTAACGAAGTTGTGGTGGCACAAAAATTAGGACTAACACGTTTGATTGCACATAATATGCACAAAAATATGGCATGCTTAGAATTTCTCTATGTCGAATGAGGAAGCTGTAGACATGGACACGATTAACTGACTAAAGACTGCACATACAACCAACAGCATAGAGCGACGATGGGCTCATTAAAATAATACTACCAACCCCTCTCTTCCCTTGGGTGTCGTAAAAGGCGACTAACGGACTAAAGACTGCACATACATCCAATGCATAGACTGGCGATGGGCTCATCAAAATAATATTTTCTCATAGTTGGTGATGAAAAGTAGAGTGTATTACTCGGGCGCAAATTATATTTTTGATTCTATTAAAGAATCCCTCTCTACGCTCGGTTTTCTACTCTAGAATCCCTCACTTCGTTCTGAATTCAAAAACGTGCTCTCGCCGTCGCCCGCCGCGTGGGGGGGAGCTCAGGGGCCAAGGCCCCTTCCATGACAAAAGTCTAAAGAGTTAATTGGGTTAGGTTAGTATGTTGACCAAAAACGCGCGAGCCAATCGAGCGTACCGCGGGAGCGGCCGGCGAAACGCCAGAAACGACGTTTTTGTAAGTGCGACGCTTTTTTATATACTCCCCATTCCCCACCTAAATGGGGGGTCGCCCTTCCCCCCCCCCCCCACTACCCCAAATGTTGGTTACGCGGTTGTACAGTTTCACCAAAACCTCAATTGTTACATAACCTTAAAATACAAAAGTTAACATAACTTAAAAACTACTTGTCTGCAGCAGGGGGGGGGGGGATAATGGAGGGTACCCCTCTCCCTACCCCTCCTACCCTTCCCTCCCCCCAATTCAGGCGATTCGATTTAAAAGTTTTACCAAATAATTATATTTTTATTATTATTATACATTAAGGCCGCCCTTTGTCATACTTACTGTTTTTCTTTGTTTTGTGTTAAATTGTTTTTATTCATTAATTTCAATCATTCATTCATTTATATTTATATGGCTTTCGTTTCATTTTGTTATAGAACACAACTAACCAAATAGTCGGAAATGAAAATCATCTTACTAGTTTAGTCAATAATCAAGATAATATTCATTATTTGTACCAAAACATACAATTAAACATAAATGAATAGAAAGAAAGACGAAAAGAAAAAATCACTACTAAACCACAACGTGCTTATTGTTTTTACCCATGCTTTTGGGTATTTACCCGGCAAATACCCATCGTGTAAATACCCACCGCCCATCTCTACACACAACACACCACACCGCATGTTTCAATATGGCGGATGTCAATTTCTAATTTAGAAAGAGAGGGGGGGACCTACGTACTCTATGTATTCTATGCTACGGAGCGAGATAGAATGCAGTCAGTCAAGGTTAATTTTTGCTTCAAGTAGGTATGGAGGAGTTTGATCTCCAGTTTTCTTTACTACCTACTTCATGTGGGCCAACCAGCAGCATAGATTATAAATGTTATTAGCGTCAAATCTGTCTAAGTAAGTGATTGAACCTCTGATTTCTATGGATTGAACCAGATTGACGATGATTAGGTTTTTTTTTCGAGGAAACTATAGTGTACGTTGAACTTTATTGAATATTTTGTGTTTAGTTTTTGATAATGCTAAAGTAGCAGGTTTTAAAAGAGCATTGATATGTACAGCATCGGCTTTTAAATATTTTTTTTTACTCGCACCTATGACCTACATGATTGTTCATACCATACAATATTTAAAAAAATATATACTGCGTAGACTGCGTAACACGATAGTGAGCTACTGTTAAATGTTTGAATAGCTCTTTTTGTTATAATATAAATATTTAAGCAATTTTTTTAATTTATATCGGACTAAGTAGGTACATATAGATTTTGTGATTGTCTATAGTCGTAATGTCAAAATATCTGTCTAATAAATAAATCACACAACAATCACAGCGGCAACCGGCAACGTAGTAGTGCATAACTACCTACCTATAATCTAAACATAGAGATAGTATAAATGTCATTCGATAAGCTGTTGTTTACTTTTAATGTTTTTAATTATAGTCAACACCCCCAAGCATGACTGCTGTTCAAGAGACCAATGCTGGAGATGGAGAAAGTAACGGTAGCAAACACGAATGTCGTGCTTGCCTGAAAACGATTGGTTACGAAATCAATTTGTTTAAACCCTGGTCCTCAGACAGGTCATGGTCAGGTATGGAATACTCGATTGCAGAAGACTTAGCAAAGATCGCAAATATACAGGTAATTCTTACTTTGTCTTTTTAGAATTTATACATTAATAGTTTTCA
Source organism: Scoparia ambigualis (assembly GCA_963921215.1). Taxonomy (NCBI): domain Eukaryota; kingdom Metazoa; phylum Arthropoda; class Insecta; order Lepidoptera; family Crambidae; genus Scoparia; species Scoparia ambigualis. The sequence goes on from OY992503.1 coordinate 7,147,657, forward strand.
TAGTGCTCTTACAATGTTTAACATAACTCACTTTATAAATTAAAATAAAGTAGAGTATTATGAACGGTTTTGTGTGATCTGATAGTTCTTGTTTGTTTAAAATACTTTATTGACAAGTTTCCACATGGACTACTTATAAATTATTGATAGATTTCAGAAGCAGACCGACACTCAAAATTTATCTGTAATGCATGCTGTGTGAAGCTTCGACATGCTTGTCAATTTGTGAGTTTAGTACGAGAAAATGATAAGTTACTAAGGTTAAGGTTTCCACCGTGTGAAGACAATGACAATACTTGTGAGAAATCCTGGCCTAAACCAATACAGATTGACAAAAACATCCCTTACGAGAATGCTTCAGAATTGGACATAAAACAAGAAGTTTTGTCTGAGGAAGAGAATGACTATAATGTGGAAGATGGCTATCGAGAAAGTGAATTCATTAACCATTTGGATATAAAGGTGGAACCAGAAGAGATTGTGGAAGCAGTAAAACCTTTATCAATTGTCATAAATGGTAAGTACGAATTAAGTTTCATTATATTTATATTACTCTTAATTTTGGGTTATGACCCAATTTGTGTTTAACTTTAACTCTTTTGTCTGTGGGAAGCCTGGGCCCAGCTGTGGGATGTTTGTAGAATGATGGATCACCATCAGTTTGATAGCACTTACAGCGGGTCTATCGGCTAAAAAATATGGATGGAAAAATATGCCTATATAAGGACAAAATATGGGCTTCAAATGTCAAATGAAGCCCATGTCCATATTCATATTTTTTAGCCGATAATGTAGCTGTAATTTATTCATAATGAAACTTGAAATTGCAATTGAAAAAGACAACTTGTCTTTTGTAAGAATCTAACCCATTTAAAAATCTGGGGAAATGGCTTTTCAACTGAGCCGTCAGAGGCAGGTTCTAATATTGTTGTACTGCGAAAATTTTACATTTTGAATTGCAAGTTTTTAAAAGATACTGGATGGCCAAAAAGTTGACGTCCAAAAGAAAAAATGAGGTCCCTCGTATCGTGGGGTATCTGAATCACCCTCATGTATGTCCCGCAATTTTTCATAGTTATGATTTTTTTTCTGAATTTTTGAGATACAGTAGAATTCATATATAACGCCTTCGCTTATAACGACTAACTGATTTTAGCGATGATAATGTTTACTCAAGTTAGGTTTCATAATTAGGTACTGAGAAAATATAACCGTTTAGTGCGACTCCGGTTTAAGCGACCAACTGCTTATAGCGACCAGTATTGATTACGTCCAGTTAAAACGACGCGCAATGTTTTGTTTACACAACCTACGCACCAATACCTCGGCGCCCCGCCCCGCGCGCTTTACCTCTCCTTATTGGCGCGCGTAAATCACAGTTAGTGTTTGTCACCTGTTATGACAAGTTCTTAAAGCTCGACAAAATGAGTTCTGTTAAGCGAAAGTGTTTTACAATTGAAGAAAAAAGTACAATATTACACGATTAGAAGCCGGTGAATCAAATGCAACCCTCGCGTTTATGAACCATTAAAATAAAGCATATATGATATGTTTTATTTACCTAAATAGGAAAATCAAACTTTTGCATTTATAATACATATGTATTCGTAAGTTAAGTACAGTACTTAAGAAATAATCCTGCCGTTTTGTACGTCATCCGGTTAGTACGGCATAGTATCGCCGGTCCCTTGAAGGTCGTTATATCCGGATTCTACTGTATTTCACAATGTCCAACTTTAAAAAAAAAATCTAAATAAAAGTAGAGGACTTTGTCGAGACTTTTTTATTGCAACTATATCCTCATGAGTGGTACTTTAATGGATACAATAATCAGCTTCGTAACTGTGATGAAAGTTATTAAAATGTTGGTCTAAATTGAAAAATTTATATTTGGTAAATTATGACTTAAATATTCAACTTTAATTTAAAAATCTGTTGTGGTTCCTAAGTAGGCTTCAAAAATGCGACAGACTCTCTGCTTTTATAATCATTAAAAAACGGGTGTATTTTATTATTTTTTAAATGGTGCCTGTATCATTTTTTCTCGCTTGAGTCAAACATGTTCTTAAAAGTTTGTACATTTATCAAACAGTAAAGAAAACTGTAATACTTTGCATTGTGTCACCTTTATTTATATAAGGATTTTCGGTCATATTTTCGTTAGTGTACAGTTAAGCAATAAGTTCCCCCGATCTGCCTAATGTCCTTTTCAATGGGATTGAGATCTGGGCTATTTGCAGGCCAATCTAGCATCGAAACTGATTTCTCCCCAAGAAAATTTTTAACAGAATGGGCAGTTTGTTTGGTGTCATTATTATGTTGAAATATCCAGATCACTGGTGAAGTCTCCTTAACATAAGGAAGCATTGTTTCTTTCAAAATGTTCTTGTATTTAAATTGATCTAGATTACCTTCAATTATTTCACGAGGCCCACACCATATCCAAAGAAACATACCCAAACTTAATTGTTCCATTGCTTTACTTATTTTGTGGTGTATTTATTATTCAAAGCTTGCTTAGCAGGACGTTGCACATACATTATGTCAAAAAAGTTTCGGGAACGGATGATTTGTTTATGATACCAAATTCATTTTTTTTGTTTTTTTTTTGTTGATAGTTTGGCACAACTGTTATCCATATTGGCGCGGAGTTTGAGTTGCATCTGTTATTTAGATTAAATACAGTGCTCTTTTCTTCGATCAACGATACAACTAGATGTCAGGTCGGCGCTAAAAATGTGTCTCGGTAAATAAACGCGCAAAGTGAGCGTTTATTTTCTCGCAAGGCAATAACAGGAGAAAGTACTTTATTTGTTGCCCCTTAAAGTTGATTTCACCACTAAATGTTATTGACGTCTTTTCTTTTTTAAGTGACAGGAGTAATTTATTGCTTTAAAGAAAGAAGTATTTATTCACGTGGACAGAATTTAGCTTTGATTTTGTACGTGACGCGTTATCTAGTTGGTATTGTTGATTGAAGGCTGTTTTAGTTAGATTATAACTAGTGTGTATTTCGAATTTCATAATGGTTAAAAACATCGAACAATGAGTTTGTCTTAAATTTTGCGTCGCCAATGGAATTTCGTGTTCGGAGTCACTGAAAATTTTATAGAAGGCTTACGGTGAATCGACTTTATTAAAAACATGTGCTTATGCACCCATCTCGACCGCTTTTGAACTCTTTGTACTACCGTACAAAGCGTTCAAAAGCGGTCGAGATTTGATTGAAGATTTGCTTCGCTCTGGTAGGCCATCAACGTCTTCAACTGAAGTTAACACCGCAAAAGTGAAGGAAATGGTGACTGAAAATTCTCATTCAAGCTTGAGAGAGATAGCCGCTGAGCTTTCGAACCCTTTGTACCACCGTACAAAGCGTTCAAAAGCGGTCGAGATGTGATTGAAGATTTGCTTCGCTCTGGTAGGCCATCAACGTCTTCAACTGAAGCTAACACCGCAAAAGTGAAGGAAATGGTGACTGAAAATCCTCATTCAAGCTTGAGAGAGATAGCCGCTGAGCTTTCTGTGTCTCACGAGTCGATCTGTACCATTTTAAATTATCACTTTTTTTTTTTTTCTTTTGTTAGATCATCTGCGATCAGTCCCTAGACTATGAGCGGATGGGTTGAGAGATTTTCATGTGTGAAGTGTGTCCTCCATCGAGAACACTACTTATAGTCTATTCCACTCTTTCGTGCAGTTTAAGGATGTCATGCCTTTTGAGGCGATTGGAATAGCTTTGGTTCATCAGCTCCGCTGCCAGCTTATTGGGATGTAAGGCGAGCCGTCTTTGGTAGTTTTCAGCGATGGATCTTATTACTGTGTTCATTTGTAGGGCCTCATGGATTTCAGCATTGGTTACAAACCATGGGATATTTGCTATAGTACGCAAGATCATGTTTTGTATTCTCTGCAAGATTTCTAGATTTGACTTGCTGGCGCTACCCCACAGCTGTATCCCGTACATCCATACGGGTTTTAGTATGGATTTGTAGATAAGAAGTTTATTATCTGTGGAGAGTTTACTGTTGCGTCCTAGAAGCTAATACAATGTCTTATATTTGACGTTGCATTCCTCTCTTTTGGCTTTAATGTGATTGCTCCATGTCAGCCTGCGATCAAGATGAATGCCGAGATATTTTACATGTTGGGTGTGGGCTAGGGTTTTGCCTCCAAGATGGACTGGTGGGCAATCATCTCTTTTAAGGGTGAAAGTTATATGAAAGGACTTTGTAGCACTGGCCCTAATTTTCCATTTTGTCAGCCAATTCGAAATATCATCGAGACCTCTCTGCAAATCTTGGGAAGCTGCAGCTTTATCTTTGTTACAGGCCATTATTGCGGTATCATCGGCGAACGTGGCTGTGGTTACTCCATCCACTTCAGGTAAATCTGCAGTGAATACAGTGTAAAGCACAGGACCAAGGACAGATCCCTGTGGAACACCTGCTCTAATTTCGTGGAAAGAGGATGTTTCTCCCGATTCCTTTACTTGGAACAATCTTCCAGTCGTGTATGAGCAAAAGACTTCGTAGTAGCTATGCGGGAGACTATTTTTTATTTTACTTAGGAGACCCTTATGCCACACCCTGTCAAAGGCCTGCTGTATGTACAGAAACGCTGAAGAACAGTACTCTCTTCTTTCTAGAGCGCCTCTAATCTTATCTGTGACCCTATGAACTTGTTCGATCGTTGAGTGCTGTTGCCGAAATCCAAACTGATGGTTGGGTATTATATTATTCTCTTCCAGCAAGGGTAAGATTCTGCTCAGAATTATTTTCTCGCAAACTTTTGACAGTATTGGCAACAAGCTGATCGGCCTATAGGAAGCGACGTCACTGGCAGGCTTGCCAGGTTTTTGGATCATGATAATCTGGGATATCTTCCACATTGTTGGAAAGTGCTGCACTCCCAGTATGCTGTTATAAAGCATTGTTAAATATACGAGGGCCTTCTTGGGAAGTTGGAGCAAAATTTCTTTGGTGATTAGATCATACCCTGGAGCTTTCTTGTCATTCAACCTCCTGATTATGCTCTTCACTTCTTTCACCGTTACTGGTTTTGGTGGTAACGACATTTGATATGGCTGGCTCAAAACATCGTTTACATAGCTCTCTGAGTCTGGGTCACTTGTGTCATTATTTAGGAACACTGTTGCTAGATGGGCTGCTGATGTTCTAGCCCATTTATTGTTGTTTGTTTTCAACGGTGGTTTGGCTGCTTGTGGTCTGGTAAATGATTTTGTGAACTTCCATAATGAGTGATTGGAAGCCGAGGTAGCCGTTAGTGACTCCAAATTATCACTTGGGTATGAAACATGTTGCCGCTCGGCTAGTCCCAAAAGAACTGAATTTTCTCCAAAAACTTAATCGAATAAGAGTCGATGAGGACATGCTAGAATGAGTCAATTCATTGACTCATTCACGCATTGTTCCTGGTGACGAGACGTGGGTTTATGAATTTGACATGCAAACTAGTCAACAAGCTTTAGAGTGGCGCCTTCCGACTGAACCGAAACCGGAAAAACCACGCCAAAGTCGATCAAAAGTCAAACTCATGTTCTTTGACTATCGCGGTGTTGTGCACTCGGAGTTCTTGCCGGAAGGTCAAACGGTAAATAAAGAATATTATTTAAGCGTTATGCGGCGTTTAAGAGAGCAAATTCGAATAAAAAGGCCAAATTTGTGGAAAGAAATTTCTTGGATTTTGTACCACGATAATGCGCCTTCGCACAAGGTTATTATTGTGAACGAATTTTTTACCAAAAACTTAACAAATACCATCGAGCAACCACCTTATTCACCAGCGGGTCTATCGGCTAAAAAATATGGATATGGACATGGGCTTCATTTGACATTTGAAGCCCATATTTTGTCCTTATATGGGCATATTATGGGCTTCAAATGTCAAATGAAGCCCATGTCCATATTTATATTTTTTAGCCGATACAGGGGCTGATATGGCTCCATCCGACTTTTTTCTGTTTCCTAAACTCAAATTACCACTTCGTGGCACCCGTTTTTATTCGGTAGACGACATAAAGGAGAATTCGCGGCGAGAACTGAACTCAATTCCGGAAAAAGCGTTTAAAAAAATATTTTGATGATTGGATTATTCGTTGGCGTAAGTGTATCATTTCTGAAGGAGCATACTTTGAAGGCGATAAAATAAATTTGGATGAATAACTAACATTTTGTGTATTATTGATCTTTTCCCGGTACTTTCTTGACAGAGTAGTATATACAGTTTACCATCAGAACATTTATCTTTGACTAATCAGAAAATAATACATTTTTCCATTGATTTTCCGTCCAGCTGCCATACTTTCGAGCGAAATCCAGTCTCGCTCGTCGGTGTTGCCTTTTGACGAGTGGTAATTTCCGTGCGATTCTTCCAAATAATTTTGCATCATTTAATCGTCTACGAATTGTACTCCTTGCCTGCTGCCAAAAACTTCCCTTCTTATCGTTTTTGATCCCATAAAGGGATCAGCCTTTGCTGCCCGAACAATCATAGAATCCTCTCGAGATGTCGTTTTTCGAGATATGTTATTGGTAGTGTGAAATTTCTTATAGTGATTGACCACGTTAAAAACTTTAGATTTTGAACATTTTATACGATCAGCAATCTTTTTGTATGATCAGTCACGTTTATATATGGCAATTATAATTTTTCTTGTCGAAAAATCGCAACTTTTTTGCTTTCCCATGTTTTGTAATAAATAATACTTATTAAATATTTTACATCTTGTAATTGTAGACTTAAAAAAATGGCACACGAATTAAAGAATAAAAAATATTTTTTAATTTAGAACCATTTTAAAACGATATGATATTGCGTTCCTAATTATTTGTCCAGCGGCCAGTACACACGGCGTCAGATCAACCTACCCTAAACTGTCAAATTTCTCCAATGAATATTGATCCTTAGAACCAAACATTAAAGTTCAAAATTGATTGTAGAAATTAGACAGTTTTGGGTAGGTTGATCTGACGCCTTGTGTGCATTACAAAAACATATCTTGTTTGTTTATTGTCTCGAAACATGATAAAAGTTTTTGTTTGATTTGTATAAAATATTCTGAGTTGGAACTTTAGTCATGATAGTACATTTTTACGTGGTTAAAAGTAATTGATAATAAATCAGTGCAAAGTTATTTGTACTACATTTCATAAAATTAAATTGAATACTACTTGTTCCTAATTATATGACCACAACTTTAGAATCCTTGAATAGAAAGTTTAAAATGTCATAGAACACAATTGTGTATGATTTTAGAAGGAAATCTTAATGTTGGCATGAAAAGCTTTTATAAGCCTCCCTAATTCTCTATCAGAACATAAAAAAATGTTTTTAGTAGGTTAAGCGCTGTTATTTAATAAAACATAGTTGTATTTGATAATCTTATCGAAGAACAACGTCGCACGTTCGTAAGCGCTTTTGTTTGTGATCAGTTGTGAGAATGTGTGATATCAAGCGGTCGTGTTTTGCATATTATTTAAAATAAAAACTTTTACCATTTTACCATTTCTCAATCACAAAAAATATTGAATTTAGTTGTGAATATTCAAGAGTAACCAGCAGAGGAATCATGTGTTTATTACAGATCAATTTTCACATAGCCCTAGTAAGTACTTCTTTCCATTAGTATAAAAAAAGACATGAGTATTTTTTTTATAATCAGCAACTTAGTTTAAAAAAACATTCAAAATTCTTATTTCTTAAATTATGACATTGTTCTACAAAACTGAATGCAATAATAAAAAAATAATTTGTATTAATTATTGACATACCATACAGTTTACTCATAAATTCTCAATGTGTATTATAATAGTTTTTGTCGTATGTTGTAGTAAGATCGGTTGAGCACAAACGACGTTATTCTTTGAAATTATAAAATAATTTTTTGGTCGTATTGTTACACATTTTTAAAAAAAATATTAATTTTTAATTGTTTTCTTAAATTTTGTTTTTGTCATCTTGCAGATGTTGCAGATCCTCTATATATATCCTCTTCACCTCTACAACTACGTGCAAACAACATCGCGAAACAACTTTACGATGTGTGGCAGCAATTTTTAGAAGATGAAAATTTGAACCCTATTGAAGATTTAAACCCATTCAACATTGAAGAAGACGTTATCAGCTATGAGAATTCTCTACCAGACATCGTCAAGGAATTTGAAAACACTGGTGTGGCCACACCCAAATCCCCTTTAAATATTGCAACTCCTATGCCGTCACCAACCAATAGTCATCAGTACTGTAATGACTTTTTCTGTGCTGTTCACGATCACTGGCTTGACGCAATACCACCTTCTCAGGGTTCTATAAATACCACATCTTCTCTCCAGTCTTCAGTCCAGTCTCCAGGACGAAAAAAGCGTAAGAAGTGCAAGGAATCATGGTCGGATGTTAAACGCAAATACTTGACTAATCTGGGGAAAAAATATGTTTCGAAAACTGGCAAAGTTGTCGACGAAAAGGTCATGGGTAGACCATGTGAATGTCGTTACAAATGTGTGGATAAAATTACCCAGGAACAAAGATTACATTGTTTTAAAACATTTTGGAATCTAGGTAAAAGAGAAAAGCAGTGGGCTTTTGTTTTGAAACTCACAAGAAAGATAAAAAAGATTCGATGTCTTAATCAAGGTCAACCAAATTTGCGTCAATTCACGTACAAATACCACTTACCTTCTACATCAGACTGTAGTGTAAGTGACACAATTGTTGTATGCAAAACCATGTTTCTGAACACTCTTGCCATAACTCAAAGTATTGTCCAAACAGCTCACCGAAAATTCGATGGCGTTTCTAATATAGAAATGGATAGACGAGGTCGGCATGCTAAACGTAAGATAATTATTGATGTCGAAAAGGAGACAAGTGTCTGTGATCATATCAATTCATTCGCCGCAATGGAATCTCATAACTTAAGGAAACGATCAGGTAAACAATATTTAGACGGCTATGAGAAATCTCCACCGGTCATCGTCAAGGAATTTAAAAACACTAGTGTGGCCACACCCAAATCCCCTTTAAATATTCCAACTCCTATGCCTTTTCGGACTAATAGTCATCAGAACTGTAATGACTTGTCCTCTGCTGTTGACAATCACTGGCTTGACGCAATACCACCTTCTCAGAGTTCTGTAAATACCACTTCTCTCCAGTCTTCAGTCCAGTCTCCAGGACGGAAAAAGCGTAAGAAGTGCAAGGAATCGTGGTCGGATGTCAAACGCAAATGTTTAACTAATCTAGGAAAAAAATATGTTTCGAAAACGGGCAAAGTTGTCGACGAAAAGGTCATGGGTAGACCCTGTGAATGTCGTTACAAATGTGTGGATAAAATTACCCAGGAACAAAGATTACATTGTTTTAAAACATTTTGGAATCTAGGTAAAAGAGAAAAGCAGTGGGATTTTGTTTTGAAATGCACAAGAAAGATAAAAAAGATTCGATGTCTCAATCAAGGTCAATCAAATTTGCGTCAATTCACGTACAAATACCACTTACCTTCTACATTAGACTGTAGTGTAAGTGACACAATTGTTGTATGCAAAACAATGTTTCTGAACACTCTTGCCATAACTCAAAGGATTGTGCAAACAGCTCACCAAAAATTCGATGGCGTTTCTAATATAGAAATGGATAGACGAGGTCGGCATGCTAAACGTAAGATAGTTATTGATGTTGAAAAGGAGACAAGTGTCTGTGATCATATCAATTCATTCGCCCCAATGGAATCTCATAACTTAAGGAAACGATCAAGTAAACAATATTTAGACGGCTATGAGAATTCTCCACCAGTCATCGTCAAGGAATTTGAAAACACTGGTGTGGCTACACCCAAATCCTCCTTCAATATTCCAACTCCTTTGCCTTTTTCGACTAATAGTCATCAGAACTGTAAAGACATTTTCTCTGCTGTTGACGATCACTGGCTTGACGCAATACCACCTTCTCTGAGTTCTGTAAATGCCACTTCTCTCCAGTCTTCAGTCCAGTCTCCAGGACGGAAAAAGCGTAAGAAGTGCAAGAAATCGTGGTCGGATGTCAAACGCAAGTGTTTAACTAATCTAGGAAAAAAATATGTTTCGAAAACGGGCAAAGTTGTCGACGAAAAGGTCATGGGTAGACCCTGTGAATGTCGTTACATATGTGTGGATAAAATTACCCAGGAACAAAGATTACATTGTTTTAAAATATTTTGGAATCTAGGTAAAAGAGAAAAGCAGTGGGCTTTTGTTTTGAAATTCACAAGAAAGATAAAAAAGATTCGATGTCTCAATCAAGGTCAACCAAATTTGCGTCAATTCACGTACAAATACCACTTACCTTCTACATTAGACTGTAGTGTAAGTGACACAATTGTTGTATGCAAAACCATGTTTCTGAACACTCTTGCCATAACTCAAAGGATCGTGCAAACAGCTCACCAAAAATTCGATGGCGTTTCTAATATAGAAATGGATAGACGAGGTCGGCATGCTAAACATAAGATAGTTATTGATGTTGAAAAGGAGACAAGTGTCTGTGATCATATCAATTCATTCGCCCCAATGGAATCTCATAACTTAAGGAAACGATCAAGTAAACAATATTTAGACGGCTATGAGAAATCTCCACCGGTCATCGTCAAGGAATTTAAAAACACTAGTGTGGCCACACCCAAATCCCCTTTAAATATTCCAACTCCTATGCCTTTTCGGACTAATAGTCATCAGAACTGTAATGACTTGTCCTCTGCTGTTGACGATCACTGGCTTGACGCAATACCAGCTTCTCTGAGTTCTGTAAATGCCACTTCTCTCCAGTCTTCAGTCCAATCTCCTGTACGGAAAAAGCGTAAGAAGTGCAAGGAATCATGGTCGGATGTCAAACGCAAATGTTTAACTAATCTGGGGAAAAAATATATTTCGAAATTGGGCAAAGTTGTCGACGAAAAGGTCATTGGTAGACCATGTGAATGTCGTTACAAATGTGTGGATAAAATTACCCAGGAACAAAGATTACATTGTTTTAAAACATTTTGGAATCTAGGTAAAAGAGAAAAGCGGTGGGCTTTTGTTTTGAAATTTACACAGAAGATAAAAAAGATTCGATGTCTTAATCAAAGTCTACCAAATTTGCGTCAGTTCACCTACAAATACCACTTACCTTCTACATCTGAGTGTAGTGTAAGTGACACAACTGCTGTATGCAAAACCATGTTTCTTAACACTCTTGCCATAACTGTAAGGATTGTCCAAACAGCTCACCGAAAATTCGATGGCGTTTCTAATATAGAATTAGATAGACGAGGTCGGCATGCTAAACGTAAGATAGTAATTGATGTCGAAAAGCAATGAAAAATGAAATGAAAAAATGAAAAATATGTTATTCGTTATCTTTAAAATGACATAATTTACTTGATGGCTGGGGCTTCCTTTTAAGTATAGAACCTGTGTTAGGGGACCCCTCCTTCTAACCTTGCGAAAGATACACATTGTTTCTAAAACTTACTCAAGTGTCTCCAACTAACTAATTTATTTATTTAGACTACCGAGTAGTCAGGCATATAAAACTGTTTAAAAATAACTTAAATGGAGAAAAAAGAAAACCAAGCAGATTGTGTGCATTTTATTTACTCATGTGATGCGTACTGCGTACTACCGTATAACTGTGAGTTTTGCGCTGTGTTGTGTGTGCATTGTATAATGAGAGGTTCGTTGTGTGCGTGTGTTGAATAAGAGTGTGTGTATGTGTGGGTAAAATGGTGTATGATGAATATGAACTGATTTTTATGTTGTATGACTACTAAAGTAAGGTTCATGTTTTTAATTTATGTTAAATATTTCTAATTTTTATTCCTTGAATTATTGCACTATTACACTGATTTTTAAATGTTAAGGTTATTGATTGCCTGTTAATACTTGTTTTATCTTTATTTTTATTTAAAACCTATTGTTAGAGTGTGTCTTCTTCATTAAAGAATTTGATTATCCAATTTTAGTTTTATTATCAAATTGTACATACCTAAGTATAACACCATCCATCTCACTTCTTATATTTCGTAGAACAAAGCGACTATGTTATATGCGTGTACATAGCTAATCGTATTTTTCGTAACGCAATGTCGTAGTTTTACAGCAGCGTCCCACTTTACCTGTCGGATTATAAAATAAGAAACGATTTTTTTTATTAATAGATGTATTTTCATAGAATACATAATAGTACAAGTAGTATTTTGTCTACTAATCTACACCCTTTTGCACGCCAGCATTTTTTCACGTACTTAAGCCTAAAAAGCCTAGTAAATATTGCTATAGCAGCCATTTTCGCTAGTGATGGGGCATTCTCAATTATTATTTAGTTTATTTTTGCAATTTGAGGTAATTAACAATAGTAAATACTAATACTAAAACTACCTTAAAACACTATTTTATAACAGTTTGCACCAGATTTTATTCGAAATCTTAACAAGACATAAAAAAAAGAAAAAACATTTGAAATATGTGACTTTTCGTCGCCTTTAGTTGTCTACGGAGGCGTCCCAGATATGTACCTATCTCTTTAGAAAAAATAGAGTCGGGATTACCTATCGATTTATACATGTGCGTAAAAATTTAAATGTTTTCAGCAGAAAGGCACTTACCTCGTAATCCAAGTCATTGTTATCAAAATCCGAATCTAGCTCAAATAATAAATCTTCCGGATCCACACCTTCTAAAATATCAATAATTTATTGTACTGAAGACATTACTTATTTCAATTATCTTTTCACAGAACGTTTTTAGTCTAAACTGTGCTCGAACTAAAGGATTATAAATTAAAACAAGCAAATGTGGACGTAAAGCTTCGCTTTACAAGAATTGCAAGGCAGGTAGTTAGGTACTAAAAAAATATTAATTTACCCACATGTTCACAGCACTATTTGTTTATTAACTTCACTTGTGACGTCATTAGCGGGCGACTATAGTTGCCGATGGCGTAGGGATGACCATAATGATAATAATATTAATAACAACGATTTTTGAGTTCAGGCTGTGGTTCAATTCAGTCAGTTTAAATAAAATAAAACTACAATGCTTAGTTATCATTATAGTGAAATAGTTTAATGTTTGCTTCAAGATAACAAGTGTAATTGTTATGTATAAAGATAAGGACTCCGAAATTATTGTCTAGCTAGTCATGGCCCAGGTTCCCCTGGGCCTTCCTCATGTTGTGCCTGCATCAATGTTGTATTACAGAAAACGAAAAATAAGAACCAGCGAAGACAAAGCTTCACAAACCGATGGTAGTAATGTACAATATAATAAAGTAAGTGAGGACGACATCTGCGCCGTTATGATAAATATTGAAGATGCACACTTTTTCAATTCACATCCTCGTAATCCGCGGAATGAAGAGGGTTTACGCATTTCGGTTTCCCATACAAACTTCCAAGTCGAAACATTTAAAAACCAATAAGCCAATTTAGATGAACCTTTGCATGCTAAAGTAAAACACAGGGATCTAAATAGTTTGTTGAAAACATTTAAAAAAAATGATTATTTAACTGAGTTATTGCGATTGCGATTTAAACTTTCTATAGTGGCCTTTAAATCGCATTATCAGCTAAATAAACGTTTTTAAAAAATGTTTTCAACAAACTATTTAGATCCCTGTGTTTTACTTTAGCGTGCAAAATTTCATCAAAATTGGACTATTGGTTTTTAAAAATGTCGACTTGAAACTTTGTATGGGAAACCGAAATGCGTAAACCCTCTTAATATTTTGCTGCTTTAATAGCGTCTGAAATGGAGAAGGTACAATTAGACGATCGCCCATCAGTTTACGCCAAAATAATTGACTATATTCGTAAAGTAAGAGGAGAACCTAGTATGGAGTTAAGTTGCCCGTCGCCAGAATACTGAAGCAAGTAGAAGTTTACATTTTATTCAAAATTATGTTAAGAGGGCTTATTTGTTTTTAAATATAAAATTATATTCAATTACAACGTATTTTTATTTCATTAATTTATTCTACATGAGCACATCAGTTAGTTAAAAATAGTATATACCCCATCACTAGTTGACATCTAAAGTTGTCATCGGCGCCGTAAAAGTGAAGAAATCGTTAGAATTCAATACTAACTTTAGACACATTTTTTACGAATATCTGCAGACTAAAATTTTACAAAATTAACATTAAAATGTATTTAAACAGTTTAAGAATGTTTAAAACGCTTTTAACAGTCAGTATGGCGTCTAATGCAATTAGACGTCATACTGACTGTTATAAAATAAAAATATTAATACAAAAATAGCAAATTTTAGGCAACTTTCGTTGTCAATGGACTTGAGAAAAATGAAAAAAAGTTTATTTTTACTTTATACCAATAGAAGTCGTTATTCTAAAACCAATAGTTTTTATTTCACTTTGATACGCGAAGTATTTACAAAGTTATTGTACATAAATAATTCGTTAAAACACTACTACCTCGCTTAGTTCGCTGGCACTCGACTGACTGACGTGACGTGACGTCATCGTATCCGATAGTCCCCGCCGCCGCTCTTGCCGCCCGCACCCGGCGGGCGTCCGATTACATATCCGATGACGTCACGCCGCGGGTTTCGCGCGTATTTTGATTGTCGCAAAAACAATAGCGCGTGGTCATTTTTATGAATCTTTAAAAAATTATTGTGAAGTATTTTGAAGGGCTACAAAAATATTTTTAATGTTATATTTTAAGTTAAAATGTAAATATTTCAAAAATAAATAAATAAAAATACGGTTCCCAAGCTCATTGCGTCTCAGTCACGCGGCCGTTTGGCAACTAAAGTGGTCAATGGCGTTCAAAAGGTTCTGTGTCAAAAGCTATTTGTAAGTTATAATTTACTAAATACAGCAATTATTATGAGAAAACTAAACAAATAAATCTATACATAGCATTCCTGCAAAGTTGTCGTTTTGTAAATACGACGTTCTACGACAGTATCGAATTTTGTTTTGACATGAAGAAAAAAAGAAAGCATCTTCGTACCGAAAGTAACTACCTACCTATTATAGTAAAATCTGAGTTTTCCTAGACGAAATAGCACGAAATTCTTAGTCGCTTTGTAGTTCTAACTCAAGGTATGAAAGCGATTTACTAGGTTTTCGCAGTACAACAGCGATATTAAATCTGATTTATAACGCCATCTTATGATGATGAATATGCCTGTGCACCAATCAAGAAATTAAATTTTATGTGTCATGAAATGTATTATGCTAGGTTTACACGGGCTTAGTAGCTAAGCGACAAGTTGATACGTGGTAGGGGTAGTAGGTACGACTTGTCAAAGTAATTAGAATCGATTTCTATTCACTTGCACTATTCGCAAACACTAATACTAAGCACTAATCAGCATGTTTACAGATTGGGACTTAGTGATGGTGACAAGTACTAAGCATTAGCTACTAAGCCCGTGTAAAATTAGCATTATGTACGTTTGTATGTTTTATCTGTGTTTTATCTTTAGTATGGCAGGTGAAGTTTATTAAAATACGGCCTGCCCGCGGTTTCGTCTGCGTAGAACGTGTACCTAACCTGTGACGAATTTCCAAAATAAACTTAATGTACTTAAACATATCTTTTTATTTTTTACTAACAGGTGCCACATCATTACACGAAGTCAATGCAGTAACTAAGAACTTAGAAAATGGACCAAAATATTTCGCTGAAGAGGTAAATTGAGTAAATAATATTTCAAATAATTTCCTTTATTTTTTTCATCACTTGTTGGTGGTTCTTACGTTCCTTCTGTTTCGTTGCTTAAATGTAGCAAAAAAATGCTTATTAATTAAACAACGCTGTTGTGTCAGTCATACTACGAGTATAATATTAAAGATACTCTTTAATATTAAACAATATTTGTGTTAAAAATAATTTATTTTAAACAATGCTTTTAAAGTGTGTGCCCATAGCCTGACAAGACCACATAAGCAAATGGGCCATAAACATTAAAATAAAAGAGACAAAATAAGTTGCTAAAAACGTCAAATGTCTAGCGAAAATAAAAAAAAACCGGTCACCATTTATGACAAAAATCCATACCGAATTCAAAGGCGACCAATACAAATATAATTCGAATGGTGACAAAACGGAGTGCCCACTCAAATGTCATAGCAATCCTTCTATGCTTTAGTTATTATTCTATGGTTGTAAATAGTGATAAATAGTGACGTATAGCATATAAATAGTTATACTATGGTTCAAAAGATATTTGAGTATCTTGGTGAGGCTGCTAACTTGACGTCAAGCTAGCAGAAACCTTATGAAACTCAGTTTGTGTCGTGATTTATATGTCAAAAAACTGTGCATAAATATAGTGAATCGTATACGCAAAATTTCTATAATAGTACTTCAATACAAGGCCAGATATTACGATCTCTAAGTGGGGCTGCTAACTTGACGTTTCTTGCGATGGCGATTACAGAGAAACGGGTACAAGTTTCAAACAAATATATAAATACATGAAAAAATTGTGCGTGAAATAGAGAATCTTACGGTATAAATAAAAAAAAGAATTCTTCTTTGCATATTCCTAAAATCTAATGTAAACTATACATTCAATTTTAGGTACAATCGTGCACAATTTTATTTATTGACGTACTGACATGAAGTCTTATTATTTTTAAATCCAGTCATAAATTGACACTTAAATCTATCGTTGTAATGTCAGTTTGACATTATTTCTGTGACAACAAAACAGATAAAAACCAAATAGCAAATATGTTACAACCAAATGGTTGTTATCTGTTTTGTTGTCCGTATTAATAAATAAATAAATTTATATGATGGAGGCCTTTGCTTTGCAGTGGGACAGTATACAGCCATAGTAGAATAAAACAAGTATGCTGACTTGGCCCCCGAGCGAGCGATAACTGCCTAAACATTAGGGCAGTCGCTTTGCGAGCAGCAGCGGCGGGCGCAGCGATGATACACGCAGGCGCGCGCGGCATTACGTACCGCTCAGCCGCGACTGGTATCGTTAATTCGTTAGCATCAATAAACTCGCCAGTGTGTGCGGGCGCTGCCGCGCCGCGCTCGGCGCGTTTGTATGAAGATAGCATACTTCTTTTGTTCTACTATGATACAGCTGTAGGTACTTTACTTAACTTTTTTACAGTTCTTAGATTCGAAGGTGAAGGAGGAGCCAGTAAGCGATGCGGAAGACACGGAGCTAGCGCCCGGTGACCTGGCGCTGGAGTGCATGCTGTGCACAAAGAACTTCAACAGTGTGTCCGGCTTGAAGGTAAGGCGCTGCGCAAACGGCAGGTCCTAAATCAAAGTTCAAAAGTCTTTGTACTTACGGAAAATTTTTCAATCCCTAAATGAAACTTATCCGTCTGATAAAGTATGATGAGATCAACGTATAATGTCACTTGTAAAAACAGTAAGACGTGATTTGACAATACATTTCAAAATGGTCGTGTACTTAAGAGGCCAGGGAGTTATTACATCTCGACTGTGACTTTTGCGTAAAATGGCCAATTTTGGCGTTATGGATCTCAGAAACAAAAATTCATTAACAATTATGACTTATTGAATAGTGTAGAATAGCTATTGGAATAGTGCGTAGAGACCTCGCTTTTTGTAAATTTTGCTTAACTTTTTAATTAAACCCAAAATTGCAGAGAAAGATTTTCATAAAGTGCGCGAAGGCTCTTTTTTGAGCTCATCGATTGAATTATGCTGTTCGAAACAAGTAAAATAAAAAAAAATATAATGTTATCTCTTATATAGTCGAATAGTGCTTAGCGGCCTCGGAATTTTTAGATATCATTGATTTCATATAGGAAAAAAATCTTATTGTAAACCAAAAAACTTCGAAAATTGCTATAAGTCAACTGTGAATATCTCCTATCTACGATAATATTATTGAGCAAAATTTATACCAGAGTAATTGTTACTTCATGAGGAATAAAGATTTTATTATTATCCTATTTCTATAAAAACGATAAATACAACTGCAAAATAACTACAAAATGCAAAAATGGGCATTTTACTCAAAAATGAGATGTAATAGGCCTCTTAATACTTTAGCACACGAATAAGTTTTATCAGAAAATTGAAAATTCGGCCCTTAATCTATGTTTAAAAGTACAGACAATAGCACTTTAACCTACCACAAAATGTCAAATTTCTTCTAAATATTTTGAACTTTGTCACTGTTTATGGCTCAACTCTATTGGCGCAGAGTCGAAGCGACGCGACGCATCATATTTTTCACAATAAATGCGCGACGACGCGCGTTGATGCGATGACCATAATATTTCCTTAATACAAAATTGTACCTTGACGATGGAAAAATAGAGATGAATATGCTATAGGTGAAAAACATGACGCGTCGCATCAATATCGATTGGAGAAATTTGTCAGTTTTTGATATAATGATCAGCAGGCGCGCGTGCACTTTGCCTTTGAGGTCCAAACATTTTTTACTCACCTACACATTTAATGTCTTATACTGGAGAAGAATGAGTTCAAGAAATAGGACAGCTTTATACAGGGTGGATAAAAAGACCGTGGTTAGAGGAAAAGTGCCCATAATATTGATGATGGCAAATTTGACTGAAAAGAAACATTTCTTTATTTTCAAAAATAATTAAAACTGCATTTAAAGTTTTTTGTAAAATCACCTGATTGAGCCGGGAATCGAACCAGTGAAATGTGTGAAAAAATCCTGTATTTTATGATACCAACCGAACGAGTCATTCATAAGGACTTTCTTAACAACATAGTACGTAGTAGTAGTCGAATAATCGTCTGTGCATACGTGAAAGTGGATCTCATTTTGAGCAAATTCATAAGTTAAGTGAGTTCACTTGCCTGCAAAAATAAGTATCACACTTTTATTAACGCTTAAATACTGAAAAAAGACGACAACCTCAGGCGGGAATCGAACCACGCACCTTCCGCATTCCGGGCGGTTGCCTTAACCACTTGGCTACCGAGGTCTGGCTTTCAACCGTCGAAATTTGTCAGTGCTTGATGCTTATGTTTTTAGTCAACATTGCTTCATCAAATCTTAGAAGTTTTCACCTCTGAGATCCGAAAGAAATATTTTTACAAATATTTGAACATTCGGTTAAGATGAAGCTGCGTTTATAGATTAATGTTTTATATTTTAGCGTTTTATTAACGCTTAAATATACTTAAGTACAATTTTAAACACTGAAAAAAGACGACAACCTCAGGCGGGAATCGAACCACGCACCTTCCGCATTCCGGGCGGCTGCATTAACCACTTGGCTACCGAGGTCTGGCTTTCAACCGTTGAAATTTGTCCGTGCTTGATGCTTATGTTTTTAGTCAACATTGCTTCATCAAATCTTAGAAGTTTTCACCTCTGAGATCCGAAAGAAATATTTTTACAAATATTTGAACATTCGGTTAAGATGAAGCTGCGTTTATAGATTAATGTTTTATATTTTAGCGTTTTATTAACGCTTAAATATACATAAGTACAATTTTAAACACTGAAAAAAGACGACAACCTCAGGCGGGAATCGAACCACGCACCTTCCGCATTCCGGGCGGTTGCCTTAACCACTTGGCTACCGAGGTCTGGCTTTCAACCGTCGAAATTTGTCAGTGCTTGATGCTTACGTTTTTAGTCAACATTGCTTCATCAAATCTTAGAAGTTTTCACCTCTGAGATCCGAAAGAAATATTTTTACAAATATTTCAACATTCGGATAAGATGAAGCTGCGTTTATAGATTAATGTTTTATATTTTAGCGTTTTATTAACGCTTAAATATACTTAAGTACAATTTTAAACACTGAAAAAAGACGACAACCTCAGGCGGGAATCGAACCACGCACCTTCCGCATTCCGGGCGGCTGCCTTAACCACTTAGCTACCGAGGTCTGGCTTTCAACCGTCGAAATTTGTCAGTGCTTGATGCTTACGTTTTTAGTCAACATTGCTTCATCAAATCTTAGAAGTTTTCACCTCTGAGATCCGAAAGAAATATTTTTACAAATATTTGAACATTCGGTTAAGATGAAGCTGCGTTTATAGATTAATGTTTTATATTTTAGCGTGGTTCGATTCCCGCCTGAGGTTGTCGTCTTTTTTCAGTGTTTAAAATTGTACTTAAGTATCACACTTTTAAAATTGTAATAAATTTTAAGTACCTACACAGGATAAACAAGACACACAAGACTTAAAAATGTTACTATTGTATAATTTACAACAGTTTCAAAGAAAGCTGATAAAATTGCTACAAAACGTTTTTTATTTTAAATCTCTAACTTCTATAGTTTAGAAAAAAAATGATATTTTAAAAGTGATCCTTATTTTTGCAGGCCAGTGTATTTTCTTTAGATAGTGAGTAGCTTTAAAAAATAATAATTTTTGGTCTTTCTTGAATTTAAGATACTTACTATGTTGTTTAAAAGAAATTGATCATTACGAATGAATCTTTCGATTGGTATCATAAAATACAGGATGTTTTTTCACATTTCACCGGTTTGATTTCTGGCTCAATGTGATTTTTGGTTTAATGCAGTTTGAATTATTTGTGATAACAAACAAAATGTTTCCTTTAAGTAAATAAGATCATTCTATTTATTCATCATCATCATCATCATAGTCAGCCTATATACGTCCCACTGCTGGGCACAGACCTTCCGCGTGGACAAAAGCACAAGCCATCATCAATATTAAGGGTACTTTTCTTCCAACCACGGGTTTTTTTTTCCTAACCTGTATATAGGCCAGCCAATTCATACGTGACAGTTTCATGGTATGCGGGACGGGGGATGAAAGGTTGCGAGGCGGGAAAGAAGAGCGCGGGCGGCGGGGCGTAGTAGGAACGTCACTTGTAGTAGAGGATCCGGAGTATACAACGACCTTCACCGGGCCGGTTAATGGATAAAAAGTATTTTATATCAAATTTTATGTGTTGCGAGAAAATATACTGCGAGTGGGTTGACTGAAAAATTTCAGTCCAGTATACCAGTGCAATGTGATTTAATTTTTTTTAATATTAAATTAATCAATAAAGGTACTGGACTGAAATTTTTCAGCCAACCCACTCGCGATATATTGTTTAACATATTAAATTTGATATAAAATACTTTTCATCCATTAACCTTCCCGGTGAAGGTCGTTCTATACTCGGATCTTAGGCTGAGATCTATAGAGCGTACTTATACTTTACTCAGACTTATCTAGCGAACTAAGACAAAATTGGAATTTATAATCAATGCTTCGACGCTGTCTCAGCACAGGCTAAGCACAGGTTACGAAAAACTCAGGATATTAAGGCTAGGTGTTAGTGAAAAATTAAAATAACACGTTCTTAGAATTACTTTTTCAAGTAGTAAACAGTAAAATTAAAATCTGCGAAAATTATG
This sequence comes from Scoparia ambigualis, assembly GCA_963921215.1. Lineage (NCBI taxonomy): Eukaryota > Metazoa > Arthropoda > Insecta > Lepidoptera > Crambidae > Scoparia > Scoparia ambigualis. Next base: position 7,169,032 of record OY992503.1, read on the forward strand.
AAATATTGTTGAGGCTTTAATCTGTGAAGTACACCCGATGGAAACACGATTTGATAAAGTTGGCTCGATAGAATAAATTCACAAAGTTACATATTTTTGTGTCATTTTATCTTCTTTTCCAGGTTTTATTCTTAAAATAAGTGATTTGATATTATGCGTCATTTACCAAAATGAAGTTCATAGATAACTTGAGGAATTATAACCGATCGTTTTTTATTTATTACATCTATCAATTTTTTTAAATATAAAACGCGATTATTCACGCCGCTTCGCTGTTATACCCGTCCCTTACCGTCGTACCGTCGAGAAAGCGAGAGAGAAGCGCCCGAAATACCTCCCCTTAACCGAACGTGAATAATAGCACACTACGTCAACAGCTCTACGGCGTTTCCGTGCCTTTTTAAATTTTACGGGTTATCTTTCTGTCAAAACAAGGTATCTTTCTGTCAAAACAAGATATCTTTCTGTCAAAACAGTATCTCTTCAATTAACTGAATTTAATTTAAGGATAGTTATTGTATTTCATAGCAAATTGATTTAATTATACGAGACAATTGACTAAACATTCGTTATGGATCGTACGGATCGTAAAAAACAACGCCCAAAAGCCAATTTATTTGACTTGACGGACTGCAGTTGTCATGTCACTGTGAGTGGGGCCAGTGCGTTCCGTTTCAAAAAATATGTTAGCCAACACCGACAAAAAGTTTTTGGCTTATTTTAATTAAGTTTATGAAAATATTGTAATTTAAAACTGTTAATGATTCAAATGAATGATTAAATTTAGTACAAGTTAAAAGTACTTTTTAAATCATTTTATTTTCTTTTAAGTTTAAAGAACAATTAAGAAGGTTATGCTTGAAATGGAACACTAAGCTCAGCCTAGTCTCAACTTTTGTATGACTATCAATTCGAAATCAAAGCTCGTACTTAGGATGCACTGAGCCAAGTTTGCCTTAATTAAAGTCAAAGTTACTCGTAAGCACGCTCTATAAATCTCACCCTAGACTATTGTGACTTGTGTGCAGATGTCACCCCTCCCCCGAAGCCCGCAGACCATTAAACTGTCACGTACGCATTGGCCAGCCTATATTAATAACGACAAAGGTCCCAGATAGATTCCCAGTGAGGGCATTTAGTTTGAAATTATTTGAAATGAAACACTTCTTACCCGGGGTCGCTCCTGGCCCCGAAGTTTGCTTGAGGCAGCATTTTACCTAGGTATTTAACCCCTCACTCTTGGATTTTTTTGACACTTTTTTGACAGTAACTGTCAACGTCAAATTTGACAGAATCGAGCATAGACTTTGCGATATTTTGCGATAACAATACATAAGATGAACCACATAACTGAAATAACTAAACTTGTACATACTAAAGTAGTCTGTAAGTCTATGAAAACACGGTACAAAGTCAAGTGTGTTTTTGTAGGTGCGGTCTCATGCGACCGCTTGGGGTTTGAGGGTTTTAAAAAAAGAAAGTTCTTTATAATTACTGAGTACGCTGTCGCTGAGCACATGTGCAGTTGTTGTGTGGTGAAACGTGAACTGTCGCAGTGGATGCTTTTGCGGTCCTCATTGCCTAGTCTCTTCTGGTATAGAGTCTGGCCAACAAAAGCTGAACCAGGAAAAACGCGGTTTGAAATTTCAGTTTGACATACGACATGAAGGTACTGATAGACATGCTACTAAATAAGTATGCTTATTAGCATGCTTATTACAAGCGTATACGTAATAAGCATGCTAATTACTAGCAACGCTTTGACACACATACTACTAAGTAGCAATTGCTCAATAGTGGCATGCTTTCGTGCTAGTAATGAGCATGTCTATCAGTACCTTGACACCTCACATAGACACACATAGAGACAAAGTGTTGCCAATCAAATACCTACGAGGTTCAACTTTCGTTGGCCACACTCTAATAGTCGTGAGTTTAAGTATGTATGTATAATAGCTCGCATTTGTCCACACAGGCCCACGTGATCTCTCAACATTCCTACAAGACTGTGAAAAGAAAAACGGGCGACAGCTCCCCGCAAAAGGCGCGGTACACGTGCGCGGCCTGCAAGAGAAGTGAGTTATTTTAGTAGAGACACTAACAGGGGGCTTATAACTTAATAGAACTTCAACATCTATCGCAATACCTACCTTTCAAGTAGAAGTAAGTAAGACGACAAACGGACTAAAGACTGCACATACATGCAACGGCATAGTGTGGTGATGGGCTCACCACCTGTCACGCTGAGCACATGTGCAGTTGCTATTTGATGAAACGTTGGACTATGGCTAGTGTTGCCGCACTATCGATAGTTTGACTATCGGTAGTTGACCTCGGAAATCATCTATAATATCGATAGGGCTATCGATGGTATCGACAGCTCAGTTTGGTACAATAGTATCGGTATACTGCAATACTTTGCAATACTTTAATACGTTTTTCCAAAATTTCTTGCCTCGAACTACAGTGTTGTGGAACCAGCTCTCGACCGTTACGACTTAGGGATCTTCAAGAAACGAGCCTATTCCTTCCTTAAAGACCGGCAACGCGTCTGCGATTCCTCCGGTTTTGCGGGTGTCCATGGACGGCGGTGATTATCCATCAGGTGACCCGCTTGCTCGTTTGCCTCCTTCTGCTATAAAAAAAACCATCGATAGTATTAAAAAAAAAGACTTGCATGCAAACCTACTTGAAATTTGTCTTCAACTGCAGCAAAACAAATCAGAAATCAGTCTTGTAAACTTGGATACTAACAATAATTGGTCAAGATTTATCTATATTAATTTTTAAAGTAATTTAAAATAATCATCATAATTGAGGGGGTTACTTTCAAAACCCACTAAAACTATTTTTTATGAAATCCTTGTTAATATTTGTATTGACACTATAATGCATTTCTTTTCATATTCACCAATCAGTTATCATCAAAATCCACTATAACCTGTAAAAATCGACCAACAAAAATCAATGTTTGTTGCAAACACCACTAAAACCGCATGGTTGCGTTTCAAATTCCACTAAAACTGCGAGAACCAATCATATCGCGGCATTCAAATTGGGTGACGCTTTATACAGTATGGCGTTGCATCTAAATTAGTAAAGACCTGTGCGTGGATTTCATAGTTTTTACTGTTTTAAAATGTAGAAAATGTTATCAAACATTGAAAAATGTGATCCTAAACATGCAAGAAAAAGAATATCTGACGTGACAAAGTGTTAACGTAACACGGAGCAAATAAAACGGTATGAATATCCACTATGAAACTACCAATACTATCTGATTGTGAAGTTATGCAGAATGAAGCCTCTAATTTAAGCATACTATTAGGTACTCCAATCCAGACCGTATGAGTCCGGTGACGTTTATCATTTTCAATTTATATACTTACAGCTTTTCATAATACATAATTAAAAGGTTAAAGTTTTAATTAAATTAAATCAAATTAAAAATAAGGTTACGAAAAAAAAATTGTGAACATGGGTTTGAGGATAACTTTTCACATATTAAATTGATAATGGTATAACTAAGTTACACAAAATTTCTTTTTTATTTTAAAAATATTCACTGAGTAGAATTTTATTATACTAATAATATTTTTTTTCGTACTACGTATTTCATTAATCATAATTCATAATTTCATTTCATTCATGTAATAATGGTGTTCATTTTGAATAAAACCATCCATGCGATAAAATTTGTTCGGATCAAAACCCGACAAAATGAAACATGTCAGTTTCAAAGTCCGGCATAATGAATAGTGCATATCAAAAGCCGGTAAAATGATGTAATTTTTAGTTATATTTCCCTTATTAATGCCATTTTTAAATTCAAAACACAGTCAAAGTGTTGCCACATGAATAATAATACTTAATAGTAAATTGCAACATAAACATTTTTTTCCAAAAGCCAAACATAAACTAAAATTTTTAGTTCCTAAATACTTATTAAAAAGCGTTTTAGTGGATTTTGAAAGTAGACCGCTCAATTATTAATTTTATTTTAATAATTTTTAAAGTATTTGTGTCATACAGCTTACTTAATTGTCAGTAAGTACTAATAATAGTGTATTTGGTTTTTGGTGGTAAAAAAAATCAATAAGTAATAATCAATAAAACCCAACAAACTCATAATTTTTTTAATAAATCACAAAAATCGTTTTTTTAAATAACATGATTTTTTCCAACCCTGAAAAGGTCACTATCGAGAGTATCAATGGTTATTGCAATATTCAGCAGCAATAGTGTCAATACTATAGATAGTGCCTTCGATAGTATCGATACTATCAATAGTATTGCTGTGTCGATACTATTGACGGTTACAAGGCTATTGATACTATCGATAATATTGATAGACCTATCGATAATATTGATAGACCTATCGATACTATTGATTTTGCTCAACTATCGATTGACTACCGATTGTGAACTATCGAGCGGCAACACTAACTATGGCAAAGGACTGCTTTTGCGGTCCTCATTGCCTAGTCTCTGACTAACCTTTCAATGATAATAGTCGTGATTATATGCATTTATGTAGAAGTAAGTTGCTTCGCTAGTTTGATTATTTTAGAATTAGTTTTAATTAAGCAAACTAACAAAATGTACTTGTAAGTAATACAGTCAATGCCTGAGTACTGTAACATATTTGCTTGATCTTATTTGCTAAACGGTAATCAAGAATTCGATGGCGCAGTGGATTAGGCGTTTGGTTTGCGATCTTGCCAGTTGTTAAGCGACTCACAATGCCGATTCACTGGATGGGTGACCAAATTAAAAACATCCCGAGCTCCTCCGTGCTTTGGAAGGCACGTGAAGCCTTTGGTCCCGGTTGTTGTCGTAAGATGGCACTCGTTAACCCTTTAACGGGCAGAGGGATGTATAGGTATTCCCACCATATATTATACAATTGGCTAGTTGACAGTTTTCGAAAAAGGTATTAAAAAAATTACAAACGCTTTTTTATACCCCGTACAATATTTTCTTTCTCGAAAAAGCTTTTTATAATAAACATATTTTTCTTTATTAATTACAAATTTCGTGCGAAAACGGTTGGTCACGTGACATTTTGCTCTGTGACGTCACATTTCAATAAATATTGAAATTTTTCTTGAAACCTGACAGACAAGTTTTTGATGATTGTGTGAAATGTGACGTCACATGAAGCTCAATCATGGCCGCCCGTGTTTCAGGTCTTGCTAACCACAGATAAAAAAATCGCAAATTTATTTTGTAAAAATAAAATATTTACAAATTATCTTAATAAAAAAAACTATTGGATAAATTTTCGTTAAATCATAAACTACAATATCCGACATATTCCATATTTTATTGTTACAACTGTCAAATAGCCAATTGAGATAAGGTCGAAAACTTATGAAAAATCTGTACATACTGTGCCTGTTAAAGGGTTAAAACCCACCAACCCCCCGTATTAGTCCGCACTGTATTTACATTTTGCGTGCAAAGATTCATTTAAATTGGCTTACGCTCTCAATTGCCGTAAAGCCAGACACAATAGTAGGTAATTCAATTCGTAATATTTGATTTTCTGCGTTAATGACGCTCAAATAAATAGATAATAAATAAATAAAATTTGTTTGCGCTCACACCAATTATCTAGCGGCTAGCCCAAGCTGCTATTGAAACTAGTTAAACTAGATAACGGATAAATATACAAAACATAGAACAACACCCAGACCCGAAATCAATTCAGAAAAACAGTTTTCTCTAAATTGACCCGACCGGTAATTGAACTCGAGACCTGAGATGGCGCGACGCTGACGGAGGTTGTCAAATAAACAATCAACAACCCTTCTTGCTGCAGCATTCTCCACGTCGACGGACCTGATGGTGCACGAGACCTGCCACAACAAGCACGCCTGCTACGGCTGCAGCGCCAAGTTTGATAGCTTCCACCTGCTGACGAATCACGGCCTCCATTGCAAGGCGCTTGCGCATACGCAGCTGAAGACGTTGAAGACGCTGGATGACGTCATCAGGTAAAGTAAAGTACAACCTATATGTTTGTGTGACAGTTTACATAATATCAAGTTGTGCAAACTCAAGCCTTCATACAAGTTGAAGACGCTGGACGATGTCATAGTACAGCTTTTATACTGTCACAATGCAAGGCGAAGCCTCCATAGAAATTAAGGCTAGGTGTTAGAGAAAAATTAAAATAACACGTTCTTAGAATTAATTTTTGAAGTAGTAAACAGTAAATTTAAAATCCGCAAAAATTACGAAATATTGTTGAGGCTTTATTTTGTGGAATATACCCGATGGAAACACGATTTGATAAAGTTGGCTCGATAGAATAAATTCACAAAGTTACATATTTTTGTGTCATTTTATCTTCTTTTCTAGGTTTTATTCTTAAAATAAGTGATTTGATATTATGAGTTATTTACCAAAATGAAGTTCATAGATAACTTGAGGTATTATTACCGATCGTTTTTTTTTATTACATCTATCAATTTTTTAAAATATAAAACGCGCCTTTTCGTTCCGCTTCGCTGTTATACCCGTCCCTTACCGTCGTACCGTCGAGAGAGCGAGAAGCGCTCGAAATACCTCCCCTTATGTCATCATCGCCCCAGTTAATGGGGTTGGCTTATTGGTAAAACAGTAATGCCAGGCGCTCGCGCATACGCAGCTTAAGGCGTTGAAGACGCTGGACGATGTCATCAAGTAAAGTAAAGACCAGCTTGCATACTGTCACAATGCAAGGCAAAGACTTTCGTTGAAATCAAGTCATCTCTATCGCCACAATTGTCGCTAAGATGTCATTATAAACACAGATTTAGATAACATGGTACTTTTTCTACAAAAGCATTTTTTTGAAATATTTTTAAGGTCAATTGTGACCACCTGAGGTAGTATAATTATTCAACGTCTATCTTTTAGTATTTTTCAGCGTTATTATCACAAAAAAAAACGTGAAATTTTACGAAGTAACATTTATTTGCAGACCACAACCCGAGGAAGTAGCGATAAAAAACGAGGAATCAAAAAGTGACGGTGCAACAGAGATGTTAGTCTGCGATCTGTGTAAAGAAGAGTTTAGCGATTCCTACTACATGAAGATACACCTGGAAATACACCACAGCAAAGACAGCCCTACACTGAAGAAGGATGACACCGCTCCCATGGAGGTTGAAGCTCTAGAAAGTATATTCAACGAGGATACTTAATATTAGTGTTAGTTTTTTCAGCTTCTAATAGTAGAAGTTGGTGAAAAATGGACTGTAGCAATGGACTGCGTTGCGGTCCTCATTGCCTGGTCTTCGATTGACCCTTCGGGGATAATAGTCGTGATTATAGAGGGTTAATTTTGGACTCCCCGCCCAAAGTAAATATAGGGTTAAAAAATCTAATAATAAAATATTTTACGTAAAAATAATTAATGTTATTTTTTTTAAATTACAATTTCTTGCCTGCTTTTTACATCCTACTAGCGGCCGCTCGCAGTTTCACCCGCGTGGTTCCTGTTTTTGTGGGAATATCTGGATAAAAAGTATCCTATGTGTTAATCCAGGTTATAAACTATCTGTATGCCGAATTTCATCCAAATCCATTGAGTAGTTTTTACGTGAAAGAGTAACAAACATCCATCCATACTTACAAACTTTCGCGTTTCTAGTATTAGTAGGAAGTAGGATAGTTCTAGGTGCGTGCGCTCACCCTCGCGGTCAAAGCGACGGCGCGCTGTCATTGGTGCACGGGGTGAATAACAGCGGTCACGCGCATGCGCTTTGATAACCGCGATAGGCCGCGCGCTAGGTGACAATAATTTTAATTTTCTTAAGGAAAAGTTGAGATTAAAATGTAAAAAAAATAATGTTTTTTTTAATTAATTATTTGGTTGTACTGCTGCTTCAGGATCACGTTAAAAAAATTAAAAAAAAATTGGCGGGGAGGGGGGGGGGGCGTCCAAAATTACTCTATGTATGTTATTCTAGTATATTGTCATCATCATCAGTCTATAGTCCCTGCACATGGGGAGACGCCACGATGGGCCAATGCGGGTTGGTGGGTTTGATCCATAGATTTAGAATTTTGTTTCTACGCAAAAAGATCCACGAAGTGTGGGAGCGAGAAATCCTAATCAAGTTGAAATCGTCCGAGAGCAAAAGAGACAGTGAATGAAGTACCGATTCTTATGTAATTTTTTTCTCGCAAGTTCTTACTCGCGAGAAAAAAAATTACATATCGGCCTCTTGGCCATAGTGTCCCAGTCTGTTCTACGTCGCGGTGAAATTCGTGCATTTTTATATTAATCCTTCGATTTAACATTAAGAAAATTAAATGTGCAATTATGGTGACATGTTGTGAATGTGACGTTACAGGACGAAATAACCCGAATTAATACACTTTACATTTCACCAACACAATGTACCTATCTAACTTTTTTTGTCACGTCCCCGAGCCGTCATTGTGTATCTTGTACATCCTAAATCTATGGTTTGAACGACTGCCATCTTACGACAACCGTTACCAACGGCTTAACGCTGACTAAAGTACCACGGAGTATATTGTAATATGTGTATCCAATTAGATATATTGTGCTGCCGCATAGTATGTAACCAACTAATATCATTTTGGCAGTGTTATTGACTTGCACTTTTAAAATTATAACAAGTCTTAACTCATAGTGCCTTACAAATAAACAGAGAATAAGGTGGGAATAGTTTAGTGTTTTGTCTTTTTTACTCTAATTTGAAATTACTTTTACATGACAGGAACAAAACACAGAATTACTATTCATAGCTTATTCTTTGTTTATTTGTAAGGCACTTAGGGTGGATTCGACCAAACTGGAATAATACTTACTCCGAGATTAGTCTATACAAATTCGGCGTTTAATCTATGTATAAGACTATATTCCATTCCATTTTAGAAATTTTATCTGTTTGAGTAGGTAGTCATACTGTTTACATTTTCATTTTAAATGTTTTTAACGTTTTGTGCCTTTTTGATTGGTTGTTGTTACTCATTCTCAAAAGTAGTAAATTTGTCGCCCGTCAAGTTGAAAATAATAAAGTTAGTGATCAACAGCTTAGTGGATGCAAAAAGAAAAAAAAGTCTCTTTTGATTAAATACATTGTGTAACTTGTGGATAGCGTTGTGGGCTGCATTATTGTTAAGACTTGTTTTGTGTATTATTTTTTGTGTTATGGTATAATGTAGTTGTTTGCTGTTTCTATAAAATAAAATAAAATAAAATTCCATTTTGGTCGATTCCACCCTTAGTAGTATTTTTTTTAATTTCGTAGATTCTTTTGCCCACTTATGTTGTATCAATAAATTTGATGCTGATTGTACCTACATAATGCGAATATTGTTTGTGATTAAGTACTCGCTTTAGTCTTAATTGTTTAATCTGCATAGTTTGCCTGTTGCATAATGAATTATTTAATAAAATTTAACAAATAGAATGATACTATTTTAAGCTAGCTTCGTAATGTTCGTAGCTACAACTTTTCATTAGTGTTATATATTTATGGTAGTTTTTGATTCACATTGTTAGGGTTCCTATAATAGCTATATACCTCATTGTATAAAGATTTCAGGTGAACTCACACACTTTAATTTTGTATTATAATCGGAGGCCATTCCCTGTTGTTACATAATTGTTTAAATCGCTTATCTTGTATTATGCTAAAGCAGGAAGTAAAAAAACAGTCTAACTCTTGTCACTTTAGAACTTCGTTGTAATGACACGTTTGGAGTCATAAACGGTTACTAATTAACTAATGTACTTAACTGTAATTAAATAACTCGAAACAATAATTTTCTACTATTGCATATAAATTATAATTTTTAAAGTTTGCGGCTAGCCAACTCAATTGGACTTTGAAATCTGTAAACTTTTATTACTCATGTGTTCATATTATGTCAAATTGTCATTGTATAATACCATTTCGACTGTAAATATATTATGTTGGTCTTTTAGTCGATAGTAAACATGTGATCTATTTAATTAAGTTCGTGTGTGAAGCTATTATTAAATTGCATTTTACAATCTTAATTTATTGTTTTATTGAGTGTTCATTTAACTAGAATTTCAGTGAGCGAAAAAATATTCAATATATAAGGTGACTGCTAGAAACAGCAAGAAACTTCAAGGGCTGGTCAGGTCAAGTGTGTTGAACATGACAAAAAGGGAAATCGTGTTTTTTATATTTTTAATTTAAATAATTCATTTTGTGAATTTTAATTGGGTAGTCTTTGAGTATCTAATTTATTTTAAAGCAATAACATAAAAAAAAATAAAATTAAAAACATAAAAATAACGATTATTTACAATGCGCAGGCAACGGCTGGCCGGCCGACCGTCTGTTGACCCGTTCGCGTCAGCTGGGCGATAAGTACCTACGTTAGTCTGCAATGAGACCATTTTTGTGATGTTTAAAACACTTGACCTGATCAGCTTGAAATTACTTGCGGTTTCTAGCAGTCACCTTATGATATGATAGAGAATTAATGACAAAGAAAAAAAAGTAATCAGATAAAATAAAGATTTTATTACATTTAACATCTCGTGGGCACCAACTCAGTATCAATTTGTGCAAAGTCTAACTCTACAAATAAAATATTAAAATTTTAAATTAAGTATACATTCAAAACTTAGATGCCACGTCTCTTAGAACCTTTCGAATGTGTCAACAAAATAATACTGGGAATATGTCCAAATAAAATACTTTATTAACAATTATAATAAAATAAACACTATATAACTTTAGTCAGCGCTATCATTATTAAATTCATGTAGGTTCACAGTTCTTGTTTTCACAGCCAGTCACAATCAATAATATTCCTGTAGAATGCTCGTTGTATACACTGTTTTGTGTTTTCTAACACCTAATATCAAACATCTAACAAAATATGTACGTACGATATTTTGTTAGATGTTTGATGTTAGGTGTTAGAAAACACAAAACAGTGTCGCAGGAGACCCGCCTTTATGATCTTTTAATCATTTTTGGTTAAAATTTTTAAAATGATAGTAGGTACGTGAAAAATGGAGCTTTCGATGTTACGCACACATTGATAATTACCAATAGCGCCCAGTCATTCGTTTAGGACGCCTTTCTAACATTAAAAAAAATTATAAGTATACAAAGAAAAGAAATTCAAAATAATAAATATTATCAACAAAAAATATTATTATTGGAAATGTCGAGTCTTACTCAGTCGAAGTACATTATATTCAATACTATACATAGAAAATATGAAGGACCTGTTTTACCAGCGCTACTTACATAAAGTGATAAGACAGATTAGCCACAACTTTTGTCTTTTTAACGTAAATGAATGCGACTAAAGTTCTGGTTAGACTATCACGCGCATTTAAGGAACTGGCAAAACTGGCCAGCATTGAAAGTTAATTAAAGTAGAAATGTCTGTGAATTTATTGGCGTTTGGCCAACGTGACGGTCAAACACTAACGCGTGCGATAGAAAACAAACTCTATCGGTGAAGAGCCGTTTGACAGTGAGATTTTGAGTACAAACGAAAACAACTCGTCTAGTAAAGACATTAAAGTTTAAGTTCACATAAATATTAGCAGCAACAAATGTATCTAAACGTTGGCCTATACATTAATACTTTTTAATTCCTGTTCATCTCGTTCAGAATCCGGAGGATGTACAGGAACAGGTTGAGGATGTCCATGTAAAGGTTGATGGTAGCTAAGATGTACTCTTCGGGGGAGAGTTGTGTCATCATCTGCTGGGTGTCGAAAACCAGGAACAGACTGAAGAGAACTGCGCCGGTTAAAGACAGGGCGATCTCGAACAGCGAGCTCTGAATGAAGATTTGGAGGATGCCGCCTACTATCAGCACGCACAGCCCTGCCACGATGCTGCGGGTAGAAGAAAAAGTGTTGAAGAAGTGTTTTTTTTCTCTTATATAATGGCTTCGTGCAATCAGCACATTTAGCCAGTGTCAAGTTTTTAATAGTAATTATTATTTTCTTTACATTAGGTGGATGATAATGAGTGATAATGAACGTTTAATGGTACATGATTTTCCCCCAAACCCCTCGAGACTCAATAAAGCTGTGGGACTTTATTGAGGTCTCACACGGGCTTCTTGAGAGAATTTGAAAAGTGATGTTGCACTGTTTTGTTTTATTTGCTAACACTCATGCACGTTCACGAGCACTTAACAGTAAATAATCCACCATTATTTCACATTAATATTCGACAAATTATAGAAAATAATACAAAACTGCAGACATGACGACGCTTCACTTTCCCGCCAAGAAGAGCTGAAGAAATGTTTGGTTGTCGTTATATGGTGACCTGGGGCCCTACTATCACCTCTTAAAGCAGTATTACTTTAATCTTCAGAAGTCAGAAGTTAGTGGAAATTAATGTTCTCAAAAATTTGCTTAAATTTACATACTATGGCGCGTTCCGCAAGTTTTTTAAGATTAGTTTTAATGTATTATGTCATTTTTATCCGACTGCGCTAGAAGGAGAGTTTTGTTTTTGAGAGTATGTATGTATGTTTGTTTGTAAAATTGTTTGGCACGCTCTGCGGCCTGAACGGCTGATGGATTTTAGCTTGAGAGGTGTCGTTAGATTCGTATTTATTGTAAGAGTGACACTGGGTAAATCAAAAAAACAAAAAACAAAATGGCGGATTTTTTTCGCCAAATTCAAATGTTTGGCACGCTCTACAGCCTGAACAGCTCGATGGATTTTAGCTCCAAAGTATTTGTGTGTCATGTCATTGTGTGTATATACACTATACAAATAACTCAAAACTAAAAATAAATAAAATAAAAAACGGTAATTTAAAAAAACTAAAAAACCCGTTTTTTTTGTTTTTTTAACTTACTGTTTTTTATTAATTTCTAGGTCACAAGTGGCAGACAAATGTATTTTGTTGGTCACCGTTGGCCGGTGAGTGACATCTTCTTTAATCTGTGAAATGGCGCTCAATGTGTTTTAAAAAATCGCATAAAAAAAATAGAAAAACTATTTATATGACAAGAAATGAGGTTGATTTCTCCTATTTTGTATGTGCATTTTATTAGTAGTTAATTTTGCCATAACGTTATTGTTAATATAATTTTAACGCAAATTTTGTTGCAAACAAATTACAAATTGAAAAAAAGACTTTCGGCGGACTGGATAAGTTCCAAGGTAGCTCAACTGGAAAGAGCACCTGGCCCGCATTGCCAGCAGGGTGCGGGTTCAAATCCTGCTCGTGGAAATTTTTTCGAGACTGTTTTTTTTTCAATTTGTAATTTTCCCATTTTACTATAGTCTGACCGCTACCGCTGTACTGCGCCTTGGGTATGCGAGCGGCGAGGCGGGGGGGCGAAACAGTTGCTCCATTTTGTCATTCTGCCGTCATCGCTCATGGCGGCAACTAGTGTGTCAGACGCACATGAGATAAAATATCTAAAAATGGGTCGTGCATTATCTCGAGATAATGTCATTTTCAAAGTGGCCAAATATTTTAAGAAAAAAAAGCAAACTAAGAAAGTTTATATTATATATTTCCAAGAATTAAAGATTTATTTCATTTATATTGGTTCTTTAATTGTACTTATCTAAAAATCATATTGGACAAAAACGGATTGGACGTAATTATACTCGTAAATATAAAGCTTCAATAAACTGTGCTTCGATATCGTAAGATCTGTCTGACACTACGAATCTCATGTAAGTTCATGCTCTTTATTTCCCACTCCCCACCTCCCCGCGCATACCTAAGACGCGGCACAGCGGTTGCGGTCAGGCTATAACTACCCAAACTTTATATTGAAGATGTCACCCAATGATGATGATGATGACTAACTACCTCATTTCCCATAAACTTTGCCCCACTCACCCATATCCGATGAAGGAGAAGTCGCGCTTGGTGTTAAGAGTGTAGAGCGTCAAGCCGAACACCACGGCGAACGTGATCGCGAGCGCCTGCAGCACCACGAACGTGTCGCAGAACGACACCACCACGCCGATCGAGTACGCCTGCACGATGGTCTGGGAAAGCAGGGATACATTTACTGAATGCACAGCTTGTAGGAGATCGAAGCAACACTATCTAGTAACGAAACAAAGAAACCAACTTTTTTTAAAATATGTAAACATAGTAGACAGTAATTCACACGAATTATCGGGTCTGACGCAGAATGTGCACTTTGCAAAATGAGCACTCACTTGAAAATGTACATTTCGCAGAATATGCAGCACTTCTCACAAGGGGCACTTCTCTAAATGTGTATTTATGAGCATTGCGCAAAATGTTCAGATTTCTAGAATATAACTAAATGTGATGTGGTGGTGTTGTAAACAAAGGTTAGTCCCAAAATAAAAAGATATGGTTCAGTAATTTTGGTATGGGTACTGGGTACTTATTTAAAATAAAATAAACACATTCTAATTGAAAAATAGTGTTCAAAAAATTTTCACGAGCAGGATTCGAACCCGCACCCTCAATCCGGGGCAGGAGCACCTGTCTATCTTTTTCAATTTGTAATTTGTTCGCAACGAAAATTGCGTTACAATAATGTTAACAATAACATTATGTACACACAAGCGGCCGCTCGCGGTTTCACCCACGTGGTTACCGTTTTCCGTGGGAATATCGGGATAAAAAGTATTCTATGTGTTAATCTAGGTTATAAACTATCTGTATGCCGAATTTCATCCAAATCCATTCAGTAGTTTTTACGTGAAAGAGTAACAAATATCCATACATTCTTACAAACTTTCGCGTTTATAATATTAGTAGGATTCACAAAGTAATCATTTACTTATTTAAAAAGAATTAATTTCAGACTAGGTTTTAATCGTCAATTAAATATATATACTTACGTATATTTGTATAAAAGATATGTATAAGAGGGTTTACGCATTTCGGTTTCCCATACAAACTTCCAAGTCGAAATTTTTAAAAACCAATAAGCCAATTTTAATGAGACATTGCATGCTAAAGTTCATCATCATCATCATCATCATCATCATCATCATCATCAGCCTATAAACGTCCCACTGCTGGGCACAGGCCTCCCACGTGGACAATGCACGAGGGGATATTGGGCCATAACCCACCACGCTGGCCCAATGCGGGTTGATGGGTTTTAACGACTGTCATCTTACGACAACAACCGGGACCAACGGCTTAACGTGCCTTCCGAAGCACGGAGGAGCTCGAGATGTTTTAAATTTGGTCACCCATCCAGCGACCAGGCATTGCGAAAGTTGCTTAACGGGCAAGTTCGCAAGCCGAACGCGCTAGCCGCTGCGCCATCGAGCTCCTCAAAAGTCCATGCTAAAGTTGATTACAGGGATCTAAATAGTTTGTTGAAAACATTTATTTAGCTATAAAAAAAACGTTTATTTAGCTGAGTTATTGCAATTTAAAGTCCACTTTAGAAAGTTAAAAATCGCATTAACTCAGTTATTTAAACGTTTTTTAAAAATGTAGTGAAGTTTGTATGGGAAACCGAAATGTGTAAACCCTCTTATCGGAATTATAAATCAGAAACATTTGCTTAATAAGAAAGCAACATGTATATAGGAATTCCATTACGATTTATACATTTAAAAATATATAATTAAATATGGCATTTTAACCCCATTTTTTTGTACAGGGATTTTTTGTTCCATTGAGTTTTACGTATCTGTCATGTCATACGTAGAAATATTCAATTGACGATCAAAATCTAGTCTGGACTTAAATACTTTTAAAATAAATGATTACCTTGTAAAAGTGGTTATGTTATTTTAAATACCCAGTGGGTACCCATACATCATCACCACAAAACATTTAGTCATGGATATGACTAAATGTTTTGTGGTGGTGATGTATTTCTAGTTTCTAGATGGTGATGATTCTAGGATTAGAATAGTGTGTGAAGTGCACATTTTGCGAAGTACGCATTTTACGAAATGCTTATTTTGAGAAATGCACATTATGAAAAGTGCCCCTTGTGAGAAGTGCACATTCTGCGAAATGTACATATTGAGGTGAGTGCTCATTTTGCGAAGTGCACATTCTGCGTCAGACCCGAATTATCGAGCACAAGTTAAGCTTCTTTTGAAACTTGTTTAAATAGTTAACTAGACAATGGAGAAACATAGAAAACACCTGGACCCGAAATAATTAAAAAAACAGTTATTTCTAAATTGACACGACCGGGAAAACCCAAGCCCTCAAGAGATGGCGCGACGCCAGAACCGGCGTGCTAACCACTCGACTACCTTGTCACTGGATGCTTGGATGTACGGTGTATGAGCTCTAGGCAACGCCATTGAGTAAGAAAATAGTGAACCATAACTGAACCCTAAGGGTTTGGTACCTAGACCTGTTCCTTGATTCTGCTATGCCTGTAATCTGATTTTTGAACTATGGGGAAACAAAATCTGATTGCTGAGGCACAATTTGAAGGTTGCCTTTCACACTGACTTTTAAGCACTATATTTACTTTATTATAATTTTTAGTAAAAGAAAATATTATTTAGTACTTATGTAAGGCGACTGCTAGAAACCGCAAGAAACTTCAAGGGCTGGTCAGGTCAAGTATTTTAAATATGACAAAAATGACAAAAAAAAGTTCGTGCTCTTTTCATTTTTAATTAAATAATTCATTTTGCGAATTTTAATTGGATAGTCTTTGAGTACCTATCTAATTTATTTTAAAGCAATAACATAAGAAAAATACGCACATTTCGTACTAGGAAAAATGGTATCATTGCAGACTAACGTAGGTACTTATTGCCCGGCTGACGCGGACGGGTCAACGACCGGCCGCTGCCCGCGCGTTGTAAATAATCGTTATTTTTAATTGATTTTCATTTTATTTTTCTTATGTTTTTGCTTTAAAATAAATTAGATACTCAAAGACAATCTAATTAAAATTCACAAAATTAATTATTTAATTTTATTTTATTTTATTTACTTAATTATAAAAATAAAGATATTAATTATTTAATTAAAAATGAAAAAAGCACAAAAATCTTTTTTGTCGTTTTTGTCATGTTTAAAACACTTGACCTGACCAGCCTTTGAAGTTTCTTGCGGTTTCTAGCAGTCGCCTTATATTGGTCAGTAAAAAAAAAAAATTTAATATATAGATAGGCACTTACAAAAGCAGCTAACAAGTACAAGTTGGCCGGCGAGTCTCGTCTCTTTGCGATTAGGGCGATCAGTGTGACCATACTTAGTATAAAAGCTATGAACACCATCCATTGGCTGAAACACACAAATTGTAATTTACAATATTTTGATTTGCTTAAACTATAATTTAAGTGCATTCACATGGACTGCATCACAACACAACTTTTGTGTAGGTAGACTGTATCTCTACTCTTTCTAGACTGAATCTCTGCAAATAGTCTAACATGTGTGGCCATATTAAATTAAATTTAACTTACTTCTCATGGATGAAACTCTGCACCGGTTTCACCAGTAAGAACACACTGGCGATGGCGACAGTCGCCAGTAGCTGCACCGAGAGCAACCCATACACTTTCCGCACGAAAGCCAAGCGGATCTCCTTGTCCGCATTCATTACATTGTTGCGATAAGCAAAGTCGTCCTGGTGAAATGGGAAAACAAAATGAGTACTTATTAGGGTAATTATTAACTGGTTAGTCAATAGAGAAAATTATTTAGCACCCGTCTGTCAGAATAATTACCTTTCATAGAAATTTTATGGGAATACTGAAGTATGGCATCACTATTATGTTAATATCAAGTGAGTGCTTATTAACCACAAGGCACATTAGTTTGTATTATATTCAAATAAAAAAAAGGTTAATGTTTTGAAAAACTATTAAGTGATGCCATTTTTGTACAAAGTTAAAACATTTTGCATTGCCAAATTATCTTGCGATTGACTTTCTTTTGCCTTGAGGAAAATAAGTTAAGTGTCTAAATTGTCATGCGAGTGTAGTCCTAGCGAAGGAGCCATTTTTCATTGATACATTTGGATAGTTTTATACTTCTCTCTAGCACATATGATGTATCATCATGACAAACACATGTTTATTCTAATAAAGATATTCTGTATTCTTATTTTTGTTACTAAAGGCATTTCAATGCAAACACGCACAGTTTTAAGGTAGGTTTGAATATAGTCCACATTTTGTTCACTAGAGGTAATTGTTGGCAAATTAATAGTTGTAATTATCAACATCCCAATTAATTAAAGCATTCCATAATAATGCAGTAAAATGATGTGACCTTGCAACTATCAATAATTAAAAGGGATCTATTGCAATTCAAATAAGTACTTAACAGTATTTTTTTTTAGTATTCAAAAAATGTTCTGCTGTGAAATAGAATCTGTAAATGTGAGGATAAGGTAGCTAATGTGGTACAACCATCATGAACATTGTTTTATATGGTACATCAATATTGCTGTTACTTTATGACTTTATGTAGAGGTCACTTGGGTTTTTACAGTCAGTTTAAAACAATGACAGCATTAATTAACTTTCTAATTGGAAGTTGCCTACTACTTTTAAAAAAGAGTAGGTGAGGTGTGGATGCACCATAATAACAATCTAATACTTGTTAATAAATAAGATTGAAGGTCTGTGATTAATAAATAGGCAAGATGAAGCAAAAACAACACAGATGCAGTCAGAATTTATATTTAATACTTAATAGCTTGGATAAGGCTCAGATCCAGCAATATAGCAGCTATTATAACCACTGCAAGTTTTTGTTTTTAAATAGTCCAGTGTCTATGCAATTAAACATTAGATGAATAAAAAATTAGGCAACGATTTTTGTTTCACTCAATAGGAGGTTACGATACTATTTGACTAATTTGGGGATTATTAATTTACGCAGAGACAAAAATATCAAGTCTGAGCAATGTAAACCTTATCGTTTTAGTATTAAATCGTGATAACGTACATACGTATGGTTCATAGACTTGACACGTATATTGCGAAATAACAAGTCAACAATAAAGGGTTTATTTTTTTGCTAATTGCAACTTAAACCAATATTAAAGGAGTGTATCTAGAGATAATTAACATCACAAAAGATAAATACAAGGTCATTACGCGGCTACTGTAAATATTTCTATTGAAATATGTCGCTAAAGTGAAATTGTATTAGTAAACAGTATGTACCTCTATATTTTCTTTCCCACCAAGTTCACAATCTTCTTGAGCGTACATTAGCGGTATTGAAGCCATTTTTACTTTAAATGCACAAAGTTTAATAAATATAACACTCTTTACAAGGAAAAATAATTATCAAAAGCGTAACTATTTTTCAGGGTTTCTCCCGTGAGCTCACTAAATTGACATTGACTGACACTTTTATTTGACAATGACATGACATGATAGTAATTTTTTTAAATATATTTGGCGACCATGGATACAAGTCCTTCAGTCGTAATAATAGAGAGTCGTAGTACTCGTAATTACATGAGTAGGTAATTCATAAAGTAGGTATATGATAATGAGTGATTGTAATGATATTCCCCCCAAAACCCTTGAGCCCTTCTTATTATACGTCTGTGCTTGAGCCTCAGTAAAGATGTGGGACTTTACTGAGATCTCACACGGACTTCTTGAGAGAATTTGAAAAGTGATGTTGCACGTTGCACGGTTTTGTTTTATTTGCCAACACTCATGCATGGTCACGAACACTTAACTGTTAATAATCCATTAATCTTTCAAATTGATATTCGATAAAACACTTAGAAAATAAGGCAAAACTACAGATATGACGCTTCACTTTCCCGCCAAGAAGTCCACATGACACTGATAACTCTTGCTAACAATAAAATTGGAAAACTACTAAATCCAACCTGCAAATAGAGCTGGCAAATGATGCAAAATATTATTTTCTTTGGCTTAAACCTCGTCAAGCGGGCGCCTGCGACTGGCTCCCGTTGCGGTCGTCTACTTATTTAGGGGCAGAGGGGTGTCACTCCGCAGTTTATGTACGTCCGGCCGACGGGCGCATCTCCCAGGCAGGCCAGCCGCCTAGGCGTATAGCAGTAAAAGTTGCCGCTGGGCTCCACGTCGCGCGTCGTCGCTTAACTCGTAATCCCTGCGCGCGCGCGTATACCCTGCACTCCTGACGATAAAGCGATATCGAGTCAGCGTTGCATAACGGTATGTAAATGCTCGGGTCGCACAATAAGTTTCAATTTCGCGTGAAAGTCGTTTGAGAGTGAACCTTCTGTACGGTAGTACTATAGTTATTCTGTGCTATTTCAACATCTATCGCAATTAATGCCATTCAAACGCAATAAGCCTACTTCGCACCTGTCCTAATTATAAAGTATATTGCTTTGCTAGTTTACTTATGTATAACAAATTTTAAATAAACAAACTAGCGAAGCAATGTACTATTCTTTCTACTCAATTAACATACTAGGACAATTGCGAAGCAGGCTTTGTAGTAGGCTTGGTGTGTAAAGAATCGTTTCATTTCAATGTTTAGAGCACCACTTTTAAGAAAACAATACATTCCAAAAATGTTACATGATTTCAAACAAATAAATACCTACCCTTATACTCGTATACGAATAACTAAAATGAGGACAAAGATTGAAAAGCTCGGTAGCGATACCACTTTTTCGCAATTTTACTGTTCACTTGAGCTCTTTCTTACGTGCTTCGCAAAACACGACCACGTCATCATCATCAGCCTGTACTCATCCACTGCTGGACATAGGCCTTTTCAAGAACACGCCACTGAGCACGATCCGCGGCTACTCTCATCCAGCTCTTGCCAGCCACCTTGCGAAGATCGTCGCTCCACCTTGTCTGAGGGCTTCCTACGCTACGCTTGCCGATACGCGGTCTCCACTCTTGAAGTCGTCTACCACAACGGTCACTGGTTCTGCGACTGATATGGCCGGCCCACCGCCACTTCAGCTTGCTAATCCGGTGGGTTAAGTCGATTACCTTGGTTCTCTGCCGGATCACCTCGTATCGAATCCGAACCAGAGAAACTCCGAGCATAGCCTTTTCCATAGCCCGCTGAGCGACTTTAAACTTTGTGAACCAGCCCTACTCTCAGTGTTCACGTTTCGGCTTCGTATGTCATGACGAGTAGGTCGCATTGATTGAAGACTTTCGTCTTTAGACATTACCGAATTGGCGACGTAAAGACTCGATGTAATTTTACATACGCAGCCTAGCCCAGCTGTATCCTTCTGTTGGCCTCTTTCTCGAAGTTGTTTTTACCCATCTGTAAAATTTGCCCGAGTCTAACATATCCCAACAACTTCGAGAGCACTGCCTTGTATTGCAATCGGTTCCGGGACGACATGACAATGTTTGTTGAACATAATCTTGGTTTTGTCCAAGTTCATCCAAAGACCGATGCGTCGAGAAGAATCAGCTAGGCCATTCAGCATGCGGAGCTACAGCTCCTGCAACGTTTCGGCCATGATGACGATGTCGTCTGCAAATCGCAATTGTGAGATGTATTCGCCGTTGATGTTGATGCCACGTCCTTTCCAGTCCAGCGTTTTAAACATGAGGAGCGACGAAACAAAAATAGTTAAGTACAAAATGATTAGATTGTGGCAAAATGCAAAAAACTGTTAGTTGTATACTAATGAAGAATTTTACTTTAAGATGATATTTTTAATAATAAAAATATTGGCATTAAAGTCATTGACATCCATTCAAACATCATTCTTACAAAACTCTAAGCATTTAAACAATAATTTCATCCATTCGTCCGCAAACAAGTCGCAGTCTGGGTTGGAGTCCAGTAGAGCGTTGAGTACGGCGAGGGTACGGGGTATCGGAGATTGTGCACGAGCCACGGTGCGGCACCGTGGCATAGCAAATAGTGCGTGCTTTCTAGCCCGCAAGTAATTATTCGGTGTAAAGAACCGACTCAGCCCATTATGGAGATCAGGAGCATCAATTTTGACGCCGAGAATTTTGCACGCAACTTTGACCCAACATAGTGGGGTACATAAAGGGACAATATTTTGAAAGAGGCCTAGTATCGATCCCTGAATCACCCCGGAACGCGTGTGATAGGGTCGTGACTAATACAGACCGAGCCGGACAAACTGCTGGCGATCTCGAATATAATCTTGACAAGCAGTCTAAGAAGACTTGGAGCAAAGCCGATGTCAGATAGCTTTGCCAGCAGAGTGTCATTATTGACCCTGTCAAACGCCCTCCGGAAGTCGGAATTTTGGTCCGAGGAGTAAACTTTTTTTATTTTTTTATACCAAGCCCGGCAAATGACCCCACTCCACCTGATGTTAAGTGGAAATGAGGTCCAGGCGCGAGGACAACTGGTGCAGCGTAAGAGACGTAGCATCAGTCATCCTCACTCTGCCGGCCCACAAAGTGCTTCTTCACGCCTCGTTTGAAGGACCCTATGTCATAGGTAGGAGGGAATACGTGTGTTGGTAGACTATTCCATCTTTTGGAAGTGCGGCAAAGAAACGAGTCACCAAATTTCTTTGTGCGTGATGGAATGTTAGAGACTGTAAATTGGTGACTCCGGAGAGCAGCACGCGTACTCCTATGGAGGAAGGGAGAAGAAGGGATGAGGTCAAAGAGTTCTTCAGAGCACTCGCC
Source organism: Scoparia ambigualis (assembly GCA_963921215.1). Taxonomy (NCBI): domain Eukaryota; kingdom Metazoa; phylum Arthropoda; class Insecta; order Lepidoptera; family Crambidae; genus Scoparia; species Scoparia ambigualis. The sequence continues at coordinate 7,191,585 of OY992503.1, forward strand.
ATGGTATAAACGGTAAAAGACGCTGAGTGACGCAATATCTCTACGCAATTGCAAAGGCTCGAGAGTTTTAGTGACCTCCGCATTGCCGATAATGCGCACAGCGCGGCGCTGCAATCTGTCCAAGGCATAGAGAAGGTACTTTGCGGAGCCGTCCCAAAGGTGAGTGCAATACTCCACGCGAGACCGCACCTGTGTCTTGTATAATAGACACAACTGATCAGGCGTGAAGAATCGCCGCACCTTGTTCAGGACACCGAGTTTACGTGAGGCATTTTTAATCACGGTTTCGATGTAGTCCTTTTGGTTCAGATCGCAGCGGATATCCATACCGAGCATGTTAATACTGCTCTGCAGGCCTAGAGATGTACCCTGAAGAGAAGGAAGGGGAAGGAATGGCGACTTTTTCGCTGTGAACGCGCACACCTGTGTTTTCTTGGCATTGAACTCCACTAGATTATCGGAGCCCCATTTAGAAATGAGATCCAACACCCGATCGAGCTCAATGACAAGATTTGCTCGCTTCATTTCGGTGTCTACTACTGACCGTTATATCCCCCATGCACTGTGCTGTCATCTGCATAGCAATGAATGTTTCCAAGAGGAAGCATGTCATTGATATGCAGAAGGAACAGCGTGGGGGATAGAACGGAGCCCTGAGGAACACCAGCGTTCACTGACATGAACCGCGAAGCGCATCCATCCGAAAGGACACGGATTCTACGCTCATGCAGGAAGCTAGCAATCCAGGTACAGAACTGAGCAGGCAAACCGTATGCCGGGAGCTTGGAGAGAAGAGCTTTGTGCCAGACCCGATCAAAAGCCTTGGCTATGTCAAGGCTAACTGCCCGTGACTCGCCACGCTTGTCAATAGCCTCACCCCAGAGATGTGTGACGTACGCTAGAAGATCACCCGTTGACCGTTTTGGCCGGAACCCATATTGACGATCGTGAATTAGGGAGTGATCTTCTAGGTATCGAATAAGCTGTTTGTTCAATATTCGTTCTAGGATCTTACACAACACTGAAGTTACGGCTATAGGGCGGTAATTATTCGGATCTGACCGATCTCCTTTTTTAGGGATCGGTTGCACATTAGCTTCTCTCCAAGATTCCGGCACACAACCCGAAGAGAGCGAGAGACGGTACAGACGCGTTAACACAGGGGACAACTCCGCTGCACACATTTTCAGGACTATTGCTGGGATGCCATCAGGACCGTTAGCTTTCCGGACATCGATTGACTGCATTTCCGCACGGACATCACACTGCCTGATTTTAATATCAGACATTGTGTGGCCACAGTGAGGAATTGAGGGTGGCTGTGCATCACAGTCATCGATCCGGGAGTTAGCCGCAAAGAGTTTGGCCAGGAGATCGACCTTTTCCTGCGGCTTGTGAGCTAAAGTTCCGTCAAGACATCTCAGTGGTGGCAGCGAGGGTTGGCAGAAGTTGGATTGCACGGCTTTGGCCACACGCCAGTAGCTACGGCTGCCCGTAGGATGCGTCAGGAGTTCTTGGCCTACTCGTGCAACGCGCTGGGCATCCGCTCTAATGTAGGCCCTCTTACACGACTTGGTGGCATTATTATAGGCTGCTTTTAGCGAGCGAGTTTCGGGAGCCCCATGAGCTTTACCTCTGATCCAAGCGCGGTATGCCGTCTGTTTGCTCTCAACAGCGCTGGCACACTCGCGATTGAACCAGCGGTTGCGTCTGCCTTTGCTGATGACATAGGAGTGTGGAATATAGTATTCCATTCCTAATACTATCTCATCAGCAACGGCAGTGGCGCTAGCGGTCGGGTCCTTCCCACTAAAGCAGCGCTGCCTCCAAGGGACGGATGCAAAATACTCCCGCATCCCGTCCCAGTCTGCCGACGCGTAGTGCCAAATCTGGCGTTTCGAAACCGCTGTTGGCGGGCGCGATGCCAAGGGCACTGTGCTGGATATCAAGCAGTGATCCGAGGAACCTAAAGGAGCTGGAATCTCCACCCGGTATCCAGCTGGGCGACTCGTCAGCAGAAGGTCGAGTAAGGAGGGCGCATGGCCAACTATGTCTGGGATCCTGGTGGGCTGGTTCACCAGTTGCGTCAGGTCATGCGTGAGAGCGAATACGTGGGCAGTTCTACCAGCATGGTCTGTTTTGGAGGAACCTAACCACAACTCATGGTGGGCGTTGAAGTCCCCCAAAAACACCAGTTCCGCCGATGGAAACCGCTCCTGCGCATCATCTGCTACCCGACTAAGATGTTCAATTAGTCGAGTTGTCTCCATGTCGCCGTTATGGGATCGGTAGACGCAGACGTAGACACGGCAATGAGAGCCTAAGTCGACGTGTACCACTAGGAGGGAGAAGGAAGGGTACTCCAGACAGCGCAGACGGCGACAGCAAACATCCGCCCGAACGAATAAGCAAACTCCGGCTTTGGCTTTGAAGGATTCTTCAAGCACAAAGCCGGGATAGTTCAGGTAGGTGGTGTCAGCTGGGCGGATTATTTGCGTCTCCGTCAGGAACAACATTGCTGGCCGTGCCGTCTCAAGATGGTGGTGGACGGCATTGAGGTTTGCATGGAGTCCGCGGATGTTAGCGAACTCCACCTCAAACGGTAAGGTTGTGGTGGGGGTGTGCACCGCTGTAGAACCAGTTTTGTTGTTAGGCGCTGTCATTTTAGGAGTGGAAAGAGAGAGGCGTGAATTGAGAAAATGATGCCGCGATGCGAATGGTCAAAGTGTGAAACTACTTGAGACTTTCGGTGTAGCTTAGCGGATATAAAATCTACCAGCGTGATGAGGTTGGTATCCACAGATCTTTTTGCTCTAAAACCATGCTGTTCATTACAGAGATATGCTTTGACTTGTTCATAAATGTGCTTGTGAATGATACTCTCGAAAATCTTAGCCGGCGAAGAAAATATTGAAATGGGGTGATACTCCTCAACCATTGTTTTATTAAGACTTTTAGGTATAGGTGTCACCCTCGAAAGCTTCCAATGGCTGGGATAGATTCCGGATTTCAACGCAAATTTAGTTTGATAAGACCTTTATGTAACCACAATTAGAATAATAAAGATTATTATTATTATTATTATAGTACTTATTCTAGTTTTTTTTTAATGCAGTTAACCAATTTTGATACAACAAAATCGTACTTAACTAATTTTGATCTAACAATTAGCACTTAACTAGTTTTGATAGAAAGTATTTTGTATAGGAATTATTTATTTATTTTTATTTATTTATTTAAGGCTTAAAAACTAAATACATAATAGGAAATTATATTAATATTACAAACTTTAGCAAAAAATGTGTCATATATGCATTTAACTTAGAGGTATGCACAACATTGTTATACGTATAAGACATTTTTTTTATAATTATTAGACTAAGTATGTATACAATAGTAGTGCTCAATAAAAAAATATACGGTGAAGAAAAAATGCAATGAAAATATTAAAAATGATTCATACAACAATCCAAAATTGACTTTTATTTTTAAAGGAGACTTTTGATTCACAAAAAATATCTAAATTACTATTTTGAAATAAGAAATTATAATTTTTTAACATCAAACTAAGAGGAGAAGAACTACTATACGTGTTTTTTCTTAAAGTTACTGAGAATGGTTTATAATTATGCAGACGAGCCGCAACTCTAGGAACTAATATATTAATTTGTGATAGGAGAGACGGACTATCCACTTCATGGTTCAATAATTTATACAAGAAATTCATGGCCAGCTGTTCTTTACGTTGCCTTAATGATACCATGGTAAATTGGTCTAACCTTTTAGAATCTCCCTTAACGCTACGGTAGGTAGGTACCATTGAGAAAAGAGATTCTGTTGATAAACTTTCTCTGGATCTTTTCAATACGCTGAATATTGTTCTGATAAAATGAATACCAAACAAACAGCAATAAACGACATGACTTCGTACTAAAGCGAAATACAAAACCTTCATTGCCTGGACGGATTTAAATTCTTTAGAATTTCTGAATATAAACGCTGACATTCTCAAGCATTTGGTGACCGTGTTATTTATATGATTTGTAAATCTCATTTCAGAATCAAGAGAAATACCTAGGTCTTTGACTGGTCCACTCTGTTCAAAACTGTTCCACCTATATTATAACTGCTAGAATTTTTTTTATGTTTACGAGAAAATTTTATGTGATTACATTTATTTGCGTTTAAGGTCATACCGTTTTGTCGGCACCATTGCGTAATCCTGTCTAAGTCCTCTTGAAGTTTCAACTGATCGGTAGTACTTTGGACTGTTTTAGATAACTTTAAGTCATCTGCGTAAAGTTCGAACTCAGACTTAAGAAAACAACTTTTTATATCGTCTATAAATATAACAAACAGAATTCACTAGTTATGTTAAAACAAAATCGTTTATAACCATTTTTGTTTCGTCAGTCGGATTTTTAGGTACTTTTGTATCGAAAATAACTGATTTTATTTGGACTTAAATCAACATCGGGTAGGATTTAAAAAATTTACGCCTTAACATGTGTCATGTCATTTTTTGCCTCTTGAGTAGTTAACTATTTTTGTTCCGTCGCTCCTCACATATCCTCTAAGGCATTTGTGAATAATTTTGGGGATTTATCACATCCCCCTGTCTTACACCTCGATGTAAGTGGATATGTTTTGTCTGCTGGTTCTGTACTTGGACGGCCATGGTGGCGGCATTGTAGAGACACCTCAACACTTGGATATAAACCATATTAATTTGCATACTCTTATGGGAGTGGAACATATAGTACATAATATAATTCTAACAACTGTAACATACTATGTTCTTGGCAAATAAAGAATCATTTCATTTCATTTCATTTCATTTCATTTCAACCAATCGACTTGGCATCGAGAGGGCATTTCCTTCTCATAGTCCACAAATGCAAGGCACAGGGGCCGATTATACTCTTCGGCCTTCTGTATAATCAGCCGCACTATGAAAATGTAGTCTATGGTGCTGTATCCTCCTCGATACCCGGCCTGCTCCGAGGGCTGAAATTTGTCGAGTCTTCGCGCAAGGCAGTTTGTGATGACTTTTGAAAACAGCTTGTAGACGTGGCTCATAAGCGAAATGGGTTGGTAGTTTTTCAGAAGGGTCTTGTCTCTTTTTTTGAAGAATTACATTGCGGCACTCCTACTCCACGCCTCCGGAGTTTTCCCATCAAAGAGAACGGTGTTAAAGATGTATTGGAGCTCCTTTAACACAGGTTTACGTAGTCGCCTTAGTCAACTTCGTCAGGTGGCTTCTACCAAGAGATTTCGTAAACACTTTGGTCCCCCGATTTAGCTCAATTGCTCGTTTAATCGAGCGTGTATTGGAGCATCGGAGGTCATATCGTACTATTTTGCCAACCTTCTTGTTGAGGGCCCGTTGTTCGGACGAAGTGACAGGTGGGTCTTCGCTCCGTCTCTTCATAAGCCTGAGCGTTACTTCCGAAAACTTTAAATTCTTGCTTTTACGCTGAATTTTGCAAAATCTCAAACCGGACCCTGAGGATTTCAGACACGTTTTCGACAGCCTGGTCAACGTCAACAGCATTTCTGGTTTCCACGGCAGCGAATCGGTTCTCCAGGTTTGACTGGAACGTTTTAGATCCTACGATGGTTTGAAGCAGATTAGGACGGAGCCTGGACTTCATCAAGCGAACGCGTTCAAGCTTAAAGTTGATATTCAGAGAGCCTCGTACAAGTCGGTGGTCACTGCCGGTATTAAACCTGTTGATCACTGAGACGTAGAGACGTCATATTCAGAGCACATATTCAGAGGAATATGTGCTTCTTTTCCGTCATGATGAAGTCGATCTCATTTTCTGTCATAATATCGGGGCTCCGCCATGTCTACTTCCGTTGGGACTGTTTCTTGAAGAACTAATTCATCAAGAAAAGTTCCTCTCGCTCGAGGAAATTGACAAGCATCTGCCTCCTGTGATTCCAGCTGCCAAAACCATAAGATCCTACTACTGATTCGTCGCGATTCTGTACTCTCACTTTAGCGTTGAAGTCCCCCATGATAACATTGTAATGGGCCTTGGTGGTGAAGTGTACAGCCTTGGATATGTCTCCAAACATATCTTCCACTTCTTCGTCCAAGTGTGTTGAGGTCGGTGCGTAAACCTGCACAACCTTGAGGCAATACCTCTCGATTAGCTTAATACGAGGTACGCAACCCTGCTTGACACACTCGACAATTCCACAACGTTGTCACAGAAGGCTTTATTTACCAGGAATCCTACGCCACCTTGGGATAGCTGATCTTCCCCTATCTTCGGACTTCACATAAACCCAAGGATATGCCACCTAATCCTCCCGAGTTCCTGTTCGAGTTGCGCCAGGTGCTCGTCTAGCCGTAACGTTTGTCCGTTATACGTCGCCAGGGGGGTCTATCACGCTAAATAATCTCAATCAAACCACAACTGAAACGCAGTCGTTAGACGTAATTTTATAGTGCTATCGCGTTTGACACATGCGATAGCGCTATACGAAGTCGCCTGAACGGTAAAGGTTTAGTTTTGGTAATATCGTTGGTGCTTAGTGTGATTGAGGCCAGGGTCAGTTGTTTATGGCGGCCTTTTGTAACCCGGGGATTTTTCGCACCCCCTATCTTGCCGTTACTGTGACCGCCTGCCGTTACCGTGACGTAGTGGTCCTAACTTTGTCGTAAGATAGCAGTCGTTATCTCAACAATATCTAGCATTCATCTCTCCATGCGATATTGTTCATGTGGAAAGGCCTGATAGCAGCGCAGCAGCAGTGCGACGTTTATAGGCTAATGACAAATTACATTAGCACAAAACGTTTTTTTTTTTTTTCATACCAAGCCCGGCAAATGACCCCACTCCACCTGATGTTAAGTGGAAATGAGGTCCAGGCGCGAGGACAACTGGTGCAGCGTAAGAGACGTAGCATCAGTCATCCTCACTCTGCCGGCCCACAAAGTGCTTATTCACGCCTCGTTTGAAGGACCCTATGTCATAGGTAGGAGGGAATACGTGTGCTGGTAGACTATTCCATCTTTTGGAAGTGCGGCAAAGAAACGAGTCACCAAATTTCTTTGTGCGTGATGGAATGTCAGAGACTGTAAATTGGTGACTCCGGAGAGCAGCACGCGTACTCCGATGGAGGAAGGGAGAAGGAGGGATGAGGTCAAAGAGTTCTTCAGAGCACTCGCCATGGTATAAACGGTAAAAGACGCTGAGTGACGCAATATCTCTACGCAATTGCAAAGGCTCGAGAGTTTTAGTGACCTCCGCATTGCCGATAATGCGCACAGCGCGGCGCTGCAATCTGTCCAAGGCATAGAGAAGGTACTTTGCGGAGCCGTCCCAAAGGTGAGAGCAATACTCCACGCAAGACCGCACCTGTGTCTTGTATAATAGACACAACTGATCAGGCGTGAAGAATCGCCGCACCTTGTTCAGGACACCGAGTTTACGTGAGGCATTTTTAATCACGGTTTCGATGTAGTCCTTTTGGTTCAGATCGCAGCGGATATCCATACCGAGCATGTTAATACTGCTCTGCAGGCCTAGAGATGTACCCTGAAGAGAAGGAAGGGGAAGGAATGGCGACTTTTTCGCTGTGAACGCGCACACCTGTGTTTTCTTGGCATTGAACTCCACTAGATTATCGGAGCCCCATTTAGAAATGAGATCCAACACCCGATCGAGCTCAATGACAAGATTTGCTCGCTTCATTTCGGTGTCTACCCGCCCAGCCGTTGGGTGACCGTTATATCCCCCATGCACTGTGCTATCATCTGCATAGCAATGAATGTTTCCAAGAGGAAGCATGTCATTGATATGCAGAAGGAACAGCGTGGGGGATAGAACGGAGCCCTGAGGAACACCAGCGTTCACTGACATGAACCGCGAAGCGCATCCATCCGTAAGGACACGGATTCTACGCTCATGCAGGAAGCTAGCAATCCAGGTACAGAACTGAGCGGGCAAACCGTATGCCGGGAGCTTGGAGAGAAGAGCTTTGTGCCAGACCCGATCAAAAGCCTTGGCTATGTCAAGGCTAACTGCCAGTGACTCGCCACGCTTGTCAATAGCCTCACCCCAGAGATGTGTGACGTACGCTACAAGATCACCCGTTGACCGTTTTGGCCGAAACCCATATTGACGATCGTGAATTAGGGAGTGATCTTCTAGGTATCGAATAAGCTGTTTGTTCAATATTCGTTCTATGATCTTACACAACACTGAAGTTACGGCTATAGGGCGGTAATTAGTCGGATCTGACCGATCTCCTTTTTTAGGGATCGGTTGCACATTAGCTTCTCTCTCTTAGATTCCGGCACACAACCCGAAGAGAGCGAGAGACGGTACAGACGCGTTAACACAGGGGACAACTCCGCTGCACACATTTTCAGAACTATTGCTGGGATGCCATCAGGACCGTTAGCTTTCCGGACATCGATTGACTGCAGCTCCGCACGGACATCACACTGCCTGATTTTAATGTCAGACATTGTGTGGCCACAGTGAGGAACTGAGGGTGGCTTTGCATCACAGTCATCGATCCGGGAGTTAGCCGCAAAGAGTTTGGCCAGGAGATCGACCTTTTCCTGCGGCTTGTGAGCTAAAGTTCCGTCAAGACATCTCAGTGGTGGCAGCGTGGGTTGGCAGAAGTTGGATTGCACGGCTTTGGCCAGACGCCAGTAGCCACGACTGCCCGTAGGATGCGTCAGGAGTTCTTGGCCTACTCGTGCAACGCGCTGGGTTTCCGCTCTAATGTAGGCCCTCTTACACGACTTGGTGGCATTATTATAGGCTGCTTTTAGCGAGCGAGTTTCGGGTTCCCCATGAGCTTTACCTCTGATCCAAGCGCGGTATGCCGTCTGTTTGCTTTCAACAGCGCTGGCACACTCGCGATTGAACCAGCGGTTGCGTCTGCCTTTGCTGATGACATAGGAGTGTGGAATATAGTATTCCATTCCTAATACTATCTCATCAGCAACGGCAGTGGCGCTAGCGGTTGGGTCCTTCTCACTAAAGCAGCGCTGCCTCCAAGGGACGAATGCCAAATACTCCCGCATACCGTCCCAGTCTGCCGACGCGTAGTGCCAAATCTGGCGTTTCGAAACCGCTGTTGGCGGGCGCGATGCCAAGGGCACTGTGCTGGATATCAAGCAGTGATCCGAGGAACCTAAAGGAGCTCGAATCTCTACCTGGTATCTAGCTGGGCGACTCGTCAGCAGAAGGTCGAGTAAGGAGGGCGCATGGCCAACTATGTCTGGGATCCTGGTGGGCTGGTTCACCAGTTGCGTCAGGTCATGCGTGAGAGCGAATACGTGGGCAGTTCTACCAGCATGGTCTGTTTTGGAGGAACCTAACCACAACTCATGGTGGGCGTTGAAGTCCCCCAAAAACACCAGTTCCGCCGATGGAAACCGCTCCTGCGCATCATCTGCTACCCGACTAAGATGTTCAATTAGTCGAGTTGTCTCCATGTCGCCGTTATGGGATCGGTAGACGCAGACGTAGACACGGCAATGAGAGCCTAAGTCGACGTGTACCACTAGGAGGGAGAAGGAAGGGTCCTCCAGACAGCGCAGACGGCGACAGCAAACATCCGCCCGAACGAATAAGCAAACTCCGGCTTTGGCTTTGAAGGATTCTTCAAGCACAAAGCCGGGATAGTTCAGGTAGGTGGTGTCAGCTGGGCGAATTATTTGCGTCTCCGTCAGGAACAACATTGCTGGCCGTGCCGTCTCGAGATGGTGGTGGACGGCATTGAGGTTTGCATGGAGTCCGCGGATGTTAGCGAACTCCACCTCAAACGGTAAGGTTGTGGTGGGGGTGTGCACCGCTTTAGTACCAGTTTTGTTGTTAGGCGCTGTCATTTTAGGAGTGGAAAGAGAGAGGCGTGAATCGAGAAAATGATGCCACGATGCGAATGGTCAAAGTGTGGTGGCCTGTTTCCCCAGGAATTTGCCCACAGACGAGTATTATTAACCTGCCGAACGGAAGGGCCCCCGAACCCCCCCGGGAATGGCCGCCGGGACCCCACCTTCCGGTCACCAACCGGCACGACGGACCACCCCGAGATTATGCGTGGCATGGTGAGGCAGCCTCACGAGCTGGTTAGGCTCGCTTGGGCCCCTGTACTGTGCCACGGGCGGCCAGCGGGACAACCGTTTCTACGGGTCTCCCTGGTCGGCAGGTTAACGAAGTCCTCCTGGCACCGGTTTGACGGAAGTCTCCACAGACCAAATACATCGCAGCATCATCCTCTCGAGCTCTGGTTATACGCTGGCTGATCCCGAAACGCGACCGACAAGCAGTCACTTGACGGGTTTTACACCATGCGTACGGTGGTCACCAACCAGACGGGTCAAGCCCTACCACCAGTGGAGCAGATCATCGCTTGAAAGAGTCCGTTAGTCGCTTTTTACGACACCCACCGGACGGAGAGAGGGGCGGCGATTGGTATTCTTTCTCCGTCACCGCACGGATAAAATAAGAAATGTAGTTTTATAATAGCATTTTTGTGCTCCGACAGTTAGAGATATTCAGTACCTCAGCTGTTAATTACTGTAAATTAGATTTGTAATAAAGCATGAATTTTAAATTATCCTATTTCGATAAAAACGATAAATACAACTGCAAAATTACAAAAAAATGCGAAAATGGGCACTTTACGCAAAAATCAAAGTCAATTCTATTCAGTTCAAATCAAAATTATTTATTCAATTTAGGCTACAATTATAATTGAGCACTTATAAATGTCACTATGCCATCGGTTCGTAAGTCTAACTACTTATAGGGCGGGAGCCTTGTACTGAGAAGAACCGGCAATAAACTCAGCAAGGGCATTTCTTTTCCCCCTTTCTTTTACAGCGTCAATACTAATTGGAAAATGCGCTCCCTATCATAGAAGGACATTTTCCATTACAACATTAAAAAAAAAACAATATGATTACAAGACAAGTCGAGATGTAATAGGCCTCCTATCGTAAAAAATCAAATATACGACCCAGATTTCTAAACTAAACCTAGAGGTTTAGTTAAGAAATCTGGGTCAAACATTTATTAACTGGAGTTCTGACATGATTTTATTACTCGACATAAATACATTTTTATTTTGAAACTTGATTCAGTGCGGAAGCACTGGCGCTTGGCTCGAGCTGATTCAATTTATTGTGGCTGACGACAACATGCAGTACCTACCTGTCTAATAAGGTGTCTGGATTTTATGGGCATCATTTTATTAAATTAGAAGTATTTTCAAAGCCATAAACAGAAGAATTATATTTTAATGATAAATATCATTACAAAAAATCAAATAAGACACCTGCACCCACGGACGTAATGTTTTGGTAATACCGGATAGTTAAACTTGTTTATCTCTAATTCTGTAAAAAATTGAATAAACAGTAAATCTTTTTTTGAGGCCTATTACATTTCGACTGTGATTATTGCGTAAAATGCCCATATTCGCATGTTATAGTAATTTTGCAGTTGTATTTATCGTTGTTATCGAAATTGGATAATAATTTCATGCTTATTATTACAAATCTCCACTCTCTGCGTGAATAAGCTAAGTTCGGACGGCCGCCGCCGGCGCATCGCATTTTGTAGTAATTTTGCAGTTAAATTTATCGTGTTTATCGAAATAGGATAATAAATTCATTATAAAATCTTTCTTCCTCATGAAGTAACAATAATTATAGGTAGATAGGAGAAATTCACAGTTAACTTAAAGCGATTTTCGAAGTTTTTTTGGTTTAGGATATGATTATTTTTCTATATAAAATCAATGGAATCAAAAAATTCCGAGGCTGCTATGAACAACTATACGACTATATAAGAGATAACATTATTTTTTTTTAATTTCATTTGTTTATAACAATCTAGGAGCATAAAAAAGTGCGTTTGCGCATTTAATAAAAATGTTTCTCTGCAATTTTGGGTTTAATTAAAAAGTTAAGTAAAATTTACAAAAAGCGGGGTCGCTACGAACTATGCTAGTAGCTATTCTTCACTATTATTCAATAAGTCAAAATTGTTAATTTATTTTTGTTTCTGAGATCAATAGAACACCAAAATTGGCTATTTTACGCCTAAATCACAGTCGAGATGTAATAGGCCTCCCAACTAAATAGGCTTGTTGCGGTTTTCATTTAGCCAGTATCAAGTAAAAGGTAGGTATAATCCTACTAATCACACTAATATTATAAAGACGAAAATTTGTGAGTGTGTATGTTTGTTACTCTTTCACGTAAAAACTACTGAATGGATTTGAATGAAATTCGGCATAAGATAGTTTATAACCTGGATTAACACATAGGATACTTTTTATCCCGATATTCCCACGGGAACGGGAATCACGCGGTTTAAACCGCGAGCGACCGCTAGTATTAAATATTTTCGTAGATCCATTCACGCGGGCACCAGTACAAAGCTTAGCTACAGACAGACCCTGCTAAGCTAACCCGACACTACCCCGAAGATATCCCGGACGTCAGCCTGTTCGAGATTGGTATGGGTCTCAAGCAGCTTAAGAACAGCAAGGCATCGGGTGCTGACAGAATTACGGCTGAGCCTCTGAATGCAGGAGGAAGACCGGTACTCGCAGCTCTTTTGAAACTATTTAATTTCATCGTAATCGTAGGTAGAACGCCAGAAGCGTGGCATGAAATTGAGACCTACAGACCTATATCACTTTTATGTCACGTTTATAAGCTGTTCTCGAGAGTTATGACTAATCGTCTCGAACGCAGGTTTGATGACTTCCAGCCAATCGAACAAGCCGTATTCCGATAAGGCTTTATCACCATAGACCATATAAATAAATAAATAATAAATAAATAAACTTCCCTACACTCACACCAATTATCTAGCTCAAGAGAAGCTTCGATATGAAACTCGTTAAATGGTTACTAGACAACGGATAAACATACTTAAAATACTTAAATACATACTTATTATACATAGAAAACACCCAGACCCGAGACAATTTAGAAAAACAATAATTTCTAAATTGACCCGACCGGGGATCGAACCCGAGACCTCAGAGATGGCGACACCATGAAAACCGCTGTACAAACCACTCGACCAAGGAGATCGTCAAATACGCTGCGGCAGGTTATACGAGCAGAAAACCGAAGAGTATAACCGGCCACTTTGGTTAGCGTTTGTGGACTATGAGCCTATGATTCGAAACCATGGGCCGTGCTACGGTCTCAATGTAGTCGCTGTAGTCAATTTGGCACCACTGGAGAGATCCAGCGGTGCCAAATTGACTACCAGTACTTCGAAGTGTTGAAATGTTTGTGCGGAGGACCTCGGCACAATGCTCGGTGATCTCAACAGTCTCTTAACAAGTGGGCCTTAAAATGAACATGGAGAACACGAAAATGTCTAACTCACGTATCGTACCCACTCCTCTGAAGGTGAAGACTCTGCTTTTAAAGTTGTTGACGAATATGTGTACAAACAGTCCAGGGACAAACAGTCCAGTTAGGTAGGTCCAACTTTAAGAAAGAGGGCAATCGTCGAATCCAATTCAGCTGGGCAGCGTTCGGTAAGCTACGAAATATCTTCTCGTCCAAAATACCGCAGTGTCTCAAGACGAAAGTCTTTGACCAGTTTGTGTTGCCAGTGACGACATACGGTACCGAAACGTGGTCGCTCACTATGGGCCTAATAGGCACGCTCAAAGTCACGCAAAGACCAATGGAGAGCTAGGGCTCTATGCTCGGGGTTTCTCTACGTGGTCGCATCAAAAATGAGGAGATTCGTAGACGAACTAAAGTAACCGATAAAGCCCAAAGAGTCGCCAAGCTCAAGTGGCAATGAGCAGGGTACATCGCCCGTAGAACCGATGGCCGTTGGGGCAGAACGGTTCTCGAGTGGCAACCGCGCACCGGAAGACGCAGTGTGGGTAGGCCTCCAACAAGGTGGTCCGACGATCTGGTGAAGGTTGCGGGTAGACGCTGGGTGCGAGCAGCACAAGACCAGTCATCGTGAAGATCCTTGGGGGAGGCCTTTGTCCAGCAGTGGACGTCTTCTGGCTGATGATGATTTTCGTAGATGATATCATTATCATTATAATGATGGAATGATTTTCGCCCCCAAACCCAGAGTTTTAATAAAGAGATGAGAGGAGATCTTTACTGAGATCTCACACGGACTATTTGAGAGAACTTGAAAAGTGATGAAAACTTAATTGGAAATCAAGTTATTTTTTTGGAATGTATGGTTCCCTTAAGTTTCCATAAGTTGTGTTCTAAACATTGAAAATATACATATGTAGATCGAATCGCGTTTATTTTACATATTTTTAAAATTTTCTTTTGTTTGAACGTTGTGTACACTTTGCTGGAACCCACGGACGTAATATAGATTACTTCCTTGCTGGTGGGACCATACTTACCGTGACCACGTGAATTTTGAATGTCTATTATTTTTGTCTAAAAAGTTCAAATTCTTGAAGAGGCTAGGGTGTTATTAAACGTACGATCTATAACTCACTTTTATTCCTATTGGTCGGAGCAGAGGCCTACCTCAAGGCCATACGCAAGGCTCGTCCGGGCCCCGTTTGAACAGGGGGTGTGGTAAGCAAATGTGCACTTGTACGTAGATATTATATCCACTGGCTGCGATGTTATTCGGTTTTTTAAACCGCAAGTAGATACATACTTATAATTACATACATACATAAATACGTACATGTACACGACTATTATCCCCGAAGAGTTAGTCAGAGACTGGGCAATGAGGACAGCAAAAGCAGTCTCTACCATAGTCCACTTTTCACCAAATAGTGACTGCACATGTGGTTAGCGCGACGGATGGTGAGCCCATCGCCGCTCTATGCTGTTGGAAGTATGTGCAGTCTTTAGTCCGTTAGTCGGCCTTTTACGACACCCAAGAGAATAGAGGGGGTGGTAGGATTCTTTCACCGCTACGCAACACGGTTGTATTATAATTATTAATATACTTAATTTATTTATTTTTATAAACACTATATACATACTAGGTACCTTATGTTACCTTCTTTACAAAACAGATTAATTCGGTTTAACTGTAGGATTAAGTTTGATTATTTTAAAAACCTATTTAAAGTAAGTAGTATGGCAGTGTAGCTACTTACCACAGCACTCAGTAGTGTTTAAAAAAAAAAATAATAATAATAATAACGTAAAATAAATCCAATTAGATCTGTTTAAAAAGTTTAATTGCAATGTTTAGAACACATCTTAGGGACACTTAAACCAACAACTACATTCCAAAAACGTAACCTTAGATTAAATCAAAATAATCTAAAAACGTAACACAAGTTATGGAAAGTTAGAGAAACTATACCTACTTTCCAAAATGTAACTTTGACGAGGATTGAAAAGCTCGTTATAGCGATACAACTTTCGTAATTTCACCGGATGGGTGACCAAATTGAAAATATCAAGCTCGTGCTTTACAAAACTTGGTCCTGACTTTGTCGTAAGATATTATAGCAGTCGTTAACTCAACATGTAGCAACATCTAAGTAGCATTCATCTCTACATGCGATATTATTATTTTTATTTTCTTATGGTTGGGCGTTGGGTAAATCCACATTTTTATCGTCAATATTCAAGACCATAATACGTCGATAACGAGTGGCCGATAACGTAATTAAAAATGCCACTTCAAACAATTACGAAAGTTCTTCGCGTCCGTACGTCCCTACCGCTAATGCAGCGGAAGCAGTTAGTATAAAAGTGGCTGTTACTGAGCGACCTAGCTGCCGATGACAGTAAACTTTTACTAGCAGTAAACATAATGGCCGGCCGTTGGAATCGATAGCGCGTTGAGCTAGGCGGAATGCTAAGAACTCTGGTGATTGCCATAAGATGCTCGGATCACCCTGGCGGCATGTGAAGTGCAAGAGATTTTAGTGGGTATGCCCTTCACTGGGGGGTGAGTCCCACATAGCCATCTGTGTCTTCCCGGGCGCAGTGGTATGTGTATTTAAAGCATTTTCTCCTGTATTTGCTGGTAGAGGAGGCTGCGCAGCGCAACTGCCTGGCGGTCGTGGTCTGCCTGGCCGGCTGCCCAGTGTGGTCATCTGAGAAATTTTCAGATCAACCTACCCTAAACTGTCTAATTTCTCCTATGAATATTGATCCTAAAACCAAACACATAAAGTTCAAAATTGATTGTAGGACAGTATTGGGTAGGTTGATCTGACGCGGCGCCGCCGTGTGTACTGTTTCCGGTAGGTACCAGGTTTTAAGGAAATAAAATGTATATTGTAAAACCTTTTCTTGAGCAGACACGTTGGGTGAGAGTCTGTGGACTCTTGTAGCACAAAACACAGTGAGGTGTAGATACTTCCCGAATTAATATTCTTTGATTTTTCACAAACACCACCTACGGGGTTTCGCTGTAGAACGCTGACTTTATCTACAAGAAAATCTTCATCCTCTTGAAAATGGCTTTTGGCGAACGAATGCAAAAATCTAGTGGAGCGGGGCGATCGATTCCTATAATGAAGATTGAGGTGCGATTGGCGCACTCGGAGATGTTAACGAGCAGTTTCGTTACGTTCAGGTGAAAGCTGTGAAAATACATTTCCTAAGCTTTGTTCTGTTTCATATTTAAGTTTTGTTGATATGAGCCTCTTTCCTTGAGTGTGGTAAAAGGCGACTAACGGACTAAAGATTGCACGTACATCCAACAGCATAAAGCGGCAATAGGCTCACCACCTATCACGCTGAGCACATGTGCAGTTGTTATTTCTATCACGCTGAGCACATGTGCAGTTGTTATTTGGAAAAACATGAACAATGGGAGTGGACTGCTCATTGCCTAGTCTCTGACTAACGCTTTGGGCAAGGGAGAAATAGTCTTAAATGTATTTATGCACATACGGTGCTAATCCTGCCAGGCACATTGTTGTTTACTCTAGCGTTATAAACGGTCGGTGAAACGTGGCGATTTACCACTAACGAGTTGCATTGTCATCACCAACAATGCAACACTTCACAACCGGAGCGAGACAATGCAACATTTTATTAGGAGGTACGCGACAACTAGGAGGAACTTCGTAATTTTTTGTAATTATTCGGTAAGCGCTTGGCCCTCATTTCACCTGATAGTGACGATAAGACCGAAGGTGGAAGCGCGCTTCATCCGGAAACCTCAACCACTGAGGAATTGGCTATCTTATCTCTAAACTGTCGAAACACAATGCTATGAACATTGATGTTGTAGCGCCAGACTATAGATAAAATGGTGGTAGCTAGCCAGGCGGACCCAAGAAGCCCTACCACTAACCAAACCGTACACAAAGATGTACCCCCGCTGGGATCGAACCCGGGACCGTAGATCACCACAACACTAAGTCTAACATCACAGAGGCAGTTGGATTGGGCCTACATCTGTTCTTCTTTCTCATCAGTAAGTAGTAGTACTTCATCGTCCATTGCTGGACGTACGTATCTCCAGTCCTCTTCCAACTAGCCTGATAGTATATTTGATTCAGATCGGTCCTGCCACTGCTTCTGGATTTTAACTACGATATAGCCAAAGAGAGGTACGTAGAGGCGACGAAAGTCTGGAAAAACTGATTGTGGTTGGGAGCACCGAGGGCAATAGATCGCGTGGTCGCTCACCAACAAGATGGACTGGATGAAGTAAAGAACTCGTCCTTCTCCTTTTGCACGTCCGTAAGAGACGCACTAAACAGGAGCCGGTGGACGCAGATCATCCGCTCTAGATGCAACCCTGATGCAGACCACGAGGGACCGACATAGAGAGGGAGAGAGAAAGCTAAAGATCCCAGTTTGAAGGATACTAGATCCAGTGCAATGACAGGGTATAGAGGCATAAGAACTGATGCTTCAGAACTGAAAACCTATTGCCACTTTTTTAGCAGAGCTTTATAATCATCAAAGCAAATCATAATCTCTTCATTCAAGTAAACCTAATAAGTATAAAAGCATTTATGAATCGTCCAAAAAAATTCTTTTTTTTCCATATAAGGAAGGATGGGTTACAAGAGAGATTTAGGTCGTAAGAACTTTAGCACAGAGAACAGTAACGAATGATCCATCTCTATATCACAGTTTGATTTGCCTCGGCAATGATCTAAGATAAAATTTGCTAGCTTAAACCATTTTTTATGTACAAACATAGGTAATATGTAGGTATACGTAACTCACGACTACTCACCTCAAAGGGTTAGACAGAGACTCAGAATACAGTTTTGTTCTGTATTCTGAGTTTAGAGACTATAATAGGCAATGAGGACCGGCAAAAGCCGTGTACCACCACAGTGTCACCAAATTAAAACTGCACATGTGTTCAGCTTGATAGGTGGTGAGCCCATCGCCGCTTTAGGCAGTTGTCCCACCGCCAACGATGAACGAGAAGCGAGTCGAGCTAGAATGGACTTGGGAAAAATGAAAAAAAAGTTCACTTTTACTTTATACCACTATAGAAGTCGTTATTCTAAAACCAATAGTTTTTTATTTCACTTTGATACGAGAAGTATTTACAAAGTTATTGTACATAAATAATTCGTTAAAACACTACTACCTCGCTTAGTTCGCTAGCACTCGACTGACGTGACGTGACGTCATCATATCCGATAGTCCCCGCCGCCGCTCGCCGCCCGCACCCGGCGGGCGTCCGATTACATATCCAATGACGTCACGCCGCGGGTTTCGCGCGTATTTTGATTGTCACAAAAACAATAGCGCGTGGTCATTTTTATGAATCTTTAAAAAATTATTGTGAAGTATTTTGAAGGGCTACAGAAATTTTTTTAATGTCATATTTTAAGCTAAAATGTAAATATTTCAAAAAAAAAAAAACTGTTCCCGAGCTCATTAGAAACAAGTTGACGGGCAGCGGTAGGCGAGTGTGTAGTTCCGATAGTTTTGTCGCTGGGCTATAAGCGAGTGTACGAGTGAGACGGGCGATTACTCGCGCCACTCTATCGCGGCGGCCGAGCCGAGCGTACACTTGGCGGGAAATGACCGCTGCCGCTGGTTGGTCTCTCGGCGTGAGTTCTGATCGCTGAGCAACTATAAGTATCGCTAAGCGAGAATTATCTTGAATAGCTCTTGTCGCTCAGCGACGAACTAGTGGAGTGAGTCCTCGCCGGCAATGTGAGCAGTCCGCGATCAACTCTTTTGTTTACGCGGAATGTATATCTATTGTACGTTTCTTGAGCGAGAAAATAGCCGATAATTAATCGTTTACTTGCCGTTGGTTAGACAACTGCCTTATACTGTTGGATTTATGTGCAGACTTCAATCCGTTAGTCGCCTTTTAGGACACATGATGGGTTGGTAGTATTCTTTTACCAATAGCCGCCCCCCATCATAGTTTTAAATTGGCTAACTTTTATTACCTCTGTGGAGAACAATAAACCGTTGTGTACGTGTTTCGCCGTAATCAGCGGCCGCGCTAGGATCTGTTTTGATGTGCGCAATGCGAATGCAATCGGACGCATTGCGGCACACCGACGTCGTCCGCAGCCAGCTCGCGTTATGCGGCGCACTTCGCCTTTTTGTTACGTGCACGACATCTGTGTTAATTTTTATTCACAACTTGTACTGTTAAGATAGTTGGGTCATGTAAAGAGGATGGATGAATAAAGCATACTTACATATAATCACAACTATTATCCCCGAAGGGTTTGAGAGTAGGCAATGAGGACCGCAAAAGCAGTCCCCTGCCGTAGTCCACGTTTAATTAAATAGCGACTGCTCATGTGCTCAGCATGACAGGCGGTGTGCCCATCGCCGCAGTCTTTAGTCCGTTAGTCGCCTTTTACGACACCCAAGGGAAGTGAGGGGTTGTAGTACTTTTGATGAGCCGCTACGTGACAATATCTGTCAACAAATGACAGTTGTTGACAAATGACAGCCGCTAGCTGTCAAATCAAACATGACGTGACGGCATTGTTGACATTTCCCTTTTTTAAAAGCAAAAGAATTATGGTTTATGCAGCCACGTTAGACATTTTAAAGTAACATGTCTGTTTTTTGAAGACTTAGTGTTTCCATATCAAAATATATTAATAATTAAATTACTCTTATCCGCGATTCGATAAAAATAAGACAAAACTTGGTTTAGGTAGCCAAAAATATTAGCTTTACTTTATGACCAAATTCTATTGTATACAAATTAAGCATTTTTTCTATGGAAAGTGCCGGTTCTCCTTTTAAAAAGAAATAAAGCAAACCGTATCGCAACACAGTCGTCAACTTCAGGTGGGCATTCCATTCGTATTCCGGGCGCCGTGAGCCGGAACGTTTTCAATTATTGAAAAATATCTGCGCGCTCCGACCCTGGACGCTATCCAGGGTTACGGGTCACCGATATACTATCGGCTCAGTATCATGTTGTGATTGCCATCGGAACGCCAGTAACCTCATTCGTACGAAAAACCAGGGATACATTGGAGCCGTGTGTTTGTCACACACAACACAACGCAATCAATGTTTGCGAGTTCGTGTTGCGACTTAAGTTGAGCAATTTTTTAAATTGCACCGTGTCGTGTTGCGGTGAAAGAATACTACCACCCCCTCTCTTCCCTTGGGTGTCGTAAAAGGCGACTAACGGAGTAAAGACTGTGTGTTACACACGGCTCACTAAAAGAATACTACCAACCCCTCTCTTCCCTTGGGTGTCGTAAAAGCCGACTAACGGACCAAAGACTGCACATACAGTCACGAGCAAAAACATGTAAACAATTGTAACTCTTAAGACGATGGAATAAAAGACAAATTGTTTACATATTGGTGCTCGTGACTGTACATCTAACAGCATAGAGCGGCGATGTGCTCACCATCTATCACGCTGAGCACATGTGCAGTTGTAATTTGATGAAACGTGGGCTATGGCAGTGGACTGCTTCTGCGGTGTCCTCATTGTGGTCTCTTGGGGGTTCTCTGGTTAACCCTTGAGGGATAATAGTGGTAAATCCATGTGTGTAGTACCTATGTGGGAGGTGGATGGATGATGGCGTTCAGTTTGGGACTTTTGTGTGACGATGTTTATTATACACTTTTAAACTTTCGCGTTCCATTATGCACACATGTTATACGGGATTTAACGCAAACCTTTTTTTTTATTGGCATCGGGTAAGCGCTTGGCCTTCATCTCACCTGATGGTAAGTGACGATAAGGCCGAAGGTGGAAGCGCGCGAACCCGGAATCCTCAAGCACTGAGGAACTGGCTATCTTATCTCAAACTGCCGGAACACAACAATGCTATAAACATCGTTGTTATGGCGACAGACTTAGATAAGATGGTGGTAGCTAGCCAGCGGACTTAACAGCCCTACCACCAACCAAAAAAACTACTTAGTAAAGGCATTCTACGCATACCTTTTATACCCGACGTTTCGACCGAGTTGCACCGGCCGTGATCACGGGTGGACTGCTGTCGCGGTGTATCGCCTCCGTTTGCGTCGCTGAGTCTTCATCCACCATTACATTATTTATCCAACTACCGTCACACACAACACCTACGGTGTCCCTATTCCGTATGCAAGCCTTATTCTGGTAGTTAGACGATTGCGGACTAAAACGAAGTGGCGTTTTTGCAAACACTGGATTCCACGCTGATGATAGTTTGTGACCACCGTGAGTTCACCCGTGACCACGGCCGGTGCAACTCGGTCGAAATGTCGGGTATAAAAGGTATGCGTAGAATGCCTTTACTAAGTAGTTTTGCATTTAATCCCGTCATAATACGATGTTTATTATTCGACTGCCTGTAGTCTAGTCTCTTAGGTCTTAGGTTCGATTTCTAGCAGCGGGGAGGACCTACATGGTATATAATGTATATAATAATAGTACATTTAGTGGAATAATTTTGTAATTGATTACAGAGATAGGTACTCTAAGTATTACCAATTAAAAATGCTGTAATTTTGTAAATTTAGATTTTGTTATGTTAAAACTTTAGAATATCGAAAAAACATATAAAATTTTATGAAAAAAATGTGTTCGATTTTGCCACCTTTGGCGCGGATAATAGCATTTTATCTGTTCTGGAAAGCTTCACACGCTGCACGAACGTGGTCGGATGGTATTTTGTCCCATTCTCGGCGAAGAGCAATCTATATGGCGTAAAAATTTAAATTGACAAAATTACAGCATTTTTTATTGGTATCACTCCGAGTGCCTATCCCTGTATATAAATTAATACATAAATTACCATCAGGTGAGGCGAAGGCCACGTTACCCGTTATCACTTTTGTGTGATGACGTTTATGATTATAGTTCATTTTCAGATAACAGCATAATGCCGTAACTACATTCGCAGCCAACAGGAAATATAAGCCGGGTAATAAGTCTCAAAATGGCAGCGTCGTCGCCTCGGCTCAGCCATTCAGCGAACTCTTTTTATCTGGAACATCTTTATGGGGAATTTTCGTGGGTATTCTAATTAAATTTCTCGAGGAGCCGACTCGCGACAATGGGCTCTTGCTTCGAAGGCTGGCAATACGAACAAGGCACGAGCTTGCCGCGAGTAGGATCACCCTTTTTTATGCACATAGGCACTACTTATTTTTTTTACTGAGCCCTCATACAGCCTGATGGAAAGCGCCAGGCATCACAAGCGCGTTGATGATACTGAAGCGTCAGTTCTAACGCTTCTATCCTCTGGTTGAGCGTAGATTCACAACGGATTCGAACCGGTTTAAAACTCAGAGGTGATAAATACCTCTAGCATGTGTCAGAATGAAATGAGACCAGTCCAAGCTTGCATACGGGAATCTCTTTAACGGAAAAGTTAAAATTCTATTTGCAGTTTAGTTAACGTTTGTTGTCCAGGGTTAAATTACCAGTCCGGACAACGTATGTTTCGTATTTTTCGATGCATTGCCATCCAAGAATTCGCATTTGGCAAGCAAGGTGTCGAATTCCCTGCCAGCGCCTGTGTTCCCAAATGCATATAGCCCCAACATCATTAAGGGGAGGTATATCGAGCGCTTCTCTCTTGCTCTCTCGACGGTACCGACGGTAAGAGATGGGTATAACAGCGAAGCGGAACGAAAAGGCGCGTTTTATATTTTAAAAAATTGATAGATGTAATAAAAAAAAACAATCGGTTATAATATCTCAAGTTATCTATGAACTTCATTTTTGTAAATAACTCATAATATCAAATTACTTATTTTAAGAATAAAACCTAGAAAAGAAGATAAAATAACAGAAAAATATGTAACTTTGTGAATTTATTATATCAAGCCAACTTTATTAAATCGTGTTTCCATCGGTTATATTTTACAGAATAAAGCCTCAACAATATTTTATAATTTTCGCAGATTTTAATTTTACTGTTTACTACTTTAAAAATTAATTCTAAGAACCTGTTATTTTCACTAACACCTAGCCTTAAAACCCGAGTGAATAGGCTTCTTCAGGGCAAGCTCGCTCCATCGCCGGCCTCTTCTTAATCCTACGGATAAGAATGTGGCCAAGAGCAAGCGTTGCTGCAAAAGGGTGTTTTAGCCATGTGATTAAGTCAATACATATGTATTTGCACCGTCTCCCGTGACTTGCGCCACCGCCTCGCCCAATTTGTTGAAGCAAATTTACGGTTTGCGGTGTGCGGCGCGGACTCGTTAGGTATAAAGTTTTATAATAGCCTTGATTAATATGAGGCCGAGCCGACTTTAAACGTATGCAGTGGTTACGTTTCACGCATAACACTAAGAACAATACGTATGTTTGTTCCTGTAATGAGTTCTCAGGCGGAAATCTACACCTTACTTACATGTAAGGACGGGAGAAATAAAAGGTCTGGAAGATGAATATAGCCTGTATATTTATTCATTATACTTACACTTTTATTTTAAAGATTACTCAAATTTGACGCATACAGTACACCTACCATGGCAAAAAAATAAAAGAAAAAAAAATATACCACCTAAACGCACTAACTACTTACATAAAAGTGTGACATACATATTCTACCTGTAGCTTTTCGTTTAAAACTACCCTTTCGATTCTGATCAGAATTCAACTGGATGGTAGGCACAATAATAGGTAAGTAAGTATATATTTGTGTTTACAGCATTGTTTGACATTGCTATGTTCCGGTTTGAAGGGTACTAGATCTAATGAAATTACAGGGCATAGATGTATATGAAAACTGACGCTTCAGGGTCGCGCGATGCCTTCAGAGTCGCGCTCGTCCATGGGCTGCGGTGGCCGTTAAGTTTTCGTGAACCTGACATGCAATATCACTTTACAAATTATCTTAGGAAAGTATTAAAAACAACCAATGAATATTTTACTGTAACTGTTTAGTTTAGAAAGCGATTATAACCCACGATAATCGAACTTTTAATTTTGTCAAACAAAAATCGTCATTCACAGGACTGTGAAGGCTTCTACTGAGTAAACTATTTGATTTTGACTTAATTTATACATGTTTAGACGGAGCATCGCGGTACAAGCGCTTCTCCTAATCCGCCCGGTTTTTGTATTGAATTTGAAGTGTGCGTGACAGCCGCGTATGACTGACACCTCGGACCAAATATCACAAATGATTCATAACATAACATAACTTTTTAAATTAGGTATATCTATCGTATATGTACCTACATATACGACAGATAAACATCATTTAAAAAGCATAGAAAATAACGTAAAAGTAAATAACGCATAAAAGAAGCTGGTGTGTTTAGAAGAAATGGATGATTGAAGGCGAGGGCGAGTACAATAAAATAATGCGCTAATGGAAGCCTGCGTGCGTATGATATGTTTGTAATAGAGACGAAATAGAAACTACAGGCAGAATGATTTACATTTAATAATCAAAATATTTTTTTAAATTAGAAATTTAATTATTTTAAATTAAAATCAACACAATTAATGGCCTTCTCTTTGTATTTGTTTCTTAAATAACTTTCGTTTGGATGTCACATCATTGCTCTTGTTCTCTAATTTCATAATAATGTATTAAAATTATTACCTTATATTTAAATATTTTGACAACGACTTCTTTCTACCAGATCAGTTGGAAATGTGAAACTTTAAATGTTTGCTATGTTGTTAAACAGTTTTAAAGGTTACATGATGTGATGACGGCCCATCAATATCCGTCCAGTAGTTAACATGAGACAAGAAGTATTGAAATTTTAGGAGCACAAACACACACCCGCACTCTCTCAAACATCATCATCATCAGCCTATAAACGTCCCACTGCTCGGCACAGGCTTCCCACGTGGACAATAGCACGTGGGGATATTCGACCATAACCCACCACGTTGGCCCACTGCGGGTTGGTAGTTTGTAACGACTGTCACAACCAGGACCAACGGCTTAACGTGCCTTCCGAAGCACGGAGAAGCTCGAGATGTTTTAAATTTGACCACCCATCCAGCGACCCGGCATTGCGAAAGTTGGGGCGGGCAAGATTGCAAGCCGCGTCATCGAATTTAGCTGGAGTATAGGTACCGTGACATTTATTCACGCTTTTAAAAATCAGACATCAGTTTAAAAAAAGAAAAACTGTGAATGCGGTTCAATTAGAATTATATTTAATGTATTTACTTTATTTACAACAAGACTATGTATAAAAACTAACTTACAAGACTGAGTATTTTATCATACTTATATACTTAAAATTTACTTTTATATTCTGCCACCAATAATGGGAATTCTACATTTTGATACCAGTAACACTACGCATACATGGTCGTTATTATTGTTAAACTTTAAATTTTCATTAAAATTTATCGATACTTACAGATGGAACGTGACTTTCCTTTTCGAAAAGAGCTTTCCTTTGTAGTTTCGACAGAATTTCACTGAGCAAACGGTCATTTTGCGAACAATTTCACCGAAACGCGAAAGGTAAACACTGCTTGACGGCACAATGACACTGACCGCCAGGCAGGAGGAGCGCGTCAAGCCAATACTGGTCCTTAAACTTTTTAACGTTTTTTTACGGCCAGGGTTTATCTAGACATGTATAATCAAAGGATTTTGATTAACATATAGGCACTTTAAGCTACGGCAATGTTTCACGATATTACGCCTTCTTGACACTTGACTGTTATTAATTACTGAAATTAATAATCAATTTTTCAAATCACTTTGAAATAAATTGTAGGTATGGTGGAGCTTAAGTAAATTTTATAACTCCAGTGGGCAAAACAACAGGTAGATTGATTATCAATTTCAACCGTAAATGAACAGACCGCATTGAGCCATTAAATTAAAAAAATTAAAGCCATGTCGCGTAGCGGCTCAATAAAATAATACTACTACTCCCTTGGGTGTCGTGAAAGGCGACTAAAGAACTAAAGACTGCACATACATCCAACAGCATAGAGCGGCGATGGGCTCACCACCTGTCGCGCTGAGATGTGCAGTCGATATTTGGTGAAAACTGGACTAATTTTGCCGTCCACATTGACTAGTCTCTGACTAACCTCCAGGGATAATAGCTCGCGGTTTTACCCGCGTGGTTCCCGTTCCCGTGGGAATATCGGAATAAAAAATATTCTATGTGTTAATCCAGGTTATTAACTATCTGTTTACCGAATTTCATCCAAATCCATTCAGTAGTTTTTACGTGAAAGAATAACAAACTTTCGCGTTTATAATATTAGTAGGATGTAAAAAATAAAGGCTATTTGAATATGCATACGTTTGTCATCACTCGGCTCGATGGATTTGTAAAATGAAAAGTGCAATCGGCGGCAGCCATGTTTACCCGCGGGTTTAATTAAAATGGCGCCAGGTCCGAGCAGGCTTTGATTAATTTAAAAGAAATGCTCGATGTTTGCCTTCTTGCTCCCCTGATTTTCGAATTATTGTTGTTATGCAACTGATGTAATGGAATTGTACTGAAACATTTTCGTTTAAAGCGATAATTACTGTAACTACCAGTGTGACTACTGTAGATCTATTGCACTTCCGATCATATTAATGTATGGTACTTTATTTAAGATCTTAATTATTATCCTCTTTATTTATATCAAATCTTAACCTTACTTAAAATTTACTCTAGGTTGCCACCGGCATTTATAGCGGGGATTGACAATTTCCCTAAGCTATCGGTGGATAGGGCTGCACGCACAGTGAGCACCTTCTTTACAAAATTATAAAAAAACAATTAAACTGTTTATTTCAAATAGTTGCATGAAAAATTACAGACATAGTCAGGCAGAATCTAAAATTAATGATTATGATGCCCTAAGTAACCCTTATATTATTTTAATTTGTGATTTTGGATGTGGAGCCGACCATTGATGTTGGGATTTGATGTTTATCTTCTATCTATCTCTCTATATTTATATATATTATTACTATTAATTATATACAAGCATATATATAACCCTACCCTCTCTGACTGGTGATACCTGGTGAGGTTTCTGATTAAACCTCTTCTATTTGTAGTTTAAAACAAATGAGAAGAATAAATATGTACTTTTTCAGCCAAGCAGCGGTGTTCAGTATTGCTGTGTTCCGATATGAGGGGTGGGTACATTAGTGATGGGCGATTGTGAATGACATTATTCGAATTATTCGATTGTAGAAGTCATTCGAATTATTCGAATAACTTTACAAATCATTCGATTTTGAATATAAGCGAGAAGCGAATAAGAATGTATAGCGTCTTCTCATTCCTTCCGATTCAAATTTCATTACTACTAGTTTATCTAGTCGAATATTCAAACCATCGAACTAACTTGTACGAGGGAATAAAAAGATAAACGAAATAAGTGTGTGTAAGAGAGAAAGAAAGAAGTATAAACAATCATGGCGTTTGCTCTTTTTGCATTCCCGCCAATCGCGCCATTGCATTATTCGATTGTTCCTTCGAATATCAAATAAAAGTAGACTTTATGTTACGATAGATAAAGACCAATTTTGAATGGCATAGTGAATGAGTGAACTAGCGGTTTCATTCGAATTTGCAAACTAGTGATCGATTGTTTTTGTATTCGATTGTTAATATTAGTTGTATCAAACCATTCGATTGTACGAATCAGTAACAATCGCCCATCTTTGGGGTACATACTGTACGTCGGTTGTTTTATTCGCTTTATAGCGAAGGCAGACAAATTAAAAGAGCAGTCAAACAACGCTGCGCTTTTGTGAAGCGTAACATTCACCCCAATACTGCGAACCGGCGGCGGCGCTCGCTCAAAGTGGATTGAATCGCGCTGTATGACCATAGACATGATGACGACACAAACTGACAAATTAATCCTACTAATATTATAAACGCGAATGTTTGTAAGAATGTATGGATATTTGTTACTCTTTCACGTAAAAACTACTGATTGGATTTAGATGAAATTCGGCATACAGATAGTTTATAACCTGGAATAACACATAGGATACTTTTTATCCCGATATTCCCACGGGAACATATGGATGGATGTTTGTTACTCTTTCACGTAAAAACTAATTAATGGATTTGGATGAAATTCGGCATACAGATAGTTTATAACCTGGATTAACACATAGGATACTTTTTATCTCGATATTCCAACGGGAACCACGCGGGTGAAACCGCGAGCGGCCGCTTGTATAATAATAATAGTCGTTTCAGAAAACGGCCTTACAGCTAAGAGTTTCGATCAACATCTAGAGAGGCTATCTCGTTGAAAGGTTGGGTCAGAAGGCAGGTACTCCTTGACACGGCACGTTTTGTCAGGAGGTTCTTCACTCTGCAGCCCTTACCACCAATAGCTTGAGTCTATCTCCGCTGCCGGTAACAACCTAGGTTAACATATTTTTAGGATACTTCGGCTCGGTGGTCCAATTGGCATATTATGTTTTCTGGTCTTGTTTTCCGAGACGGGATAAGTGTATTTTGGACATAATTTGGTTCATTGAGACAGGAGGCTTAGGTGACAATTTTAATGATATCTGTCGCCAAACAGCCATCAGCGTACAGTAAAATAACTACAGGCTGAATCAGAATAACTAAACTTTGGATCCTGATGTTGAGGCTTTGTAAAGTTACCTCGTCACCTGCAGATTTTGTGTCGATTTTTAAGTCTATGGCTTTGACTGACTTTTAATTCAATATTATTGCTTGCATCATACAAAGGGAACTGTTGGCGGGAGAATCTTTCAACAGCTGTAAAACGAAAAACGTGGGAAATGTCGGCTCACTACGACGTCTATTTATAGTTACTTAATCTATTTTATATGTCTTTGTTTTGTTTGAATATAAGATTTGAATAATTTTATGCACTAATTTAACAGGTAGGAATAGATCCTACGCTGTATGTATATAGCTGTGATCAATGTAACCCCAAGTGTTGACGATAATGAGCGGCCCTCATGGTTTTATTTAAGTTTAGGACAGCTGTTTTTGTGATTTTTAATTTAAATAATATGTAAAAAATGGGTTATATTTCAAAGATAACGTGTTGTATTTATAAATAAAGAATAAAGAGTCGCATGTTGTAGGGTGCATGAGTAGTAGTAAATACTCTTTGGTAATTTATCTTTGACTCCTTTCCACAGACGTATAGTGCTCCTTTCACGTTTTAGTCAATGTCTGATTGACTACTAGCATCTGGCATCTCGCTCCGCACCTCGCTTTACCGCGAGCTCAGAATAATAGCTTTAGTTAGTTATTATTCTATGACCTCTGGCTCCAGCAGTCGCCCCACAGACTATATAGGGATACTTAGTCGCCCAATACGATCTCAACCTCATATAACACGCGCACGCACTGTTCGACTACACCTTCACCAACAAGATAATAATCCCGATCTTTCTTTATCAAACCCATCGCCTACACCAACATTTAAAGTAACCCCGTAAGTTCTAGCATAAAAGCAGAAAGTTTTACTCAAAACATTATTTTGTACTGCCAAAGTTAAAATTACTGAGCAACAGACACAAAAAATACGCCGCGTTGAATCCATGCGTAGTACGTAGCGCTCGCCGTAGCGGTACTACGGCGTAGATAACGATCGTAGCACACAGAGCCGACTACGAGATATTTCATCTTTTATAATGAGCTGTTAATCACATTAATAATACTCGTAATCTCGCTAACCTATCCACAAAGCTATGTATACGCATGTTTTATGCGTACGTTCAAAACACATAGCCAGCGTATAATATAAACGTCCCTCTGTTGGGCATAGGTCTTCCCACATAGACAACAGCACATAAGCGAATGAGGCTTAACCCCCCACGCCGGCCTAATGCATTTTGGTGGGGTTTAATGACTGCTATCTTACCACAACAACCGGGACCTGTTGGTCCCTGCACGTGAAGTCGTTACGTGCCTAATAGTCATAGACTTCTCTTTATTCAAGTAAACTTAATATAGAGCATTTTTGAATCGTCTTAAAAATAGTATTTTTTCTATATAAGGATGGGTAGAAACCTAATTCAAAACGTCTTTTAGCTGTGGAGAAGAACGGGCGCTAGAAACTCCACAGCTTTATATAGAAGTAACGACATTTACAAAACAATATTATGTTGTTACCAAATCATACTAACAATATCGATAACATATATCAACAATATAAATTAAGAAATTATTTATATAATAGAAAAAAAAGAGATAAAAATAAAAGTGAATCTAGAAGGTTTTACTTGGGCACTATGAACGCATTAGAACAATTATTATGTGTGCTGAATTATAGGAATGTTAATTCCATGCATTTTGTTATTAATGTAATCGTTTACAGTATAATAGCCCTATGCTAAAACTCTGTCCTTAACATGTGTCTTTAATTTGTCAAAGGGCAAATAATAGAATATGTGCCATAATAATAGATTCTTGTATCCTAATTAATGGCTAACGCATTAAGTCAATTTCAAGTGGTATAAATGTAGTAAATTAAGATTGTACGGCATAATTAATTAGAAAATGTCGTTGTCGTCTCAACACGTGTTGTTGCGAAAAGAACACGGGAGAAATCCTTGTGCCTATTATACAAAAACGCAATAAAATAGTAAGTAGTGTCAATGTAGTCGTTTGTTAAGCATAAGATGTTATAAAAAACGAATGATTTAGCGAAATTAACAATGCATACAAGCGAAATTGTAGTTAAATTTTACGTCGTTAGTGCGGTGGCAATGTTCCATCGTTCTGCAGTGCGCCTATGAATGCGACAAACAGCCACATAGGCTGCAATACGAACTATATAAAGTGCGTATAAGAGACTCGTGAACAATAGTTTACAGTAAAGAGAATAATCGGTAGCTAAACGTATAGCTCGGTTTGATTAGAAAACGTGGTTCCGTCCTCTTTTCTCCGCTAAAATCTGACGAAATTTGGCTGCAAATTACAATACAAGGTAAGTGAATGATAATAATATACCTACTTATGTTTTTTTATCTTCTGCGGCATTAGTCTTCATCTCACCTGATAGTAAGTGACGACACGGCTGAAGGTGGCGTGCTTCACCCGGTATCCTCAACCACTCAGGATAGTATAGATGTCATAAAGTTTTGAGTTTCGGATTTGGGCTAATTTTAAGTAAAACCTAATTTTCCACTATTATCGGTATGTTACTTTTGTTCTTTGTGAGAAACTGGAATTGGTAATTTGTTGTTAGTATGGTAAGTACTAACAATATTCTGTTTGAATAAGTTATTGGTCTTTATTAGATAAATAAATTAATAGAAAGACGTCAGTACCTAAACGGATAGATCGGTTGAATATGAGAAAACAAGGTTCCATTACCATTTATTTTGCTAGTGCCAAGAAGCCATTCCTAGCGCTAGAATATTAGATTTCTGGTTGGGTCACAACACTCTTCATCTTCATCATCATCAGCTAAAGGGATTCCACTGTTAGACAAAGGAGTCCCCCGAGGATCTCCACCGCGACCAACTAGACAGGACAGAACAGGATCAATGTGTTAATCATTATACATACATAATATATTGATCACGACTATTATCCCCGAAGGGTTAGTCAGACTAGGCAATGAGGACCGCAAAAACCGTCCCCTACCATAGTCCACTTTTCACCTAATAGCGACTGCACATGTGCTCGGCATGACAGGTGGTGAGCCCATCGCTGCTATGCTGTTGGACGTATGTTAAGTCTTTAGTCCGTTAGTTGCCTTTTACGACACTCAACGGAAGAGAGGGGGTGGTAGTATTCTTTCACCGCCACGCGACACAGTTAGTCATCATCAGCTTAATAAACGTCCCACAGCTGGGCACAGGCCTTCTCACATAGACAACAGCACGTGGAGAGATTAGGTCATAACCCACCACGCTGGCTCAATGCGGGTCAGTGGGTTTTAGCGACTGCCATCTTACTTTAATTGCAATTTTTACGTGCTTTACGTGCATCCGAAGCACTGAGAAGCGGGAAATGTTTTAAATTCGGTCACCCATCGAGTGACCCAGCATTGCGAGAATTGCTTAACTGGCAAGCTCGCAAACCAAATGCCTTAGCCGCTGCGCCATCGAGCTCCAAAATGTGTATAGCACATGCAAAATAGCAGCGGCACATTCAAAACAATTGTTTGTTTTATGGAAAATTTGCAACTGTTCTCGTTTGACACCTGCGGGCATGCGCAACACGAGGTATGCCGCGGACGACATTCTCTTCTCCTTCGATGTCGGGAACGACAAACTGGGTTCCGACAATCTGGCAGAATTTTATTGTTCCGAATTTTATTAGGCATAACACACTTGGCATAATCTTCTTTAAAAGAATATGTTCAATGCATAAAAATCATTTAGTATAATTATTATTAGGTCGAATGTTTATATGTCCGAATTCCCAATGGCATACTTTTAAGATGGCAGATTTTCACTAGGCATAATCTCATTTAGCAAAGTATCATTACGCATAATTTCGTTTAGCATAACACTTATTTAGTGCGACCATTACTCGGCATAATTTCACTACGATCGATGATGGCAGTTTTCCATTTGGAATAATTTCATTAGGCATACTATTTCTAATGAATTTTATGGGATTGTATTATTTCATATAATGACATATAAACTAATTTCAAAGGACATAACGTTCATTAGGTATAATTTTTACTTATACTAAATACACTTATTATAACAACATTACGTATATTATTCGTTTGATATAATAATCATATTCTCTAACAACTTTTTCTATAAAACCATATTGGTAGAATAATCATATTCTATAACTTCATTTGATATAATTTTTGTTTTAAATAAAAATAGCATTTTAACCCTAAATTGATTTCAAATATTGTCTTAAAAAGTTAATACGTTGTGTTTTGTTAAGGTTGTGCTAAAAAAGTCAGTGACAGAAGCGAATCGCGGCAAAACCGACTCCACGTAGACTTGTCTGCCCTACGCTAGAGTGTAATTTAAGCCCGCGTAGGCGCGTGGGACCGCCGGAGTCCCGCAGCGCCGGAGCCGTGACAGAAACTATGCCTGCTGCATGCTGCATGCCTGCCTGCATGCTGCATGCCTGCCTCCCTGCATGCTGCATGCCTGCTTGCATGCTGCATTCCTGCTTGCATGCTGCATGCTTGCTTGCATGCTGCTTGTTTGCTGCTTGCTTGCTTGCATGCTGCTTGCTTGCTTGCATGTTGCTTGCTTGCTTGGATGCTGCTTATTATGGAAATGAAAAGTATGCTAAAAGGTTCTGAATATTGACTTTCTGCGACATGATGGTTCTGCCTCTTAATATTATGGATATCAAATTTATGCATAAAGATGATTCTGAATGTAAACTTTCTGCGATATGACAGTTCGCCTCTTAATTATTATGGATATTAAATATATGCCTAAAGATGATTCTAACTTATAAAATTATGGGTTTTGAATGTATGATTAATGAGTGTGTGCCAAATGATTTTCTGCCAAATAAAGTTTATGCTTTCCGCTGTTGTGCATTATGAAATTATGACATTAAAAGTTCTGCTATAAAAGGTAGACCCCGACAAACTATCTCGTTACAGTTGTCAAAAAATTATGTCTTTTCTATTATGTCGGTAAAATTATGTTACATGTTTAGGGCTTGTAAACAAAAATACCACAGACAAGCAAAAAGTAGTTTTTGTTTTAATAGTAGTATTATGTCTATTGTTGCCATATCGTGTATAGACATAAAACGAGAA
Organism: Scoparia ambigualis; assembly: GCA_963921215.1. Taxonomy (NCBI): domain Eukaryota; kingdom Metazoa; phylum Arthropoda; class Insecta; order Lepidoptera; family Crambidae; genus Scoparia; species Scoparia ambigualis. The sequence goes on from OY992503.1 coordinate 7,225,634, forward strand.
AACGGGTGGAGAAAACTTTCTCTTGTTACGCAGAAGCAAGGATTGTATGCCGTACAAATTCTCATTTTCTTTGTACGTGGCAGAATTGTAAATGAAACCCGTGAATGAAACCATAATAAAACTCGCACTACGACTGTTTATGAACGCAGAGACAATAAACGAAATTACACAGAAAATAAATATTAAGCGACTAACAACATTTTGCACTTTTATATCAATTTTTTTAAATCGTATTCCAGTGTCATACATAAATCAAATTTGCAGTGTATAAATATTTTCGGTGTATCCTTTGTTGGGTTTAATAGCACATACCCGCAGAGCTGCGTGGTACGCACATAATTAAAGAATACAACCACTGACAATCCCAATATCGTTGGTTACTTATGGATTCTTTTATAGAAATGTATTTCATAAAGTTATAAATGTAATTTCAACTTCCGCTATTGGTATTAAAAAAAAAATCATTTAACGAAATCCCATCTCTTGTCTGTCTTTAATTCTGTACGGTAGTAATATTAGTTTTTCTGTGCTTGTACCAAGACGAAAAACGAAACAATTTTAAAGCACACAAATTTAGGCTTTTAATTTTTGACGTTTTTTTATGCTTGAGTTTTTATTAAAAAATATATTTGAATGATTAAAAATGTCAACCTTATTGGTTAGGTACTAATGTTTTCCAAAACTCATTTCAGCCGTTACTTTATTTTACTTCAAAAACTACCACAATATCAATACGATAATTGGAAATCATATTTAATTTTATTCCATTATGTAATAACTTAAGTTAACAATTCATTATGATTTATCATTTTTCACCTTTCATTCCAAAAAAACTATAAATTACCTATAAATTTAAGCCGTTTGTGTCGCTAGGGGAGAGACACTTGCCCGCTATTTTTTCTCGTACCAGGATACGTATGTTTACACAATTCTATGACCACGGCTTATATTTCGGTTCGACGCGATTTTGTTTCGGCGTGCAGTGGTACTGGGGGTAGCGATGCGCATTTGTCTGGCACAGACTATAGCTCGTTAGATTAGTTGTTAAGTCTTAACTATAAGTTAGTTAACTGTTTTTTTATTGAAATGAAACACTTTTTTACGGATTAACTCGCGTTTAACTTACTATTTACAAAGTTTTTATATTATCCTGACGTTTCGAACCCTTTACAAGGTCCGTGGTCACAGGGAGACTGAGGTGTTGGTCGTCTCATTGTTAGAAGTTATTTGCCTACCGTCAATATTTTTTATATTTAACCGGGTGCGTTCAAGTTTAGATGAGATGACGGAGCAATTTTTGACTGGCCTGTTGTAAGATCTTGGCGCTCCCTCGGATGTCATTTTTGGGTGATATCTTGACACACGGTGGGATGAGACCATGATCACGGCATCTCTTCAAGAAATTTATTTAAGAAGAAGAATTAACTATTGTGTATTTCTTCTAAAGAACCGTAAAAATCCGAGTTAAACTACACTGGCCTGCAATTATAAGTATTACACTTTTAAAATTGTAATAACTTTTAAAGTACACAAGATAAACAAGACACCAAGACTTAAAAATGTTTCTATTGTATAATTTACTATATACTATATGGTATAATCTACTATATAATTTACTAATGTTTCAAAGACAGCTGACAAAATTGCTATAAAACGTTTTTTATTTTAAATCTCTAACTTCTATAATTTAGAAAAAAATGAAATTTTGAAATTGTGATACTTATTTTTGAAGGCCAGTGTAGATATTTGCACAAACCAATGACAGTAATCTGTTTACAAACATTCGTCATTGAATTTGGCTGGAGTATAGTCTCTAAATTACCCTTTGGGAACAATAGTCTTAAATGTGGTAACCGTGTCACGTGGCGGTGAAAGAATACTACCACCCCCTCTCTTCCATTGGATGTCGTAAAAGGCGACTAACGTAGCACATACATCCAACAGTATAGAGCGTTGATGAACTCACCACCAGTCACGCTGAGCATATATACAGTCGTTATTTGGTGAAAAGTGGACTATGGAAGTGGACTGCTTTTTTTGTCCTTTTGCCTAGTCTCTGACTAACCCCTCGGGGATAAACAGTCGTGATTATGTATGTATGTAGTCTTGAATGTATGTGTATGTATGTATATCCCACCTCTGCGGATGATATCAGACTAGCTGGTGCAGCTGTGTTTCGTGGAAACAGTCTTTCAATGGAATGTGAATAGGTCGAGTGGTTCTGAGAAACATGAAGTGGGAAGAATATTTGATATACTTTATTTATATGGACCTACTGAATTTCTGTGGTTCAAATAAACTATCGGTTTCAGACCCACTGATTTCGGGTTCGATTCTCCGCTGAGGTAGGTACATGTTATTGAAAATTAATAAGTATATGATTTTCTTGATTTGATTGCTGTTAGGGCTTGTTCTAAGTGTGCCTGGCTAGCTAACATTGTTTAATGTTATACTTGTATTGTCTTATGTTGGTTTACCTTTAAACATTTTCAATAAAAGCTACTAAATTTGTTTCTATTCTATTTCGTTTTTGTTAGGGCTTTCTTTAAGTCTCGCTTGGTTACCTACCTGGTTATCTTAACAAAAAAGAATAATGGGCAAAACGTCCCACCCCCTTGTGACACTTACATCTATGCATCAAATAAATGTACTTGAAAAGTGAAGCATTTTATTGTATGACAGCAAATCTGTCAGGTATTGGAGAAAAAAGTTATTGAGAAGAAAAAAATTAAAATAATAAATGATAATATAAAGATAGATAGATATTCCTTTTATTGTAACATAATAAAACAAACATTAATAACGATAATATAAAATTGAAGTCAAGATTTTTTCTTGAATTTAACTATCCACCCTCATTTTTCATTTTTTTTTAATTTTCCCTTTGTTTTTATTTTTTTATTAGCTCGTTCATATTTGCTGTCCTTACAACAAAATACACTATTTATTTCGAAACTTAAAATGTGGGAACTTACAAGGGGTGGGACGGGTTTCATACAAAAACGCCCATTCTTCTTTCACTTTAACATCAATGTTACTAGCATAGCTGTGTTCCTACAGTTAGACATATACATTACAAGCATTATTTAGTTAAACGTAGTTATGTCTACGTCACACAAACGTAATTTTTAATTAGAGTGAAAGAGGCAAATCAATGTATTACAAAATAATGCTTAAATAGAGTTTATAAATAAGGCCCCCGATAGCCAGCTCCTCATTAGTTGAGGATTCCGGATGAAGTGCGCTTCCATCGGCCTTATCATCAACTAAGATCAGGCGAGACGAAGGCCCAAGTGCTTATCCGAAAAGGAATAATAAAAAAACACGTAAACTTATTACACAAAAAAAACTAAGTAAGTAAGTGTAAACCACCGTATCGCGTAGCGGTGAAAGAATATTACCACCCCCTTTCTTCCGTTGGGTGTCGTAAAAGGCGACTGACAAACTAAAGACTGCACATACTTCCAACAGCATAGAGCGGCGATGCGCTCACCACCTATCAAGTTGTACACATGTGCAGTTGTCTATTGGTGAAACGTGGACTATTCCAGTCTCAGACTAACCGTTTGGGGATAATAGTTGTGATTTTAAGTAGGTATGTGTGTAAAATGTTTCTTATAAATAAATTAAAAACAGAATAAATTCCTCGCTCGTCTTATTTGCGGCCGACTGGGCAGGAATCGGGCATAAGCCCACTACCTGAATGTCCCAAAAAAGGTTAAATGCGGACACCGCGAATCGTTCCTCTGTTTACGGATAATTTGGGGACGCCCTTGCATACATATACGACAAAATCACGACTATTATCCCCGAAAGGTAAGTCAGAGACTAGGCAATGAGGACAGCAAAAGCAGTCCACTGTTCACCAAATAGCGACTGCACATGTGCTCAGCTTGACAGGTGGTGAGCCCATCGTCGCTCTATTCTGTTGGATGTATGTGCAGTATTTAGTCCGTTAGTCGCCTTTTACGACACCTAAGGCAATATAGGGGGTGGTAGTATTCTTTCACCGCTTATCGACACGGTTAATTGTTTGCTACATCAAAGCGTGAGTTATATCTCTGTCCCCTTAGAGAAGTGGCAAACGTTTGATGTGTATACGTTAGCGCTTTTCAATAGTAAATTGGTAGACAATTTTATACATCAAGGATAACGAAACGTTGAAAAAAATGACTACCTCAGGCGGGAATCGAACCCGCGTCCACAGCGATCAGGGCAGCCGCGTTGACCACTCCGCCGCCGAGGTATTGGTTAGACCGACGAAATTTTTCAACGCTTTTGACTTTATGTTTTTATAGCAACAGTGTCTTATCAAACCTCTTAGAATTTGCCCGGATTGCAGAGGACGCGGATTCGATTCCCGCCTGAGGTAGACATTTTTTATCAACGCAAATAATCAAATATTACGAAGTTTATTATACATAATTGGCTAATTGTTTACTCTATCCGATCGCTATTACCTACATACTACATTTGCTCTTCATAGCTTTAATATTGCCAACTAGCAGCCCGCCCGCGGTTTTGTCCGCATGAGCAACTTGTATCCCGTGATGAAAGTCCAAAAATCAATTTTCGTATAATCCTTATACTTACTGGCCAGTGCAAACACCACTAAAAAGAACTAGTCAAATCGGTCAAGCCGTTCTCGAGTTTTGCGCTTAGTTACACATTTGCGCTTGTTTGCACTTGTGCTTATCGGAATATGAACGCTTGGGTCACGAGATAGGTTTCAGTTTCGCGTGGGGGTCGTTGGAGGGTGAACCTTCTGTACGGTAGTAGTATTAGTTATTCTGTGCTTGTACCAAGACGAAAAACGAAACAATTTTAAAACACACAAGTTTATGCTTATTAATTTTTGACGTTTTTTTATGCTTAAGTTTTTATAAAAAATGATATTTGAATGATTAAAAATGTCAACCTTATTGGTTAGGTACTAATGTTTTCCAAAACTCATTTCAGCCGCTACTTTATTTTACTTCAAAAACTCTCCAATTTATATTACTTACCACAGTATCAATACGATAATTGGAAATCATATTACACAATTCTATGACCACGGCTTATATTTCGGTTCGACGCGATTCTGTTTCGGCGTGCAGTGGTACTGGGGGTAGCAATGCGCATTTGTCTGGAACAGACTATAATAGCTCGTTAGATTAGTTATTAAGTCTTAATTATAAGTTAGTTAACTGTTTTTATATTATTATTAGTATTGACGTCAATAAGTGCCTGTAAAGGTTTACATTGAATAAATAATTTGACTTTGACTTTAATTTGACGATTTTTATTAATCCCCTTGTCTTCCACGAAGACTCCTAGAGGTTGTTAACAATAGAATTTCTATTGTCTCTGGTATTATTTTTATTTATTTCATTATTACGTACATAGAATAACAAAAATAAAAACAATATGTCCCGCAAAACCGTCTAGGCGGTTTGACTGCTAGATCAAGTATAAGTAAAACAAATTAAAATACATTATCTAAGAAAAAAACCTAATCTAAGATAAGATAAGGCAAGAAAACATCATCTTCATAATCTGCATTAATAAACAAAATTATTATACGATATTATTATACTATTTTAAAATACTACTACTTATTACGATAGCTGAGCTCATATACTCTTATACATATTTAAATGTAAAGACTTTCTGTCTGTGGATACAGATTTAACTCAGAATAATAACTAAAGCATAGAAGGAGTGCTATGACATTTAAGTGTGCACTCCGTTTGGTCACTATTCGAATTACATTTGTATAGGTCGCTTTTGAATTCGGTATCTGGTTACCAGTTTATATTTCGCTTTACATTTGAGGTTTTTGCAACTTATTTTGTCTCTTTTCATTCAAAGTGTATGGCTCATTTGAAAAAATAGGACAACTATTATACGAGTCTCGTTTGGACTTAATCTTTAGTTATTATTCTATGAGATTTACAGTTCGCTAAATGACTTATTATTGACAAGTCAAATCCATCCATTCATCTTTCTATTCTGAAAACGTTCACGCCACTTGTCTATGTCTTCCTACGTACATGAGCTACGGTATCCGTTTACCCTCAAGCGGCCGTATGCTTGATTAGGTACAACTAAGTTGTAAAAAACCACATTTATAATGTCATTTTGTATTTAAATTGCGTCTTTCGGGATGACTGTGCAAGATGTTGCTCGTTCTTTCCACTTTGCATGTATGACTTGTGATTCTTCTAACCGGCGACCTTGAAGGCTTCACGATAATGCCTCAAGTCAATTTTATTAAGTTATTATCTATATTATTGTATATAATTACGGTGATTGCTTAGTGACTTGATTTTAATAATGGGGGTCAGCTGTGTGATAGAATATAGGCTATTTACCTACCAAATAAGCTAAACGGGTTTTATTAATCATATGCTCCAAGCTTCAGCAGGCTACAGTGATCGCATTCCATCAAACAGGACCGAAACCGGTAGTCTAATATAAAAAAATAATAACGACGCAAGTAAGGGGACCCGGAAATTGTGAATCCTGCAGTCAACACGTTTATTATATTTCCCTCAAAAGTGGCCGAAGGTCACACAAACAAAGGTGTGATGAAACGATCCAACCGAAATTATCATTTCCCTGGATTTGTACTACCGTGAGACTTAAATCCAAAATCTATAACGCTAGACTACTATCTGGGCAGTAAATTTATTTGATATCCACTCCTCTCGCAGCCGGCAGCCTAAATAACCTTAGCAGGAGGCGTTCACTGCGCGTCTGACACGGTGCGCGTAAAGTTTTATTAGTGGGGAGAGCGGAATGGTCGTAGAGTCGTACGGAAGCGTCGTCGCGTTGTATGTGTGTGTATCCAGGAGTAGGTCCACAGATCGGGTCCACAATGCACGTTGTTTATCCGCTGGGGCGCGGGCGGGGCGCGCGCGCGGGCGGCGGGGCTCAGGCCGGGCCCAGTCAGTCGCCGCCGCTCGCCGCACACGCCCGCGAGTGCACCGGTGCCCGCACCCGAAGCTGACACTCCGACCTTCAATCCGAGAGAACGAGACGTCTATATCAGGTACGTGCCGAAAACGAAAAATAGAATGCGCCAACACACCTCTTTTTAGTACGGCGCTAATTAAATTGAAAGCATCGGCGGGGCCATCTCATCTGAGATAAACGACGTATCGACTAATCAAAAATAATGATACTACGCTACGGCTCTGCGGCTCCGTAGTAGCACCGTAGCCCGTAGCGAGCTTTCGGCGGCGCGGAGATTTCACGGAAACTTTTTTTTTTCGTGTCCGCATCGCCGCGAGCGGGGTAACAGCCCCTATAATTGATAGTGTCTTTTCACGGTCAAGAGAAGGTCTTTGTGGGAACGGGGTAAATGGGCTGTTGTTGGCATGCCGATTGCGGTGTGGGGCTTTCGCCAGTGCGGTGAGAGGTGAGCGGAATCGGTTTCAGGCGTCTGCAATGCTGTTGGCAGGCCGACTTCTAAAAGACACAGTGGATATAGAAGCTTCGCGATAAAAAATTGTTTATTTTAGTTGGTGCCTTATGATCGAAGCTAAAAAGTAGTAAAAATAAAAATTTACTGTGATATATGCTAAAATGTGAAAGATTTAAACGAATTGCTAAAGTATATTTTGTATTTCCTGATTCTATTCTGAACTTAAAAGCGACATAAAATTCGAAATAAAAAGTGGATTTCTCTCTTTTCCGGTATAAATATTATGTCTTATACAACACAACGGGCAACGTTTAAGCTAACCACTTCTTCGTATTCCGCTCAACCTATTAAAGTTTTCATGGAAGCGCACAATTTTCACCGCATTGTCATTGAGCCGATAATCGTTTCGCTAACGAGCTGTTTCACGGTCAAGACTAGTTCCTGCGATGGCTAGTCGGTTTCACGGCCCGTGTCCGGCCCGCAAGGACGTTCGAACTGAAAGGTTGCGATTATCGACATTGACTAACTTCTTTGTTGTCGATGGTGAGGCGACAGAGTCGGGTGAAGGCTACTAAATAAAGTTTAGAGTCTTTGCTGGTAATAGTACTGTGTTGGATTCGGTTAAAAGCTTAATGAGAAATATAAAAATATTTTTTTTTATTATACTCACTTTATTTTAGTTTTATGTTGATAGTTATTGAAACGGCGACAAAGTCAGTCGAAAGCTAGATGATGAATAGAATAAATGTTTTATTATGTAATTCTTTGTTTTCGATGGTATACGATTCAAAGAGCTTACCTTTGACTTAGAGGGAGAAATAAGAAAAGCTTCATGAGTTTCTTGCCAGCTTCTTCTCAGTCGAAGGCTCTCCCAAAATCCGAACTGGCGGTAGATTAGTGAGGTAGGTAGATAAGGTAGGTAGGTAGTTAAGTTGATAAGATTTAACTACTGTTAGTTAACTTGTTTTACATACATATTTTTTGACATCAATAAGTACCTGTAAAGGTTTATATTAAATAAAGCATTTGACTTGACTTGACTTGACTTGTGCAATCTCGGAGGTCGGCTATCTTTATGGCCACTTGGGCTCGTGACGTTGCGGCTCGGTAGAGTTGCTATATTTTTTTTAAAATCCAATATGTTAGGGCAAAGTATCCGGTCAAATATGAATTTGAGTCCGGCTTTTTTATTTTTGTGCCTGGCAACCCTACATAAGGTATTTATTTCCCGGTAAAAGGCTGTCCTGTGGGATAATAATGTCATCCATGAGCACGAAGTCGCGGGCAAATGCTAGTCGGAAATAAAACCTACAACTAATTTCAACAATCTCTAAAAAACACAAATCTTCATCTACAGAATGCTATTCAGTGTAGCGACGATAGTGTAATCCGAAACTTAAATCGCGCAAAGATGGCGAATAAAATCTCGGATTACACGCCAGTCTTTATCAACATTGTTCGTCTTCGTTCAATGACCGGTCTTTGCTAATTAATATATCTGATACCGGAGAAATTTCTTGTCATGTGTATGTAGGTCGTTGTAGGTACTCTGTCGTTCTCTGAAGCAAAGAAAATCTTATCTCTTATTGTAGTTTATAAAATATACAATCAGATAGGGGTGGTGGTACTTCTAACCCGTTAAGGTGAAGTACTACATCTAAATTCATCGAAAAAAATAATAATATGGGGTCCAACCCCCTCCCCCTATAATTTATGACCATTTTTACTATATACGATATCAAAGGTTTCATACGTCGGAGAAACATGAAAAAAAATGGCAAACGGTAGCTAATGGCACTGGCTAACTAATAAATTACTTTGTTTTGTATGTTTGAGATTATTTTGGTGAGAAAAAAAATCATTACTTAATTATTTTGTGATTTAACATCACTTTTTTTTAAGTCCATATTATTTTTTTTGTCGATGAATTTAGATGTAGTACTTAGCCTTAACAGGTTAGAAGTACTACCCCTAAATAACTTCTTTATTTGTTTAAAACACGGTATTCATTGTTGTAACAGATATAAGTATGTCCACATGTTTTGCAATTTGTATTGCATGCAAATATTTAAATATGTTACATCAAACGATAACACTACAATTAAATTTCCATACAAATCGCATTCATCAGATTGTGTATGAATAGCAACAAATGTATGTTTGTGCATTACTTCAGAACGGCTGAACTTATTCATTTTGATGGTTGCCAATGGTCAGGACCAAGTTTTTGTATGAAAGTAAAATGGAAAATCCATGGCGAAGCTATCTCGGGATATTTACGTAGAGTTAATCGCGGGCGGGTCGCTATTTAGTTATACAACATTCAGTTTTGGTTGTCTACTTACATACATACATACATAGATATAATCAAGACTATTATCCCCAAAGGGTTAATCGGAGACTAGGCAACAGTGTGACCATCTCAAAATTGGCAAATCTGCCCGACACTGCCCAAGAAAGATTTTTGATGAATGAAATCTGCCACGCAAAAAAAAAGATCATCGCTACCTTTTTGTGTATGTATACATATGTATTCTAATTGTTATTGAAATTACTACAATTTAAGTATCAAATCTGCCCAAATGGCAGAAATCTGCCACAAATGGTCACCCTGCTAGGCAATAAGGACAGCAAAAGCAGTCCTCTACAGTAGTCCACTTTTCACCAAATAGCGACTGTAAAAGTGAGTCTATATATGCTGTTGGATGGAAGTGTGTGCAGTCTTTAGTCTGTTAGTCGTCTTTTACGACACCCAAGGGAAGAGAGGGGGGGGGGGGGGGGGGTGGTAGTATTCTTTCACCGCTACGCGACATGGTTGTCTACTTTGTTTCATTAAATGAGGTAGTTATCTAAATGAATTATCGTTACAGTGTCAATTTTTTATGTCATTTACTGACAGGATTGATTAAAGAGAAAAATTAACAAAAACAAACAACATCAATACAAACATGGCATGAACCTACCAAATTGAAAAGGATACCGGTGAATCAGGACCAGTGTCGGCGACGAAACAATCGTGAATGTCAAGCGACTCTTCCAATTTGCTGTCGCCAGACGCGTTCCTTCATGCTCCGATATTATTACGGTTGACCCAAATGGTTAAAAATTGTTGTTTATTAATTTCCTGTTAATAAAAACTACTTTCAGCAGCTCTAGGTACGTGTACTTAACTACGCTCGAACGTGACTAATTAAATACAGTTTTCTACTAAATTCATAATTAGGTCATCAGATTTAAGTTTATTGGCTGAGTTTCGTTGTAAATATAGTTTAGTGTTATAGTAGAGGCGGCAATAATGCGATATCTTGCGGCAATCGGCGGCCGTAAGGCTGCGCCGGTATACCGTTAAAAGCCGTTGAAATATGTGAGCTACTTGCCAACTTTTATGGTGGCTCCACATTAGTACCGTGAAGCTCCATAAACAGGCGTGAACGTGAATGTGGACGGTTTTCGCGGAGTTCACGCGCGTTCACGCCTGTTCCTCGATCAGGAACAGGCGTGACCACGCGCGTATTTTGTCCCGCGACAAAGAGTTCAAGCGGCATTCAAGCGTACAAATCCACATTCACGGCCCCGTGCCAGTTTACCAAAAAGGAAATTAATCAGTTTACTTTAGACTATACTTTGATCCGTTACGATGTTTTCAGTCACCCACCATCTTCTTTTTATCCAACGCTTTCTACTAATGTTTTGGACGTCTAAATAGTATGTTGCCACAGCAAACAGAGTTATTGCAGCAGCAGCTTCTACGTCCATTTCGCGGCGGGTTTCACGAACGATTGTGAGCATCCCGTGAATGTGGAGGGCACGACACGTGCCGTGAATTCATGCCGTGAATTCACGGCACTAATGTGGAGCCGCCATTATGATTCGAGCCTTCTTTACTATCACTATCATCATACATAGATTCACGACGACAAAGGGTTAGTAAGAGACTAGATAATGAGGACCGCAGACGCAGTCTGTCAATTAGCATTCAAAGTTAATTTTGGACCCCCCGTCAAAAGTAAATATGGGATAAAAAAAGTCATAATAAAATATTTGTCGTAAAAATAAGAATGTTTTCTTTTTTTAAATACAATTTTTTGCCTGCTTTAAATCCAACTAATATTATAAACGCGAAAGTTTGTATGTATAGATGGATGTTTGTTACTCTTTCACGAAAAAAGTACTGAATGGATTTGGATGAAATTCGGCATACAGATAGTTTATAGCCTGGATTAACACATAGGTACTTTTTTATCCCGATATTCTTACGGGAACGGGAACCACGCGGGTGAAACCGCGAGCGGCCGCTAATATCCTATAGTTCTAGGTTCGTGCGCTCACCCTCGCGGTCAAAGCGACGGCGCGCTGTCATTGGTGCACGGGGTGAATAACAGCGGTCACGCGCATGCTTTGATAACCGCGATGGGCCGCACGCTAGGTGACAATAATTTTAATTTTCAGTTGAGACAAAAATGAAAATAAAATAATGTTTTTTATTTCATTATTTGTTTGTATTGCTGCTATAGGATCACGTAAAAAAATTTGGCGGAGGGTCCAAAATAAGCCCAGTATGCTCAGAGTCGTAGGTGATGCGCCGATCACCGCTCTATGCTGTTGGATGTATGTGCAGTCTTTAGTCTATTACTCACCTTTTACGATACCCAAGCGAAGAGGGTCGTTGGTAGTATTCTTTTCATCATCACCAACAGCTTATAAACGTCCCACTGCTGCGCATAGCCCTCCCACGTGGACAATAGCACGTGGGGATATTGGCCCATAACCCACCACGCTGGCCCAATGCGGGTTGGTCGGTTTTAAAGACTGCCATCTTACGAAAATAACCGGGACCAACGGCTTATAGTGCCTTCCGAAGCACGGAGGAGTTCGAGACGTTCTTAATTTGGTAACCCATCCGACGACCCGCTATTGCGATAGTTGCTTAGTGAGTAAGATCGCAAACAGGACGCGCTAATCGCTGCGCCATCGAAGTCCTCATTCTCAGTATTCTTTTTGTAAGCCTCTATACGACATGGCTCAACTCATCACCAGCATACTATAAGTCTTCATCATCATCAAAACCCGGTAGATACCCACTGTAGGGTGTAGGCCTCTATTTGCTCACTTCACATAAGCCGTGAACTTTGTTCAGTGATTAAAAAGAAACAATGACACAGATCCTTATTCTTCTTCCTAGTTGTTTTTACTATTCGCAGATCGTTGTTATTAACAAAGGTTTAAGGATTGGTAGCACGCTTAAGAGAAAACTCTACGTAAAAGTGGTATGCAAAATTCTCAAACAAAACACAGAAAAACGACGTTTCGTAGTCCCCTGTTTCCCACTTAGAACTGGACCAATTTTTATTATTTTTTCAGCATCGGTTAAAGAAAGAGATGATCTATGTCTGTATTTTTGATTTTTTTTAAACCAGCCACTTTTTGTTTCTGATGACGCCTTAAAACGAAGTGGTTTAGCTTGATTTTGAACGCTTCTGGTTGTTAAATAGATGGCTTAATGCAAAAAAATTAAACATACAGACGTAGAAAATTTCTTTCTTTAATCGAGGCTGAAAAATACATAAAAATTGGCGAGTTCTGACGGAGGAAACAGGGGACTACGAAACGTCGTTTTTCTGTGTTTTGTATGAGAATTTTGCATGCCACTTCCACGTAGTGTTTCCTCTTAACAACCCGTCGCCATTTCTCTTTCTCTGTGCTGCCTGTCAAGAATTTATTGTAGGGGACGCTTTACAGAAGAGTTAAGTGACGTGCCCAAAAAAGTCAAAATTTTATTAACAGTTTCAAAACCAATTCAATAATTTGAAGTTACTGAACATTTAATAAAATTTCAACAAAACTGTACTACCTCTTAGAATAAAAATAAATTTAAATTTATTTTCTTTAAATTTTTGGTACGAACTATCGATTTTTAGTTCCGAATGGAACCTACTACTTATTATTCGCATGTTTCCTTACTTTGAGATGAATAAAGATTAATATTGATTATATAATACGGTACATAGTGACTTCCCCTCCGAGTTGCGACATAGGTAAAGAGCGCGGATGCAGAGAGGACCAAAAAATAAGTCAAGAGGAAAATGGAACATAATGAGTCTCCCGGAATTTCACAATGGTGTTTGTGACGTCACCGTCGTTCTAATTCTGTACGGGGGTTGTCAAAGTTGATGTGTGCGGCCACGTGATTTCCGTCACGTTAATGAGCCCGTGCCACGTGGCTTAGAATACAGAACAAATCCGTACTCAGAGCCACGTGGTCGCCAGCTGGTGCGTCGGCGGTAACGGAATTAAACCTGCGTGGGTGAGGTTCAAGGGCCAGACGCAGCCAGCAGTACTCTCCTAGCGATAGCGGTGCCGCCATTGCCACAAGCGAAGCGGTATTTAATTGAATGGGTGTAGTTAATTAAATATCACCTATGTTGGCAAGTAGATAAATTACTAGTTTATGCCAACGGCTTTGCTCGTGTATATTGTTCGCGGGACAAAGTATATATAACTTTCTTTAGGGTCCCCTCTATCTTTATACCAATTTAGCGGTTTAGGCGTGAAAGCGTAACAAACAAACAAATAAACTCACTTTCGCATCTATCTATATAAGTAAAAAACAATTGTCAAGTTTGTTCGCGCACCACTTCAGAACGACTGCTCCTAATTTTTTTGTTGCGTTTTCAATAATTGTAAGGTCCTTGTCCTTTGAAGGAAAAAAACTTTTAGTACTTCATCGCGGGCTACGGGTAGTTCACGATCAGACCGCTAGTGTACAAAAAAAACGCAAAAAATCCGTCGTAATAGAGTTTTCAAGTAATTTCCTAGCCCTGTCGTCACTTATTACAAGGTAACATACACATACAAAACAAAATGTTTCACTATGCCGAAAAAACACCCTTTATTGAACTTCGAGACGTTCCGTGCCCCTTTCGAAGGATGCTGTTGTAGGGTTTGCGTAGTAATCAGCTGGGCACGTGGGCGCGGCCCAAAATAAAGCGGCGCAAGTGCGTGGGCAAACTGGGGCAACGTCTCACTCGTGTCTCCCCGACTAGTTGTAAACTTTTAGCTCGCTAAGGAATGTTCAAAGTCAATTTGTCTCTTTGAGTCAAATTAATGTTATGGTGCGTAACTAGATGGCGCTGTACGTTTTCACAGTTTTTTTTACTGGATCGCGGAATTGAGATTTATCTTAACTCCGCGATTAGAAACGATAGATATAGGTACTTACCTACTTTCAAATAGTAAAGAGGAAAGCAATAGTTTTTTTTTAAATTGGGAGAGAGGACACAGTAAACAGTAAGCTCCGAGAGAAAATTCTTCTTCTGTCTCTATTTTTTTCCACTTTTATACCATATTTTGTATTGTAAATATTTATCTTAACGACTACACGCTTTACGAGTATAACTTATAAGTTAAACGGTTTACTATTGTGTCCTAGAAAACAGTAAACATTTTCAGACTTTTGTGCCGATATCACTATGTTAGTACCAAATTAGGAATCTAATCCACTTGTATCCTTTGTATCCACTTATTAATTGTTTTAAATAATCAACACACACACTCATAAACGCGCACACACACACACACACACACCCCCACACACACCTTACACACATTTACACACATTTACACACACACATACACACACTTACTGAAAATTGTAAAATTAAAAAATAGTAGTTACATTAATTAAATTTATAATAAATAGGACATGTGTTGTCTATCTAATTTTGTATGACTGTGTGTTGGAGGAGCGGGGCCTCCTGAAACAGGCACTTTCGAATGTTTACTAGGATGGTTCCAATCACTGTGTGTAGATAAGTTACTTTGATGGACTGAAATAAATGATTTTAATTTGATTTTGATAATCGTAAGATTATGATTAGTACAGCATAGTATCCACAAGTCATATTTAACACCATTTCTGTGAACCAAATGGAACACATTTCGGGAAAGAAAAGTTACAAATCTGTTCTCTCTAAACCATACCTTACAAATATTTGTCCGTCGAACTTTTAGCTTTTAACTTTAGCATTGCGTTCAGGCTCTGTAGAATTCTGACATTTTCTGGGTAGACCCAAAGACAAGATGCGTGGGAATGTAGACCGTAGGAAGCCAGCCTAGTTTCGAGCGCTTCTTTTTATGAACGCAAACAGTCGTCAACAATATTTTTTTGGGTTTTAGTTAGTAGTTTAATATAAGGCCTTTGTTGATTTGATACATGGTGAAACCATATCATTAATGAGTATCTGTTTAGGATACATTTCAGTCTTCTCGGTGCACTTTCCAACTTCACTGGCCTGCAAAAATAAGTATCACACTTTTAAAATTTCATTTTTTCTAAACTATAGAAGTTAGAGATTTAAAATAAAAAACGTTTTATAGCAATTTTATCAGCTTTCTTTGAAAGTATAGTAAATTATACAATAGTAACATCTTTAAGTCTTGTATGTCTTGTTTACTTTGTGTACTTTAAAAGTTATTACAATTTTAAAAGTGTGATACTTATTTTTGCAGGCAGTGTAGTGGGCAGGCGGTGTGCTATATTGTCAATTGCGAAATTTCACAAGGGCCTGCACCACATCTATTTACAAATTTTCTAGGTAATACTAATGTAAAATTCACAATAAGGTATCCTATTAATATTACCATGCAGCACATTTGCAAGTACATCGATAGTAAATGTAAATCCTATGTATGCCGCTGCAAAGATGGAAATATTACTGAATAGCGGGTGCAAATTTGCACGAGAAATCCCGGAGTCGCGTCGCTACTGGCAAAGTCAACTGGAAATTGAGACCATTGTGCATAATATGCCTTCGCTCCGGGGCACGTCTCACGGTGCACCGTAATATAAAGCAACCAACACAAAATATATGCTTCCATTCGTTAATTTTCCGCCGCTTTTTTCGCCCTCGACTTCCCGTCGCGTCGACCTATAAAATGCAAGTTTAACGATTCCGAGGAAAGTTTACAATCAGTTTCGAGTAATGCAACGAATATAATTTAAACTGCTGGTTAATTCTCGTTTTCTTTGTACTGTTCCGAATACATTTTAAGTATGATGTGTGTTTAAATTATTGGTGTACAAATATAATTAGGAAAATTAGTAGAAGTTGGATAAATTTTACGCCTTTTGCAGTTTGAGTGTTTTAGAGCTGTTTTTTTCGAACTATCAGTTAAACAGGTTGACTGCCACAAAACCAGACACAATTGAAATTTATTTTGTTTGTCGGTCACCTCACCGGTCACCGCCATGGCGCTTAAAGTCTTAAAGTTTTGCTATTGTAACTCTTAAAATTAGTGTATTCAAATAGGAACGGATTCCAATTTCAAGCTGAGCTCAATCAGATCATAGTTAAGAGGGCACAGGCTCATTTAGTAGTACATGTAGCACAGTTGGTGAAAACTCTTCAAAAGTTCTAGTTCTAGAAAAGTCACACTACATTTTTATTTAATCAAGTGTTGTTAGGAGATGATAAAGTTTTAAAACATATTCATCTAACTCTACAAAGTACCGTGTCGCGTAGCGGTGAAAGAATACTACCACCCCCTCTTTTCCCTTGGGTGTCGTAAAAGGCGACTAACTGAATAAAGACTGCAAATACATCCAACAGCATAGAGCGGCGATGGGCTCACCACCTGTCACGCTGAGCACAGGTGCAGTCGCTATTTGGAGAAAAGTGGACTATGGTAGAGGACTGCTTTTGCGGTCCTCATTGCCCAGTCTCTGACTAACACTTCGGGGATAATAGTCGTGATTATATGTATGTATGTATCTACCAAGAAATGCGTGCGGGTGTGAGTGAGGCGTGCGTGCGTGAGTGCGAATATTTATATATTTTCCTGTATCTCGTGACGAATTTCCAGATATTTTATATTACACAAACCTAGTCCTCACAATTACGAATACAACATAAAAAGAATTACCCAAATAGGTGCAGCCGTTTTGAAGTGATGCGCGTACAAACATTTTGGCAATTGATTTTTATTTATATAGACTAAAGTTACATACTTTTTGTTTGACCTACTTGCAGACCAGCAGAATGACCACAGACAATTTAAAATTAAAATGCCTTAGTCTTAGAGCATTTAAGGCTTTAGTAAGCGATTTGAAGAATACTGTAATTAGTTGTTTTAGGAAATACCACGGAAATGCAGACACTTGTGTAAATAAAAGTCCAACACATTCCATAAACAACTGTTGACGGTTATGACACAAACACTAGTTGTCTAATATTTTATTTTGTGCTTGGATGTACTGTTCAACTGTTCATGACGCAAACGAATTAAATTTAAGAAAATACGAACAAGAAAATGAATGGAGGTTCTGCCATTTCATCAAAAATTACATGTCAATTTGTAACCAACGATTGTCAAAAACATAATTTGTCACTTCATCATTAGACAATAAAATGTGTAACAATATAATAATATTATAGGTCAAGGGGATGTAATTTACATGATCACAAAACAATATGGACAACAGTAACTGCAGATAATATTGAAAAGGACAATTGTACTTAATCAACACAATGGCGCAATTGGAATGTTATCGTTGGTCAGAATTCAATGCATTGCGTGTCGGGTCGCAATTAAAAGAAAGCTTGGTCATTAGGTGCAGAGTTGACTAGATTTCTCGCGTGACACCGTAGGGTTGTATGGAGTTGTTTTCAGCAGCTGACAATACGAAATTTAGGGCAGATTTTTCAAGTGTCAGATAAAATTTATTTGTATGGTAAAGAATTACACACTTATTTTGTAAATGTAATGTCTTTTCTTTCTTTACAGGTGACATTTTAGGTTGATCGCGTAATACTTTATCAGACGAATAAGTTTTATCCGAGGCTTAAATAATCTACCCTTATTGAAATGGAATAAGAAGATTTGACATGACTATTGGGTACGCTCAATTTGTTTTATATTATTTACGTCGTGTACCAAAACAAAAAAGGCAGGCAGGCTTCCCTTACTCATTTCTCTGACGTGTAAAATGAAATCAGTCATAACTTTTTACGGCAAATTAGACGACAAACTCTCGAGTTTGCCATAACAGTTAATGTCATCCGTAATTTAAAACGGAATATTTTGAAGGGCCTCTCCCATCGCGGGGAACTTTTGCCGGCGTTTACGAATATTTTGCATAATTTGCGAGTAAATCACAGTTCCAAAGATTCCATTTTTAAAGTCTATAAGTATGTTATCATTCTAGACCCAGAACAAAGTTTTTAGTATACATTTTTAAACTTTCGCGTTCAGTTCATTGTACACAAGAATTTGAATGGTGTTTAAAGCAAAACTACTTAGTTATGGCATCCTTTCCAAGCATACCTTATAAAAAGTAACCATTACTATTATTTATTTTATAAAGTTATTAGTATCATGAACATATATTATGACAATTGCCTCTCTTACCGTTCTCCCACTGTGCTGTGGCCATATTGTACCTAGGGGACAAAATTACACGAAGGAAATTTTTGCGCTGTAAACCACCGGGAGAACGAATTTTCGATCTCTGATCAGATTTTTGAATTGGTGAACTTAAATCTAAAAATTCGATACGAAATATTAATTTTTTCATTAATTCATTAATTAATTCATTAATTATTTATACGGGCACCTACATACTTATTATACGTACTACATTCGTAGAAACAGCATTTGTAATAGTTATCAACTGATTATTGATGATGTACTTTGATGAGGAAGTTGTTGAAGTTGGATAATGGCGCCGCACAGTTGGTAGAGCACCTAACCCACTATTTCAGAGGGTATTCGAATCCAGCTCGTGGTATTTTTTTTTTCTTATTGTAATTTGTTTACAACTAAATTTTAACATACCTATACTAATAGCTACAGATGGTTGAAAGTGCGTTTAAAACGGAACGGTGCCTTATCGAGGCCGGCGTGCTATCAACACTCCTTTTCTTGACCTTTGGTTTCGTGCGCCGACACAATATATCATCTGTCCTAGGACACAGATAGCCGCAATCTAACAGCAGGCGATTTTTTTTCTTCACTCTATAATGATAATTGCCGAGGTCAGCCGATAAAAGCGTTTAAAAAGTAGTAAGGTTAAATGCTATCTAAAAGAGACAGTACCTGTACCTATGTCGAAATAGATGTAGACTTCTCTGTTGGACACAGTAATGTTTGTTTTCAATAATGTTAAGATTTATTTTTGTTATTTTATGTACGTACATCTTTTCATGTTGCAACAATAATATAAAAATGGTGACGTATATTTTATTTTACACTGCGCGATATAACGGCCGAAATTAATAATCATGACTGTTGCGTTGCCTACTAGAGTTAGAAATTAAACAATCAATTAATAATCGACATACTTATTGTTCTACCATGACGCGTAGCTGTGAAAGAATACTAATACTACGAATTCTCTTCCCTTGGGTGTCGTAAAAGGCGACTAAGGGACTAAAGATTGTACGTACATCCAACAACATAGAGCGGCGATGGTTCTGTCACGCTGATCACATGTGCAGTCGCTATTTGGTGAAAAGTGAACTATGTCACATAACTGCTTTTGCAGTCCTCATTGCCTAGTCTCTGACTAACCCTTCGGGGATAATAGTCGTGATTCTATGTATGTTAACGAATTGCCCTAAATCGTCCCCATCAGTATGTAGGTCAGAGATTGTCTATTTGCCGATGAAATGGTCATAAGTGTTATTGCGTTAACGTTGATGTTGCTTTTATGCAAATAACGCATACGTATATCGAGTGGAAATCAGTCCGTGTGCCAAGTTAGATAATCTTGTTGGATACGCTGTCCATATAGTGTAATCCCTTTAACTGAGATATATATCCATTCATATATCATCCATATATCCAGTTAAAGGATATCGCGTACCGGTGAAAGAATACTACCACCCCCTCTCTTCCCTTGGGTGTCGTAAAAGCCGACTAACGGACTAAAGACTGCACATACATCCAACAGAATAGAGCGGCGATGGGCTCCCCACCTGTCAGGCTGAGTATACATGTGCAGTCGCTATTTGGTGAAAAGTGAACTATGGCAGAGGACTGCGGTCCTCATTGTCTAGTCTCTTACTAACCCTTCGGGGATAATAGTCGTGATTATGTATGTATGTTATATATCCATATACAGGATGTTAAGTAATAATAGCCCCCGCAACTGTGCCATTTTACTTAGTGCAAAGGAAAAAAAAACAAATATTACATACAAAACTGCAAACACTTTTTGACCACAACACTCTATGTATGGAGCACCAGCTGGAGGAGCTCGATGGCGCAGCGGCTAGCGCGTTCGGCTTGCGATCTTGCCCGCTAAGAAATTTTCGCAATGCCGGGTCGCTGGATGGGTGACCAAATTAAAAACATCTCGAGCTCCTCCGTGCTTCGGAAGGCACGTGAAGTCCCGGTTGTTATCGTAGATGACAGTCGTCAAAACCCACCAAACCGCATTGGGCCAGCGTGGTGGGTTATGGCCCAATATCCTCGCGTGCTATTGTCCACGTGGCAGGCCTGTGCCCAACAGTGGGACGTTTATAAGCTGATGATGATGATGATGATGATGGAACACCAGATGTTTTTCGCTTTTCAGGCTGCTCCCATACAAATTGTTGTTCTTTGCGTACATACATATAATCACGAATATTACTCCGAAGGGTTAATCAGAGACTAGGTAATGAGGACAGCAAAAGCAGTCCTCTGCCATAGTCCACTTTTCACCAAATAGCGACTCCACATATGCTTAGCGTGACAGGTGGTGAACCAATCGCCGCTCTATGCTGTTAGAAGTATGTGCAGTGTTAAGTCCATTAGTCGCCTTTTACGACACCCAAGGGAAGAGAGGGGGTGGTAGTAGTATTCTTTCACCGGGAAGCGACACGGTTAACGACAATAGCGCGGCAGCGGGCCTAGTATGCTCTCAACACTAGAAAAATTTCTCGACCCGTTTTCCCGTGATAAGTCTGTACAGTTGTCTAAAATAGACATAATAGTAGTTTTTGATTGTCTGTGGTATTTTGGCCTACAAACCCTAACGTGCAACATAATTTTCCCGTGATAAGTCTGTACAGTTGTCTAAAATAGACATAATAGTAGTTTTTGATTGTCTGTGGTATTTTGGCCTACAAACCCTAACGTGCAACATAATTTTCCCGTGATAAGTCTGTACAGTTGTCTAAAATAGACATAATAGTAGTTTTTGATTGTCTGTGGTATTTTGGCCTACAAACCCTAACGTGCAACATAATTTTCCCGCGATAAGTCTGTACAGTTGTCTAAAATAGACATAATAGTAGTCTTTGATTGTCTGTGGTATTTTGGCCTACAAACCCTAACGTGCAACATAATTTTCCCGTGATAAGTCTGTACAGTTGTCTAAAATAGACATAATAGTAGTTTTTGATTGTCTGTGGTATTTTGGCCTACAAACCCTAACGTGCAACATAATTTTCCCGTGATAAGTCTGTACAGTTGTCTAAAATAGACATAATAGTAGTTTTTGATTGTCTGTGGTATTTTGGCCTACAAACTCTAACGTGCAACATAATTTTCCCGTGATAAGTCTGTACAGTTGTCTAAAATAGACATAATAGTAGTTTTTGATTGTCTGTGGTATTTTGGCCTACAAACCCTAACGTGCAACATAATTTTCCCGTGATAAGTCTGTACAGTGGTCTAAAATAGACATAATAGTAGTTTTTGATTGTCTGTGGTATTTTGGACTACAAACCCTAACGTGCAACATAATTTTCCCGTGATAAGTCTGTACAGTTGTCTAAAATAGACATAATAGTAGTTTTTGATTGTCTGTGGTATTTTGGCCTACAAACCCTAACGTGCAACATAATTTTCCCGTGATAAGTCTGTACAGTTGTCTAAAATAGACATAATAGTAGTTTTTGATTATCTGTGGTATTTTGGCCTACAAACCCTAACGTGCAACATAATTTTCCCGTGATAAGTCTGTACAGTTGTCTAAAATAGACATAATAGTAGTTTTTGATTATCTGTGGTATTTTGGCCTACAAACCCTAACGTGTAACATAATTTGACAACCTCCTTGGTCGAGTGGTTTGTACACCGGTTTTCATAGTGTCGCCATCTCTGAGGTCCCGGGTTCGATCCCCGGTCGGGTCAATTTAGAAATTATTGTTTTTATAAATTGTCTCGGGTCTGGGTGTTTTCTATGTATAATAAGTATGTTTATCCGTTGTCTAGTAACCATTTAACGAGTTTCTTCGAAGCTTCTCTTGGGCTAGATAATTGGTGTGATTGTAGGAATGTTTTATTTATTTATTTATTTTAATATTATCGAGTTTTGACAACTGTAACCGAGATAGTTTGTCACTCCCGCCATCGAAGGAAGAGAGAATATCGTCCGCGACATATCTCGTGTTACGCATGCTAGGCCCGCTGCAAGTTGTTCTTTGCAGTGCAAACCAAAAGCAAGTTTAGTGCCTACTAAGTAGTAGGATACCTATTACCATAAACATTCTGTATATGCGCCTACTCCTCGGTGGCCAAGCGGCTTAGCACTCGGCCCGGTAACCGGTTGTTCAGTGTTCAAATCCCAGGTCGAGAAAGTTACGGATATTTCGACGCACAGCCCGGGTTTTTGGTCACCAAATCGCTATGAATACAGGGTCTAACAAAATCAATAGCGGACGTTTAAGGGCGGTATCTATACATCATTCTGAATACAATGACAAAAAATGGGCTCCAGTTTTATAGTGATTTTTCAAAGTTATGTTTTCTAACAAACTAAAACAATTAAAATAATGCACATCATGAAACATGCTGTATCTTTACTAACACGTACGCAAGCGTAAATAAAAAGATAGCTCAGTATGCTCCGAGTTTAGTGTGCATGTTCGGCTATCTATGTGTGCGTGTAGTACAGCTGTACGGGTTTGGAAAGGGTGTATTTTTTGGTGGATTATAATAATGTTTTGTTAATTTTCTCGGTAACGAGCCTGTAGTTTTGGACCAAATTTGGGGAGCATGCTCAGTGTGATGTATAGATGCTCCTCTTAAACGTTCGCTTCATGATATTGTTAGACCCTTTAAATGAACTGTGCATCGAAAAGACCTGGTGACTGAACCCAAAACCTCCGGATATTGAGCCGGTACGTTGCTACTATGCCACCGAGGCGTCAAAGATCAAGCATAATAATAATATTATAATCTCGTCGCAATCTTATTACTTATTTTCCTAACCGAATAATCATGCTCCATTTGACCTTTCTATGTCCTAATTTCTGCTGCGTACAACTAACCGAACATTAAGGGTTACACGAGTTTTGCGAATTCAGCACTTACCGCTACGTAATAAGGTTGGTGCAGGTTTGTTAATATGACTCGGGATGGGGTGTCGTCGGTACGGGTAAAGACGAAAAGTTTGGATTCGAGGCCGCCTCACTTATCGGCCGCCGTAATCTAGCGAAATTAGTTAGGATACCTTAACGCTGGGAGCCAAGGCTGTGTATTACGGCTAGCGGGGTAGAAGTATTATGATATGAGGTAATATTAATACAAACTTTTAAGCTGATTGTTAACAGATAACCTACGGTCGAACTTATTTGTTTTTCCTACAAGACTTAGAAATCTTTAATAATTTGTATAAAGATTACTATAGTAATCGTCTCTGTGTGGTATAGTGGCTAAGCGGTCACAGAGGTCCCGGATTCGATTCTCAGCGAGGAGTACATCTTTGTGTAATAGATTTGGTTGGTAGTAGGGCTGATAAGTCCGCCTGGCTAGCTACCACCACCTTATCTGAGTCAGTTGCCATAACAACGATGTTTGTAGCATTGTTGTGTTCCGAAAGTTTAGAGATAAGATTAGATAAGTTCCTCATTGGTTAAGTTTCCGGGTGAAGCGCGCTTCCACCTTTGGCCTATCGTCAGTTACCATCAGGTGAGATGAAGGCCAACCGCTTACCCGTTGTAGTATAAATAAAATGGGCAAAACAACAGAGAGATTGAGTAATTTTGATCGTAAGCAGGATCTAAGGAGCTAACAGACAACAATTTTTACATACATACATATGTATCACGACTATTAATCCTGAAGGGTTAGCCAGAAACTAGGCGATGAGGACAGCTAAAGCAGTCCTCTACCATAGTCCACTTTTTACCAAATAGCTACTGCATATGTTTTCAGCGTGACAGGTGGTGAGCCCATCGCCGCTCTATGCTGTTGGATGTATGTGCAGCCTTTAGTCCGTTAGTCGCCTTTTACGACACCCAAGGGAAGAGAGAGGATGGTAGTATTCTTTCACTGCTACGCGACACGGTTTTAATACTATTAATAATAAAGTGTAAAAACTCTTTAGATGAAACGCTTAGATCTAACAACCTCTGCAAAAAGCTGGAGCTTGACCCGCAGCAGCCAGACAGTACCTAATACTCGTACCTACAATATAATTAATTGTTATTTTGCACGGATCGCCTTGGATTTTAAAAATTTATAAAATAATAAAAGAAAAAAAATGCGGTAAAAGGGTGCGGCTTCGAACTCTTCTTGTGAATTTTTTTTCGACTCTTTCTTTTTCAATTTGTAAAAAAATAAAATATAGTTAATAATAATAAGTAAGTAATAACAATAAACGTTTAAAATCACTAACATAAAACATAAATTACAAAGAACAAACTATTTCTTTGTGAGTTTCCCTATAATGTAGTGATAGTGAGTGAGTGTGTATAATTATATGTGTGCGTGAGTGTGTGTGTGTTTGAGTTGGAGGTTTATGTTAAAAATAGAAGTAAGTTTCCTGTCTTCTCATAGTTCAGCCCTTTAAGAAATAATTCGATTTTTTTCTTAGCTTTACGCGTAGTACCTAACCATTTTATATCTACGTTGCGACATTGTACACATTGTCTACATTGT
The DNA here is from genome assembly GCA_963921215.1 of Scoparia ambigualis. NCBI lineage: Eukaryota > Metazoa > Arthropoda > Insecta > Lepidoptera > Crambidae > Scoparia > Scoparia ambigualis. The sequence continues at coordinate 7,250,916 of OY992503.1, forward strand.
AGATTTTACTTCAACAACCGAGGCTAACGGCTTAACTTGCCTTCCGAAGCACGGTCCGATGTCTTAAAATAAACGCACAATGATTTTTCACACGTTACTCATTTTTAAATCGCACCAAAGAGAATAAATAGATTTCGTCACCGGCCCGCGTTGCTCGCTCGGCCTGAAACGCGGCCGCATGGTCGCCGCGCGGTCCCCGGTCGGCCCAAAATCAATGCCTCTTTTTGCTCTGACCAGTCGACGGAAGTGTTTCCCACCTGTGAGAAAATATTAGGCATATTTTAAAAGTTTTTTTTTTCAAAACGTCCATCTGTCGCGTTCAGTCGCGCCAAATAATATTTTAATAATGTATGTGGGTCGAATACCCATAATAAGTGTTACTTATTTATTCATTCAGTTAAAATTAATTATGTAAGTAGTTTTTAGTGTTAGTTTTAATAGTACAACATTAAAACTTAAGTATATCACCAGCGAAATTAAGATATCGTATCCTTACCCTGCCCCTGGCCAAATACTCTTAGCATTTACGATAGTGTAAGAAGGTACATAAGTGGCAGCCGGGAGGTCAGGTAGCATTATACATAAACTGCCTTATTTATAAACGCTACTTAAATAAAAGTAACGTTTAAATAAGTAAGGCCGATTAGGACTAGCACGACTAGGGTTGCCAGGTGTCCGACTTTAGTCAGACATGTCCGGCTTTTTACAGTCTTGGTGTCATGCCAAATATATAAAAAGTCCCTCCTGTCCTCCGGCTTTCGTTAGGCTTTTGGTCAACCCCGTCGCGCTCGCTAAAAGATACCGAACGAAAGCACGTGAGCGAGTCACATAACTTAAAGTTACAAATTACTTAAGCACAAAACGTGTCTAACAGTAAAAATGCCAGTGTCTTCTCTTAAAATCCGGTGACCGGATTTTCAATTTTTGGGCCTGTCAACCCTAAGCATTGCAAGTTTTTATTAGAAAACAGATTATTACTTAAAAAAAACAACCGAAGGAACCGAACCGGCATCGTCTGATATAACGGGTGCAGTATGCAGGTTCGAATCTTGCTCGTGGTTATATTATGTTCATTAATTGTCTTTTTCCCAACAATTTCTGATAATTTCAACGATTTAGTTTATTAATCTATCGTCAGTATATAACCCACCAAACTGCAATGGGCGATTTTGATGATTTTTGGCACATAGATAGATAGATAGATGGAGACGCTTACATAACTCCTTTTTCCGAGAAAAACTATCACGAGCGAAGCGTGTGACAGAAGCTAGTTTTCAATAAATCTGTTTTGTCATACAGCAGTTATACTTAATTCAATTGGACGTGGTTGGGTGGTGATCTAATATGCGAGCTGCTATAATGGTCAGCTCATTAGCGACTGCAGTCAGGGCCAGGGTCATGGGCGAACTCTATGGTTCGATACCATTGCTGTGGATACCTATGCTATGAGTCTTTATCCCATTCTCTGTAACGAAGACTCGTAGAGGTTGCTAACAGCGAAGCTCGTGTACGTTTATCCCAATGATATTGCATTTTCAAAGGAAGTAGATATGTTACTACGCAGCTTGAGTTGACGACTTACGACGATAGCCCAATTGTCTAATGTCGCAATCAGTTTGCGTCAAACAACCCATAGAGCAAGTAGTCCGTGACAGTTGGTCGTCACACTCGAAGAGCAATGGCTTAGAGATAGTTATCTCTATTGCTCTCGATCTCACTGTATCTTTGTTCGTCATTAATTAGTGAATCACATGAACATAATTTAGTTTTAAGGCTATCTAAATGCAGCGCGACGTTTTGCAAACGCAATTTACTAGGACCGTGGATGGAATTTTGTAATGCTACCTGAAGGGAAAGTACTCTTAATACCGTAGATAGAAAATGTTACTCAAAGAAAACATTCCTTTATTTTTGAAAAGAAAGAAAACTGCATCAAAGATTTTTGAAAATTCACTTGCCATACTCGGGAATCGAACCGACTAAAATCTCAAATAATTACACCTAGTACATTATTGCATCGATCGTTAGGGTCAATCATAAGAATGAAATCTCTCTAACAAACTTGATAAATTAAATAAAAGGAAACCATGACATGTTAAATTATTTATAAAAAATGGTAAACTAACTCGAAATTAGCTCCATTTTCATGGATAAGTACACAAATTAATTCTTCTAATGAATTTATTTCTAGTAACCTTTAATAACGTGTTGTGGTGAATATTATAAATCGTATTCTCTCTCAACTCTCAGTAACATAAGTAAACAGACGGATCTTTGAGTAAAAGTGCTTTAACTTCACCCATTGAATAAGTCCAGATTTCATGGTTTCCTTTCATTTGATTTATCAAGTTTGTTAAAGAGATATCATCCTTATAATTGACCCTTACGATCGACGCATTAAAAGTACAGGATGTAATTTTTACATACTTTAGGCGGTTCGATTCCCGGGTGTGGCAAGCGAATTTTCTAAAATCTTTAAATGCAATTAATGTTATTTCCTTTTTTTACATAAAGGAATGTTTTCTTTGAGTAAAATTTTCTATCTACAGTATTAAGAGTACTTTACCTTCAGGTCGCATTAAAAATTCCAACCTGTATACTATGAAATATAATTATTATTTTTCCCATACAAACTATAAAAATGTTTTTCTGATCATACGCTTTCAACATTTTGGGTTAGAGTTAGGTGTTAGATGGGGCCCTGGAGACGGTGATAGGGTACTTTATTACATACAAACATATAATCATGACTATTATCCCCGAAGGGTTAGTCAGAGACTAGGCAATAGGGAAAACAAAAGCAATCCTCTACCATAGTCCACTTTTCACCAAATAGCGACTTCCGTGTGCTCAGCGTGACAGGTTGTGAGCCTATAGCCGCTCTATGCTGATGGATGTACGTGCAGTGTTTAGTCTGTTAGTCGCCTTTTACGACACCCAAGGGAAGAGTGGTAGTATTCTTTCACCATTACCCGACACGGTTATATTCAGATAAATTATTTTGCTTTTACTCTCATAGCACTGAAAAAAGACGACAACCTCAGGAGGGAATCGAATCACGCACCTTCCGCATTCCGGGCGGTGGCTATGTTGCTGGCGGAATGCGGAAGGTGCGTGGTTCGATTCCCGCCTAAGGTAGTCGTCTTTTTTCATTGTTTAAAAATGTTACTTAGGTATTTTTATGAAAAGACGGGGTTTTACCATGTTTGAGTTGTTTGTTTTGAGTCCCCGGATATTTCGGCGCAGTTGCATGCACCATGATCACAGAGTAACTGTTACACACAGTGTAAAATATAACATGGTAAAAATCTCGTTTTTTCATAAAAATAATTGTTATTTACTTAAGTATATTTAAGCGTTAATAAAACGCTAAAATATATAAAAACATTACTCTCATAACATTTTTCATACATGTTCATCAGTTTAGGGTACCCTTGACCCGACCTTCCAGGAGTACGTTGATTCATCGTTAACTCAATTAAAAATATTGTATTATGTTTAAAAGCCTTAAATCGGTTAAACACAACCCAATATTGGGCCACAACGAAGTTTGACATGCAGTCATTCAGTGGACATTTTAAGCAGATTTCCGAACAGATAACAAAGTTTACGATTTTGTTCGTTCATGAAGTTTGAGTTAAGCGTGCTTTCTATAGTACGGTTTTGAGGTATGTGGCGGTGGTTCATTATAATATACCTACTACCGACTAGTGATGGGTCGAGGGCAAAACCCTAATAAAGCAAAAACGGGCATATTGGGCAAAAACTACAGACATATTTTTTTTTTATACTAAGCCCGGCAAATGACTCCACTCCACCTGATGTTAAGTGGAAATGAAGTCCAGGCGCGAGGACAACTGGTGCAGCGTAAGAGACGTAGCATCAGTCACCCTCACTCTGCCGGCCCACAAAGTGCTTCTTCACGCCTCGTTTGACATTATTATTATTATTGATTGGTTCTTATTATACATACATACATGTAATCACGACTATTATCCCCGAAGGGTTAGTCAGAGACTAGGCAATGAGGACAGCAAAAGCGGTCCTCTACCATAGTCCACTTTTCACCAAATAGCGACTGCACATATGCTCATCGTGATAGTGGTGAGCCCGTCGCCGCTTTAAACTGTTAGATGTATGTGCAGCCTTTAGTCCGTTAGTCGCCTTTTACGAACCCCAAGGGGAGGGGGGATCTTTCACGGCTACGCGACACGGTTCTTATTATAAATACAAAAATGCAAGAATACATGTGTAAATGTTATTTGGTGAAAAGTGGACTATGGCAGAGAGACTGCTTTTGCAGTCCTCATTGCCTAGTCTCTGACTAACCCTTAGGGGATAATAGCCGTGAGTGTATGTATGTACTAGCGGCCGCTCGCGGTTTCACCCGCGTGGTTTCCGTTCCCGTAGGAATATCGGGATAAAAAGTATCCTATGTGTTAATCCAGGCTATAAACTATCTGTATGCCGAATTTCATCCAAATCCATTCAGTAGTTTTTACGTGAAAGAGTAGCAAACATTCATCCATACGTTCCCGTGAGAATATCGGGATAAGAAGTATCCTATGTGGTAATCCAGGTTATAAACTATCTGTATGCCGAATTTCATCCAAATCCATTTAGTAGTTTTTACGTGAAAGAGTAACAAATATTAATACACTTATACAAACATTCGCGTTTATAATATTAGTAGGATGTCTTTTTTTTTCGGGGCCGCTCATACTTAGACATGTACACTATGAATAATATATGTGAAAGGAGCTCGACGGGGCGCGACTGATGACGGGTTGCGCGTTCGGTTTGCGATCTTACAAGTTAGGCAAGTTTGCCTTGGCGGATGTGGGAAATTGAAATATCTCAAGCTTCTTTGTGCTGCAAACAACATAACTGCCCTTTAAAATTTCACTTTCTCTCCAGTCCAACATGGTTGACTGGAAGAAATTGCTCATAAGCGATAATTGTATATAAGTTTGTGTTTGTCCTTTTGTTGTTAATAATTATGGTGTACAATAAAGAATATTTTATCGTTATCTTATCTTATCTTAGAAAACAATCTAATTTTGGTATTAACAAGGGTGTTGTCGTAAGATGGCGGAGTTGTATTGCACCAACACGCATTTGTTATGGGACGATTTTAACCCTAACTGGTTGTTGTTACAATCAAAAATGTTTACTTTTCTCTTTTCTATCTGGCTTATGAAATAATTGGCTAGCAGAGTTCACATAACCAATGCACTATATACTCCTTTTATTATAACTGTGTCATAATGCAACTCCTTGGCAGGCATATTCCTCATCAATCTTGGCACGGGGCGGGCCTTTCCGAGGGCTCTTCACTAGCCATCAATCAAATAACTCCATATCTAACCTCTTTATCAACTGGCCAGCACCTGTGAACTTATTTAAAGCCTACAATGCAGAACCGTTTTGCTTCATAAAAGAAAATGCCTTTTCACATTTAAAAAAACGTTACGGCTCAGAGATAAAATACTTTTTTTGGGGCAGAAAAAGCGTGAAATCAAATTGTACATGGATGAAACACGTCTTTTATTTTATTTTTATTTATTTATTTAAACTTTTGCAACAATATAATATTACATGGCGGATTTAATGCCTGAGGCATTCTCTACCAGTCAACCATGGGGTGGTGCAGAGATAACATGGTAGGTGCAATTATTTGCGGTAACAAAAATTGGAAGAGAGCATGAATATAATTTTTAACTTATAAATAACATACTTACTAAAATAAATTTATGTAAGTATACAGTTAATATAAGGCATACCTACAATACAGTATTGAGCTGCGTGTCATCATTAAAATAATTCTACCAACTCAGCTCGTTCTTTGGGTGTTGTGAAAGATGACTAACAGACTGTGTAGTCTGCACATACAGCAACGATGGGCTAACCATCACCACCTATTACGCTGACCATAATAATAAGTGCAGTATAATACATAATATTTGGTCGTTGTCGTTAGGGTATTCTTGAGTTGATCTTAAACATTTAAATAAATCAAAAGAAGATATTTCGATATCTGTTTGTGTATCAAACCGCGATGCTTATTCAGTCGTAGGCCTGCCGCGGCCCCAAGGCCTTGCGGGCCGTACGCGGCAGAGCTTCGCCGCGTGTGCCGCAGTGCGGCGGGCTGCGGCATGCGCTGGACGGGATCGGACAAACGTATTTCGAAAATACGATATGGCTACCTGCACACTAGTTAAAGTTGAAGTATGGAGTAGCTCCATGGCACATGGCGCAGCGGCTAGCGCGTTCGGTTGGTGATCTAGCTATGCAACTTTCGCTCCTCCTTTATAAACATTTTATAAAGATCTACGTGCATTAATTTTAAAAAAACAACACAATCCAGATTAGAAATTTTTCAGATAATAAAATATTATATAATTTTCGTTACATGCTAATTCCTTATTGTTAATTTTTTTTAATAATATTGCTAAGACCACAAAGTAAGAAACTATATACCCTGATGTATGAGATGCGTTTATATTCTGCGGCGAATGCTTCTGTCAGCTGGACAATGGTAAAGACACTGTTCAGCTGATGCAGAAAGTATAAATTAAAAGGGGAACCTAACATACGTTTGTACCTAGACTTAGCATACATAACGCAGGCATGAACAAAACAACCGGCAGTTAGTACCGACCAGTCATAAAGATGACTGTCACATGAAGACTGACGGATGATGGAATTGAGATGCGTTTATATTCTAACCGATTACCATCAGGTGGACAGTCTGCTTGCAGCCACAGTATGAAAATAATGAAAAACCTAATATGCGGTTGTACCTAGACTTAATATTCATAAAGCTTTACCCACGGTATGATATGCATGCGTTTACAGTCTGCGGCGAACTGTTTCCGTCACAGCTAAAGACACACTAATGTCCTTGTAAAGACACTTTCCAGCTAAAGTATAAAGTAGAATAGAATAAAATAATTGTTTATTTTCCTCCAGAATGTTACATGTTCCTTAATCTAAACTTAACTAAATCTGTGACATTATTACTGAAACAAACGCATGGAGAAAGCACAAAAATGACAGGAAATAGAAAAAAAGAAAAACAAAAGATTAACTCATAACATTTGGGAGGACTGGAGCCTAAGCTAGGATATTCCTGTATTTCAGGAAAGAAGAAAGTAGAAAGAAGCACCTAACATACGTTAGTACCTAGACTTAGCATTAACAAAGCAAGCATAAACTACCGGCAGTTAGTACCGAACAGCCATAAAGATGTCACTTGAAGACAGACAGATGAAATTGTAATGCGATCTTATTCTGCGGTAGCTTTCTGTTGGCAACATGAAACATTATTGTTTTAAGGAAATGTATATTGCTATAGGCTACTTGATTCTCTCTCTCATCTTAACCGGTTTCGTGTTAACATGTGTCTTGTTATGGACATTAAAATAATATTAGACAGTCATAAAGATGTGACATAAAGACAGACTGATAGAATTGAGATGCGTTTTTATTCTGCGGCAAGTTTACCATTAGGTGGACCGTGTGCTTGCGGCCACAGTAGAAAGGAGAACCTAACATACGGATAGCCTAGGTACAGACCTAGACTTAGCATTCATAAAGTAAGCATAAACTACCGGCAGTTAGTACCGAACAGTCATAAAGATGTCACTTGCGGACAGACGGATGTCGCGTTTGCACGCGGTGGGGCGGCATTATTGCGTTCTCGATTCGATTTGTTTGGTTCAGGGCTGCCAACTGACATATTTGCACATTTATTTTTAATATTTCAGAACAGGTTAGCAAGAGATTTATGTTTTTAAGCGGAATTAAGAACGTCTTTGCCCTGGAATGGCAAAAATATGATCATGAAAATAATTTACTTAAGATGTAAGTACATAATAACAATAAAGTCCGAAACGAATAATCTTAATTTTATTTATTTATTTCAAAAAGTCTTGAAGGCTCTCAGAGTTATACAAGTCGTCTACAAGTTACAATACTATTATTATAATTTACACATGCCAAAAAATTATTACAAAACATACAATATTAAAAAATTGAAAAAAATATCTCAAGACAAACCCAATTCAAAAGCATAATATTTCTTGTGATATTATTAGAAAGTGTTTTATTATTAGAATGTGCATGTCAATGAATTACAGAAACTTAAAAATGGTCAGCAAAATTATTAGTTACAGTTCATGTAGTTACAAAACTAACGTAACAGCACACCAAATACAAACCTCACACCAAACCCTATAATTATTTGGTTTATACCCGTAGTTAAAGGACAGACCAGCTAGATGAGAGAAAAACGAAGTAGTAATAAAAATTGCATTTTCGCTTCCGTTTCTTACCAGACCGAAGATGGAGGCATTTTACAAATAAAGTCTTCGCATAAGACATTAGTTTTCTTATCTCTTATCTAACTGTGGAAAAACAATAATACTAATAATATTGTTGTTATGATAACAGAGATTAAGATGAAATGGTAAGTTGACCAGTGGACTTAACAACAAACTCTACCATCAACATAATAACATAATATCTAACTGAAATATCTCAGTGACCTAAGGTATTTGAGTAAAGCAAACCTTATTACTATTATATTAGGGTATGCTTTCACTTACACCGTCAAACTGTATGATTCCATGACGAATAGATTGATAGTTTACATATTAAATTGATGATGGTTGATTGATGCTGACTGCACTACCGTCTCCCGTTGTACTACCAGTCAAATTGTTTTGCTGAATTCTGAGTCTTGTATTTCTATCGCGATAGAGAAACTTAAGATTGACAATGTTACCATACAAGACTCAGAATTCAGCAAATCAATTTGACTTTCTCAATAATAATAAAAAAATATAATAGCTTATTTTGGATCTTACACCCTATCCCTTATCGCAAAATACGTGCATGTAACTTTAGTTTTATCTTCTTTCTTAATGTTGAACAAATCAAGTCCACACATGCGATCTTTTACGTTCAATCACCTTTAATATTATCACACTTATTACTTGGCCCAATATTCGGTTCGGTACACTAAGTGGTCTGTGGGTACACGTCAAAGTTACACACTCCTTCCTCAAATAGGAACAATAAAATTCTTGTTGTAAAAATCCATAGTTTTTAATTATTTTCGAACAACTTACCATATTTCACACTGGTACTGGCTGTTAGGGTTTCTAATTGGTTGACAACTGAAAAAGTTAACAGAATTAAAAAACATGGCGTCCCTAATTCCAATTCCGAACGAGTGATAAATGCGGACCGGTGTAGCAGTCAATTGTTTTTATGACAAAAATTGCTCGGTGATTCGGCCGATTGGGAGCCGTCAGTAGTATACTCTTGTATATTGGTTAATCGGTTTTTGTCTCACGTGTTAATATGAAGGCCTTAGCGGAAAGATTGTCACGTTGTCACAGGTAACTTTCTCGCCATGGAGAATCTAGAAAGAGATGGGGATTTGCTTGTTAGATCCTCCTCTGGAAAGTCCGAAAAACGTTTTTTTTTTTATAAAAGAAGGAGGCAAAGGTCACCTGATGGACAGTAATCACCGCCGAATAGCAATTATGGGGGGGGGGGGGGGGGGATGGGCCTCCGGAACCCTCACTGGCCAGACGAAACACAACAGCACCAAGTGTTATTATTTCACGCCGAATATTCGTGAGAGAGTGGTATTACGCTGGGCGAGCCGGCCCAATGCGTGCTGCAACGCAGCGTGGCTCTACCACTCAGTCAGTGTCACTCATTTAGCACCACCCAGGGGTGACCTGAGGGTGGTGGGTACCTACTCGGAAACTTTCGCAAAGATAAGTGACAAACTTACATTTATTTATTTTGTATGGCACACCAACAGAACAGCATAATGACTATAAATATTATATAAACTGAGCAGATATCTGCTCCAATGACAGGCGTGTACATTATTTATATTTAATTAATAAGCACATTTGTGCTTATTTGTGGAAATATAGTAATTTGTAGAGTATAGAAACGAAAGGTTTTCTAACATTACGTAGTGATAAACTCTTTAGGGCTAGATGGGATTTAGAATGTCTCTAATGTCCTCATTGTATCAAATGTCCACACGGAAAACAGCTCATGAAGATCTCCCCACTTGCAGTAGAACAATAATACAGAATAGGCGCTAGAACAAATAGAGCTCATAAAAGACTGCTGGTATAAGCATAGAGAGTAAAGCAGCTCTTCAAATGTCTAAAGTAGCACAATTTAAGTTCAAAAAGCGCCGCGTTCATTTCCTAGCACTAAAAATAGCTAGTGCGGCTGCTATGCGCTGTTTTCCACATGGAATGCGCCTAAAACAATGGACCGAATCGGGTCAGTAATTCACGTTTTGGCATCACGCCACGGTAATGCCTTGTTGTGACTTTCCGCGAAGACTTTGGCGCAAAGTGCAGGGGGTATACGGATGGGTATTGCTTTTAGGAGCTCGGCTAATAGAACAGAATGGAGGAAAAAACATGTTAGTACCTGGTGTTATTAAGGGCAGGAACATGGTGATTGCTTTCAGAAGCTAAGCCAGCGCGTTCGCGTTGCGAAAATTGAGGAATAACTGAGGGCTAACTCTCTCTCTCCAAAACGGAACACCCGGACGGGTGAGAACCAGACCTCGGTAGCCAAGTGGTTAAGGCAGCCGCCCGGAACGCGGATGGTTCGATTCCCGCCTGAGGTTGTCGTCTTTTTTCAGTGTTTAAAATTTTACTTAAGTATAATTCTAAAATTTTCTTATCTAAATGCCAAACCTATTTTATATAAACGAAATTTCGGAAGGAATGGAAACCGCTATACATAGCAACCGAAAATCGGCCGAAATTTCGATCCGGAGAAAGAGAGTAGACCCTCAGTTCTTCTAAATTGTCTCGGTTCTGAGAAGTTTTCTATTTAGAGTAGCTCGAAATGTTTTTAATTTGGTCATCCATCCGGCATTACAAAAGTCTTTTTATTCGTCTCATCACAAGCCGAGCTACTTTTTTATGATCAGCCCAGCAAATTACTCTACTGTACCTTTTTTTAAATGAAACAGGGCAAGCATTTAACCACCAACCTGCTTGATGAGCAGCATGTAGTCTAGGGTGTTGCATGCTTACCCAGGATGCCTATTCACCCTTGCCTTGAAAAGACCAAGGTTGTACTCGTAGTGATCGGGAAACACATGAACAGGCAGTGCGTTCCATTCTTTGTCGGTTTGGCGTCGGTACCTGATGTTAGGTGGAATCGGAGCCTGGTGCAACTGGTGAAACTGGTTCAGCTTCAGACACCCTCACCCTGCCAACCCACAAGGTGCCTCTTCGCGCCTCGTTTGAAGGACCCCATAAAATAGGAGGGAGGGAATACATAGCCTTAGCCGCTGCGCCAGCGACCTAATAATTAAATAACAATACGTATTTATTCCACGCCCGTATGTTTCCATAACCCAGTTAGCACGGAGCCATATTCCGGTGAAGCTCCTAAGTCGGACTTTATGAGGACATTATTGCAGGTGGGCTGCGCTTATCCGCAGACAAGCCAAAGGTCAGGCCGCTTGGCTAGCTCCTCGGCGCTTGTCTAATAGGTGCGCATCACGCGATACCTTTAAGGGCATACTTATATTATATACTTACTGTACGGTAGTTGCTTAGCGTGATGTTTTATCCGCTTTATAAGATATGATAAGATAATTGTTTATAGAAAAATGTATAAAATAAAATACAAATAAATAAATAAAATGTTGTTTACGCTCACACCAATCTAGACCAAGATAAGTGTATTCTTTTGAAACTCGTTAATATGGTAAGATAACGGATAAATATACATAAACATAGAAAAAACACCCAGACCCGAAATCAATTTAGAAAAACAGTTTTTCTCTAAATTGACCCTACCGGGAATTGAACCCGGGACCTCAGAGATAAACCCAATACTTTTTGCAACTAACACAGGCACTTTAGGCTTCTTTGGGTCCCAATGAACAAATTGTCACGTATCCCATGGCTGTTGGAGGGTGGGGACGGGGTTCATACAAAAACCCCCATGGTCCTTTGGAGTTGATGGGATACATGTTTTGAAGCTAGTGGTACTAGGCCATTTAGAGACTAGGCTATGAGGACCACAGAAGCTGTCCACTGCCATATACGTTTCACCGAATAACAACTGCACACGTGCTCAGCGACATGTGGTGATAGCCCTCCATCTTTATTGTAGTCGCCACGTCTGAATGGCGATTACTCGACGTAGGGAGGAAGGAAGGCTTACCTGGGATGATGGGTGAGCGGGCAACTGGAGCTGGGCAAAGCACGGGCAGGGCGATGAAGTGGACTTCACGATCACGGCACAGCACACAGTCACTTCACAAATGTTCTTAGTTTGCTAGGTTCAAAATGGTCGATTTCATCGGTAGGAGGTTGCGTGCGCGCGCGGTATCCGGTGACGAATGCCGACTCGCCATGTCAGCGACCACAATTGGACATGGCGCGGGGGTCGTTTGCGCAGCGACTTCAGTTGCCGTATCGAACTGCTAGATGGCGCCGGTAGTATTTTAATCGTCGACCAGTTGGCTCGTACATTCATGCTGTTGGATATATGTGCAGTCTTTAGTCCGTTAGTCGCCTGTTTGTATACTCAATCGAAGAGATGGGTTAGTAGTATTCTTTTATTGAACCGCCACACACTCACAATTTCATAGAAACATGTATTTTAAATGTAGGTATTCTATATTGTATCCCTCTGCTGAGCAAAGACCTCCCCTTTTACAAGTCGATCGATCATTAGTCTATAAACGTCCCACTGCTGGGCATAGGCCTTCCCACATGGGCAACGGTACATGGGGAGGTTGGGCCATAACGAACCAAGCTGGCCCAATGCGGGCTGGTGGGTTTCAACGAGTGCTATATTACGACATCTCACACCAATCGACCCGATGAGAAAATTATTGACTTTGTCATTATTTGAATAGGCTAGTTGAGTAAATTTCAAAATCATATTAAAAGGATACCTGTTTACCTATTTTATTCTAAAAATACATTATTTTTCACAAAATCAATCATTTACAATATTTATTTTGCGTTTTTATATTCCGATTGAAATTTACCGCAAAAACGCTTAAGACCACCATGTTGAGTGAATGACGTCACGCCGTGCCAAACATCTGTTTCGTTCGAGGCTTGTTCTATAGAAATGTCACAAAGTCACAACAATAAAATGACATTTGGCACGGCGTTACGTCACGGGTTTTGATTGACGTTTAATGTCATATGACTGAATGCGTATTGTTGTCGATTTTTTTCTTTAAACATTTTAATAATCCCAATTTTTTAATAAGCCTTTAGGTACAGTCACGAGCACCAATATGTATACACTTTGACTCTTATTCCATTGTATTAAGAGTTACAATTGTTTACATATTTTTGCTCGTGACTGTACATACAATGACTAACTCAGTCATTAATTATATACCGTAACGTAACGCCGTTACTGGGCAAGCACGTATTATTGTTTACACAATCATTGACCGATTTATATGAAATGCTTGAGCCAACAATAGAATAATTACTAAATTCTTTCCATCGGTAGCTCTAGTTTCAACCCAATTGCTATCACCATAAAGTTCGGAACTTGAAGAGTTTGACATTAAAGTTGGTAGTTAGAAAGCAATAATTTTATGGAAGGTCACCTGAGGACCGGCAGGTGTGAATCATAAATTATGTAGAAGCAGTTTCCACGCGCGGCCCGAACGAAAAGGACAAGGTATCCGAACGATATTATAATGTCTGCTTATAAAATTTATAACCAGAAGGAACATTATTAAGGAAATCTTACAGTCGATCAAGGTGATTTTAATAACGCGGTTTGAATAAAAGGATTTGTTTGTAGCAGGTAAAGGTGAAGAAAAGATATATTATTATTAGGGTTATTAATTAGGAATTGACAACATTTTATGTAAAACAAGTGCAACATGTTTGCAGTTTTAGTTTTCAAATATTTTTGTTTTGCTGTATATTAGGTAATGTTAAATAATATTGTTTATAGACATAGCAATTGCAACAAAACAATGACGATCTTTTTAAATTCTTATTACGCGTCACAAGGTGCCAGGTCGGGACTGTATGCAAGATGACTCATAAGTTCTACGTTTTTCACCTTCAAAGATTCTTTTGTCTGTCTGGCCGTGTGGGAACTAGCATTGTCGTGGTGCAAGATGACCCGACGTTTACGGTTATTTTCACGGATGTCGTAAATAATTTCCGGCAAACAAATGGTCGTGTACCAGTCACTATTCACGGTACGACGATTCTCTAAAGCAACAGTAGCCACGTGTCCAGTTTTATTAAAAAAAAGAAGCAATCATCCGCTTAGATGCACTTTTAACGCGCGCCGCTTTAGTTGGTTTCGGCTCATTTTAAAAGACCCATATACGCTCGATTGCTGCTTTGTTTTGGGATCGTATTCGTAGCAATAAATCCATGTTTCGTCACCTGTTACTATGTCCCACACCAAATTTGACGCACCTTTGTTGAATCTGGTAAGCATGGCACTGCACCAAGTGACGCGGTCCGTTTTTTGAGCCTCGGTCAAATTGTGTGAGATCCACCGCGAGCACAGCTTTCTCACACCCAAATGTTTGTGTAGGATTGATTGTATTTGACTCATGCCTATGTCTAAGGATGCGCGAATCTCATGGTAGGTCACATGCCTGTATGTTTCAATCATACGGCGCACAGCAGCGATGTTTTTGTTGTTCACAGCGGTGGACGGGCGACCATCGCGAGATTCGTCACTGAGATTGACACGACCACGCTTGAATTCTACAAAAAAGCTATAAATAGTCGTCTTGCATGGTACTTCATCGCCAAAAGCAGATTGAAGGCGAGCGATGTTCTGTTGAGCTGTCAAAATACACTTAAAATTGTAGATAATCATACTACAAAATTTTTCCCGAGTTAAATCCATGTTAATGTAGACACGCAATTTTTAAAATGGCGTCACAGTGTAAAAGCAATTGACAGTGAGATGAAACAAACCGCATTCTACAGCCAAAGAGTTCCATTTTCCAATGTTGTAATTATTTTTTAAATATTGTTTATGTAAGTGGCCAGTTCCGGAAACTTTTTGTGTGACCTATTTATGAGGTCCGATCTCTTTGGTCTGTTTTGTTGGAATACAAAACAGTTCTGTTTCAAAAATAAAAAAACGTGTAAAAGTGTAAAAATGGACTTCTTGGCGGGAAAGTAAAGCGTCATGTCTGCAGTTTAATTTTACTTTCTTTAATTTGGCGAATATTAATGTGTTATATGGCGGATTCATAACTGTTAAGTGTTCGTGAGCGTGCATGAGTTTTGGCAAATAAAACAAAACCGTGCAACATCACTTTTCAGATTCTCTCAAGAAGTCCGTGTGAGATCTCTATTAAGTCCCACAGCTTTATTGAGTCTCAAGGGTTTTGGGGAATATTACTAATACGTAATCTTATATTATCACTCATTATCATCTACTTTAAGCAATTACTTATTAACTTGACACACTGGCTAAATGTGCTGGCTGAAAAATTTTGTACTTAAGTATTAAGTTTTGACCATATTTTTCACAAATACAATGTAGGTGATACGAAGTTCACCGGGTCATCTACTTAGTAAAAAAATAATTTTAGACTAGTTTCCAACTCGCGGGTCCGAAAGGAAATTGGCGCATTTCATCACACGCGTGTTTGTATGGGACACCATTCTTTACTGCTTCTGTGATCTAGTGGTAGAACGCCGTCTCAGACCCAGTGATCCCGGGTTCGATACCTAGCGGTGGTAAGGCTTGTTTGAAGTCCGCCTGGTTACCACCATCTTATTTAAAATATCACCAATAAATCAATGTTTCTATCATTGTTGTGCTCCGACAGCTAGAGATAAGACCAGAGGTTTTACCATTAATTCTTATACTCACGAGTTTGGAAAAACAACAAACTTACTATGGCTACCAAGATTCTCGTATACCAAACTTGCGTCCTTAGTATCCTCTTGTATGCGTCGGAAACGTGGACTACCTACGCCAAACAAGAGCGTCGCCTCAACGCCTTCCATATGGGGTGTCTGCGATCGATTCTGGAGGTAACATGGAAAGACCGGATGACCAACGAAGATGTTCTGACGAAAACCAACTGCAACAGCATTACAGCGATTCTTAAGCAGAGACGTCTCCGTTGGCTAGGACATGTTCATCGCATGAATCCCCATTGATTGCCACATGAGGTCATGCTCGGACAAATCGCTGACGCCAGAAGACCTGTGGGACGTCCCATGCTAAGATCGTGTAAGAGAGATATGGAGAGTTTTGGCATAGACACTAAGAGTTGGGAGGCACACGCTGATATGAGACCAGAGTGGCGCCACGACCTGTCTGCTGGAATGTCAAGACACGATAAAGCCTGGCTAAGTAACCTAAGGCAGAAAAGGCTTCGCTTTCACACCGCTGTGTCTCCCCCCGACTCACGTTTCATCTGTGACAAATGCGGCAAAAATGCCGTGCAGCAATTGGTTTGATAGGCCACAAGAAAAGCTGCAGCAAAACGTAACAGCAACACGGCCACTGTTACCATCTTCTGTCAAGATGTCGTGGCCAATGATGATGATGATTACTTTAATCTTACTATTCAAATTCCCATACGAATTTTGCATAGTAAGATTAAAGTGTGTCGCGTACGAGTAGCTCTCTCTTCCCTTGGGTGTCGTAAAAGGCGACTAACGGACCAAAGACTGCACATACATCCAACAGCTTAGAGCGGCGATGGGCTCACCACCTGTCACACTGAGCATATTTGCAGCCGTTATTTGTTTAAAAGTGGACTATGGCAGTAGACTGCTTTTGCGGTCCTCATTGCCTAGTCTCTGACTAACCCTTTGGGGATAATAGTCGTGATTATATGCATGTATGCATATGTAAGATTATTGTAATACTGCTATAAGATGTGACAGTAGGGCACCAGTTCCTCAGTAGTTGAGGAAACCGGCGGTGAAGTGCGTTTCCACCATCGGTCTCATTATCAACTAATCATAAGGACGGCAGAGCGGTGCTTGCCTGCCTGCCTGATACAAAGCTTAATTTTTCTAATAGGTTATTATGTACAAGTGGCCGCTCGCGGTTTCACCCGTGTGGTTCCCGTTCCCGTGGGAATATCGGGATGAAAAGTATCCTATGTGTTAATCCAGGTTATAAACTATCTGTATGCCGAATTTCATCCAAAACCATTCAGTAGTTTTTACGTGAAAGAGTAATAAACATCCATCCATACGTTTCCGTGGGAATATCGTGATAAAAAGTATCCTATATGTTAATCCAGGTTATAAACTATCTGTATGCCGAATTTCATCCAAATCCATTCAGTAGTTTTTACGTGAAAGAGTAATAAACATCCATCCATACGTTCCCGTGGGAATATCGTGATAAAAAGTATCCTATATGTTAATCCAGGTTATAAACTATCTGTATGCCTAATTTCATCCAAATCCATTCAGTGGTTTTTACGTGAAAGAGTAACAAATATCCATACTTACAAACTTTCGCGTTTATAATATTAGTAGGATCTAGTGATTCTTATTATTTTCTAATTTTTAAGCTGTAATAGGCGTGTGGTTATCAATAACTACTAATACGAAATAATTGACGCTTGCCATCAAATATGCATGGACTCTGAAAGCTATTAGTGCTTGTGTTGTAACAGACTCGTTTGTTGGTAGCTTCATTACACCGTTTATCGTGATTTTTTTTTATCGGCCATTATAATCGGGACTACACTAATCTATATAATGTGATGTATTATATTTTACTATTGAGTAAAATATAATACATCTCCACATTAGTAATCGTTTAATAATTATTTATATAATATTTATATATTTACTACTTAATTATTTATATATTTTCTGTATGCTCGTGTTTTGCTCCACAAAATCTAAATAATGTACTTATTTATTAATTGTGACTAGCGATTTTAGTTGTGCACCCTAACACATATTTTTCTGCACCACCCTATGGTCGACTGGGAGAAAATGCCTAAGGCATTAGTCCGCCTCTGAACAGATACGCGTAAAGAATTAAATAAATAAATAAATAAATATATTATCATCAGCTTATAAACGTCCCACAAATGGAGGTGTAACTTCTGTACTTACATTAGATAAATCCAATTAAAACAGCACACAAAACTCAGCGACTGATTTACTCCGACACAGAAATTGGCGCAACTGTCAACGTCGAAAAAAACAGAATCGAGCACAGACTATGCGATATTTTGCGATCACGATTATTAGAATACAATTTACCACAGAATCGAAATAATCGACCTTGTTCATACTAAAGTAGTCTGTAAATCTATGAATACACGGTACAAAGTCAAGTGGAGAGCGCGTCCATATATCGACGCCTGGGGTTTGACGGAATGGCGAGTTTTTTACGTGCGTCCTTATTTGGGACACTGAGACCTTTCAGTAACGTGTTCTAATTCTGAACTGAGGTACTAAATAAGAACACGGGTTAATATTTCATAAATAAAAAATAAATTTATTCAAAGATAAGATAAGATCAGATAAGGGACTCGCGGCGCCACTAGAAACAATAGAAACCATATTCATTGATCAGTACGCGGCCGCAGTTGAAATGTAAATTGATGACATTTTTACCATTCAAGACGTCCAATTTAAGCGGTGTAAAAGAATGAGCGCAAGAAACTTCACTGTTTTATTATAAGAAGTAAACTAGTATTTAATTGCTGTTATCATTAAACTACATTACATTTTGAACACACAAAAATAAAAACACTATCTAATGAAAAGAGACTACCTCGAACCAGAAAAAAGGTTATACAGAAAAAAAGGCTTACCTAACAAAAAAAAAAAGCGATTTTTTCGAACCAGAAAAAGCTAACCAACTCAGACAATAGACAGGCCAAAGGCGTATTTGGAATCAATTGCATATTCATGCAGGCCCCTCGCAGGCCTGCGACCGGCCGGCCAATTTCCGGACGGCCCGTCCGGCGTCCGGCCCGGATCGGTTACGCCACTTACCGTACACGGCAACGGCAAATAGAGTTATGTAAAGCTTTGCACGTTATTGATTGGTAATCCGATTTAAATACAAACGGGTAACAATGTTACACCCGACCGTGTTCGGGGACGGTGTGAAGTGCTGTAGCTAGTGAGGTTATGTATTCCATCTTCACTGCTATGTTTTGATGCTTCTGGGTTTTAGTTGCTCTTAGACCCAGAGGTGACGGGTTTGATTCCTTTCGATGAGGGGTTTTGTTTATTTTACTCATATATTTATTTAAATACACACACTAATAATTACTAAATGGGATAGAGCGCATTTTACACGTAAGATTAATTAAATAAGATAAACTATAAAAATTGAATAAAAATATATAGTGTTAATACTACATATTTTTATTCCATTTTTGTAAATCCCGGATTTTCGCAAAGCAATGCATGATTCCATAAATTTTCTTAAGATAGACATTTCTCATAAATTTCACCGACTTAAAAATTGCGTATGCGAGTCTTTTTCCTCGCGCCTTGACCGCACTCGAATCTTCTAGAACCGGACCATATTTGGGACATACCATGCGTAGACGCGTCACATATTGTTAAGTATTCCACGGCATTACTGTGTTATTCGGAGTAATTCCTCCCCCCTCCTAACCCGCCTGGGACCGCGGAGCAAGGAATAAAGTGTCGTTTAATTAACGCCGGATTAAATCGTGCGTGTGTACAATCACACCGCACGTGGAGCATTGCACTATGTGTCTTATTGTTCTGGGATAAGAGCGGTATTGGCAGTGACAAGGAACAGATTAAATGGAGCGAAGTCATAGGCCCGAATGTACTTCCTAGCGTTGCTCCCAAGTTGGCAGTTAGCGGAGGCAGCAACTGAATTTGATTAACGCTCATTTCGGCAAATGAAAATGCTGAGCATACTTTTGTATGCTTTCGATGCATGGTCACGTTTTCGTTAAAGGTGGTAATTAGGCGAGTTCCTTAAGAACTAAATTTAATGAATTCAGAAAGTCTCCTCTACGTTGAAAACGATAACCGTATTATTATTATTGCTTAAGAATAACGAAGAGAGAACTTTACGAAATTTTTATGCAGTCTGTATGTAGGTTTACTAAGTTTTAAAATAAATTAAAAACAATTTAAAATACTTTTTGTTAACAAAACATGAAAAAAATGCTAATTATTTTTTTCCATCGACTTAGAATTGTCTTTAATCACTGGCATCTAATCAAACTAAACGTCAAAATAGTAGGTGAATACCGCGGAGGCAATGATCGAACTTCGATTAACCGGTCAAGGATCATTCGACCGCCGGCGGTCACGAAACAATAGAATTTCAATTGTGGCTGGTTTTACGATCCTCAAGGGGTGCACGTAAATACGCTTATACAAAACCGTCTTAAACAAAATCGTGCGATTGATACATTAATACGAAAAGTGACTTCAGCGGCAGCGATCAAATCGCTTGCATATCGTTGAAGTTTCGTTACGTGAATCAGGCTACTAAACTGATAATACTGTTTTAATTAGTCTAATCACATTTAAATTAATAACTGGGTCAGGCCTATTGCCCCCTCAGAATTCGCTGAGGAGTGTTAGCAAGCTCGAAATGTCAACCTTTGACATTTGGGAGGATTAAAACAAATCTTATTATAAGATGATCCCTCCGAAATGCTCCGAAATGCTCAGTAAATTTCGGTTTTGTTACATTTCAATTAAATATACTTTGCTCCTGGAGACACAGACGACAAAAGTTTTACATTAAAGCGGATGGGAGATCATCCCTCCGAGTTATTCATGTTTTCTTTACATATAATATTACGTCTTTTTTAAAAATGATTTGTCATTTTGACGACCGTGGTGTAGTGGTTAGCTCGCCGGTTGTGGTGTGGCGTCGCGCCATCTCTGAGGGTCCAATCCCCGGTCGGGTCAATTTAGAAAAAACTATATTTTTTTCTAAGATCTAAGATTTGACAAAGCAATGTTGACTAAAAACATAAGCATCAAGCACTGACAAATTTCGACGGGTGAAAACCAGACCACGGTAGCCATGTGGTTAAGGCAGCCGCCCGGAATGCGGAAGGTGCGTGGTTCGATTCCCGCCTGAGGTTGTCCTCTTTTTTCAGTGTTTAAAAATTTTAATTAAGTATATTTAAGCGTTAATAAAACGCTAAAATATATAAAAAACATTAATCTATAAACGCAGCTTCATCTTAATCGAATGTTCAAATATTTGTAAAAATAATTCTTTCGGATCTCAGAGGTGAAAACTTCTAAGATTTGATGATGCAATGTTGACTAAAAACATAAGCATCAAGCACTGACAAATTTCGAAGTAGAGGCCTGAGGCTGTCGTCTTTTTTCAGTGTTTAATACTTGAGTATATTTATTTACCGCGTTAATAAAACGCTAAAATATTATATAAAAAACTTTAGATAAAACTGTTTTTCTCAATTTATTTCGGGTAGATGTTTTTCTATGTTTATGTATATTCATCTGTTATCTATTTTAACCATTCGTAATATTTGATTATTTGCGTTAAAAAACGCTCAATTAAACTCAAAGATCTACCTCAGGCGGGAGAGACTCGATGTCTAACTCAGACCTCAAATTTCGTCGGTCTAACCAATACCTCGTTGGCGGAGTGGTCAACGCAGCCGCCCGGATTGCGGAGGACGCGGGTTCGATTCCCGCCTGAGGTAGACATTTTTTTTTCATTTTTTATCTTTTATTTTAACTATGTTAACGAGTTTCAAAGAAGCTTTGTCTTGGGCTAGATAATTGGTGTGAGCGTACAAAGTTTTTTTTTTTCATAGCTAACCGTATCTCGTAGAGGTGAAAGAATACTACCACCCCCTTTCTTCCCTTGGGTGTCGTAAAAGGTAAATCACGGAATAAAGACTGCACATACATCCAACAGCATTAGCGGCGATGGGCTCACCACCTGTCACGCTGAGCACAGGTGCAGTCGCTATTTGGTGAAAAGTGGATTATGGTAGAGGACTGCTTTTGCTGTCTTCATTGCCTAGTCTCTGACTAACCCTTCGGGGATAATAGTCGTGATTATATGTATGTACTTTTTGACAAAATCCAACCAACCCGCATTGGTCCAGCGTGATGAGTTATGGCCCAATCAGCCCGCGTGCTGTTGTCCATGTGATAAGAGGGTTTACGCATTTCGGTTTTCCATACAAAATTCCAAGTCGAAATTTTGAAAAACCAATTAGACAATTTTTGTGAAACTTTGCATGCTGAAGTAAAACACAGGGATCTAAATAGATTGTTGAAAACATTTTTAAAAAACGTATTTCTAGCTGAGTTATTGCGATTTAAAGTCCACTATATAAAGTTAAAAATCGCAATAACTCAGTTAAATAAACATTTTTTTTAAATTAAAACTGTTTTAACAGGACTAAACACGATTAACTTTGTAAGTAAGTACATATCTACTTACTGCTTGACGTTGCTTGTGACCACGGCCGCAGCATCGCGGCCGAAACGTCAAGCAGTAAGTAGATATGTACTTACTTACAAAATGAATCGTGTTTAATCCCGTTAAAACAGTTTTAATGCAATGCAACGCGATAGTTTAAAGTCTTATTTTTTTTAAATGTTTTCAACAAACAATTTAGATCCCTGTGTTTTACTTCAGCATGCAAAGTTCTATCAAAATTGGCTAATTGGTTTTAAAAAATTTCGACTTGGAAATTTATATGGGAAACCGAATGGCGTAAACCCTCTTACGACCCGTGCCCAGCAGGGGGACGTGTATGGACTGATAAAAATGATGAGTTTTTGAGTGCCTTTGTCTGGTTAGATCACCTTGCACCGGTTAAATACCTATTAGGCTGTAATTTTTATTAGATACAGAAATAGAAATATATTTATTGCTTATACTGTGTACATTTTGCTGGTGATAATACAATACATGGGAATCAACAGTAATGTCCATTACGGGCATGCAACAATATTACGCAAAATAGCAACTTCACTTAATTATTTTTAGTATGTAAGTATTAATTTAAAGTGTAAAAAACATTATCCTTATTATTGATTCACATCTTTTTGCATTCACAATGCTGTATAGACATTCTTTACAAACCATGTTTTAAAAGATGACTTAAAAATTTATTAGATCAAGCGCTTTGACATTAGATGGCAGATGGTTAAAAACTCTTAAACTGGTTAAAATCTATCGCCATTACAACCATTTTAATAGTATTGCTGTGTGTCGACAAAGATAAGATAACCGAGCCTTCAGTAGACAGTTGAGGATCCGTAGTCGGTGACGCCAAAATTCAGACACCAAAATTCAGTACTCGTCGTTTCGACCGAGTTGCACTCACCGGCTGACTAACGGACTTAAACTAGGTTTGCGTTAATCTCCACCGGAGATTTTATTTTGTTAAAAATATAGAAATTCTAAAACATTTCACAAACATTTAAAAAAAACTAACACTGTTTGCCACCCTACACGTGGCCCGGTTTAGTGTCGAATATATTAAACCTTATCTTAGACGTGGACTGATAAGCCGGCTCCGCGATGACGCAATGGGCCAGTCGGGCGAGAAAAAGGGCCTCGGAACAAAGGTAAGAAGAATATACACATACTTAAATAATAAATGATATACGACTATTATCCCCGAAGGGTTAGTCAGAGACTAGGAATAAATGGGGACCGCAGAAGCAGTCCACATGCCACTGTACACGATTCACCAAATTCCTAACTAGTGCACATGTGCTCAGCGCCATTGTTGCATTAAATGCAATTGGTTTTTGATAAAACACACACTTTAAAAATAAGGCCGCTTTACACTAATATATCCTACAATTGTTTATGGTTTTGTCATAAGAAAATCCAAATTAGATGTATCGGTTTTTGACAGAATCAAAAGAGTCAACAATGAAAAATGTTAGGGATTTATCGGTATCTGTTCCGATCGCCATCGTTGACTGATGCAATTATCGGTTTATGTTCAGATCTGGGTATTTCGCGGTCGGATTTAGAGCGGATTTATCAGTTTTCGACCAGGTTACATTAACCATAGAGCAACATATGTACGAGAACAGCCAATAATAATTAATTGGCATCATAACAAAAAATGTCAAAATGTGATTTATCGGTTTTTGTTCTGACGCTCTTTACTTAGTCCCTACTTCTTCTTAAATCATCATCATCATTGCATATTATAAAGTAAAGTCTCCATTTTCCTCTCTCTGTGGCACCGAACTATTCTCCTAAACCACGCAATTGATTTTTATGCGGTTTACACTAAAAGATAGAGCGGTATCTGAGGATAGTTTTTGTTTATATTTTGTAGATATATTTTTTAAATGGCTGAACTATGACGGTCTTTCTAAGTTAGCGTGGACAAAGGCGCCGGCGGAACGCAAGTAGTGTACGAGTATAATTAGATTTCAATAAATCAATCAATCAATTAAACAAGGTTTTGAGGAGCTCGATGGCGCAGCGGCTATTCGCGATGTTCAGTTATGCATGTTACTCAATGCCTTCGAGTATGGATGGGTAACTAAATTAAGAAACCTCTCGAGCTCTTCAGTGCTTTGTAAGGCACGTGAAGCTGTTGGTCCCGGTTGTTGTCGTAATATGGCTGTCGTTAATACCCATTGACCTAGAAGTATAGACAAGAACGTTCATATAAACCATTTGTTCAAATTCTGGAATGTAAACAAAAATTCCTAAAGTTCGCTGCAGCCGCTTAACTCGTAAATGTCTTCTAATCAACAGACAGACATCACATCGCCGCAGCGCCAGATCGGTCAAAGAGAACGTAAAGTGGTTGATGAACGTAAAGTGTATCAAGATGGCCCATGGCGTCCCAAATAGATTGTCAATAACAATAATTGAAACAATATCTTTTCTATTCTAATAGTACGATATAACTACATAAATAAAAATGACTTGAATAACAATTAATTTCACTTACTTGACAACTGAATTGTAGTTAACGTCTAGGTGTAGGTACACTTTGAAAAGAAATAAAGAATTATTTTCGCCGCTCCGCACGCGCGAATGTCAAAGCCACACTAAAGCAAGGTGCCGAGTCGACTCCGCAGATAAGTAGAACATAGTGCGTGTTCGGAAGGGCCTATCCAGTGTAACGTATATATCGCTGTTAATACCAATCGACTCGCGTTGAGCCACCATGGTGGGTTTTGGCCTAATCTGCGCACTGCAGGTTATGTGGCACTGCGCAGTAAGACGCCTATAGGCTGATGATGAGGTGTTAAAATAAATAAATAAATAAACTTTCCTACACTCACACCAATTATCTAGCTCAAGAGAAGCTTCGTTAAGAAACTCGTTAAATAGTTACTAGACAACGGATAAATAAACATACTTAAAATACTTTTTATACATAGAACACACCCGAGACGAAACGAGACGAGACCCAAGAATTTTTTTTAGAAAAACAATAGTTTCTAAATTGACCGGCCCGGGGAGCTGGCGATACCATAAAAACCGGTGTACAAACTACTCGACCAAGGAGGTCGTCACATTTAAACACTTAAATAATTTTACATTGTTCTTTCAAACCCGGCACATGGTTCGTGTTCAAAAGCAGACTGACGTGTAATTTTGTATTTTAACAAAATAATGCATCCAATATAAAAAAAACTATATTTTCGACACTGTCTTTTTCAATTAGTAATAACATAAACTAACAATAACCTTATAACATAGCTTGCCAATTTCTTAACTGATCTTTAACTTATGTAAAAATATTAAGATCGGATGTTGATAACGTAGTTTTTTGACATTGAATGACGCCTTTGGCTTACAAAGTAAAAAAAATGGTGTCGATTAATTTCTGCGGGCTGGATTAGTTCCCGGATTGCCAAAAGGGTGCGGGTTCGAATACTGCTCGTGAAATTTTTTACGACACTGTCTTTTTCAATTTATAGTAAAAACGTTAAC
Source organism: Scoparia ambigualis (assembly GCA_963921215.1). Taxonomy (NCBI): domain Eukaryota; kingdom Metazoa; phylum Arthropoda; class Insecta; order Lepidoptera; family Crambidae; genus Scoparia; species Scoparia ambigualis. The sequence goes on from OY992503.1 coordinate 7,276,872, forward strand.
CATCCAGCCAACCAGATTATTGTTTGTCGAACAACTAGTTTCTGGTTTAAACTGATATTCGGTTCCTTTCCGTTCCGCCCGGGAATCAATTAAGTGGCTGGCTTGGAGAGGTTTCTCGTTCGTTTTTCCATGGAAACGTCTGGAAAAATTAAACGTTTTATTGAAGCGGAAATGGAAGGCAGCGCGAGTTATCGGAAAACTGGAGTAGGTTATTGAAGTAGTTTCCCCATTCGCGGGGAAATGAAAAAAGGTAAGTGCAGTTGTGACGACGCTAGCTCGGTTGAACAGTCGCTACATCCTGCATGGAACATTCGAGAACGTGGTCCTTTAGCTAACATAGATGTCACTTACTTACTTACTATCCTGGCGCTGTAGCCCCAGTGAGCTTACGCCCTAGATGTTATAAGACTAAAAAAAATAAGACTTTCCTACACTCACACCAATTATCTAGACCAAGAGAAGCTTCGAAGAAACTCGTTAAATGGTTACTAGACAACGGAAAAACATACTTAAAATACTTATTATACATATAAAACACCCAGACCCGAGACAATTTAAAAAAACCAATAATTTCTAAATTGACCCGACCGGGGATCGAACCCGGGACCTCAGAGATGGCGACACCGTGAAAACCGTTGTACAAACCACTCGACCAAGGACGTCGTTGATGATGATATGTAAAACATTAATTGACTTTTTGTAAAATAGTTAAGCAACTGTCAGCCTCAGTTGCTTAACTTTTTTACAGAACACGTGCAAACAAATCTTTTTTAATTGCCGGTCGGTTTAAATTATTTTAGAAAATGTATTTGACGATGTTATTTTATAAAATCGTATGAAATATAAGCGTTCAATATATCAATACTTTCGTATATGCTTTTTGATATAGATTCTGTATATTTCGTGTCTAGATCTTTCAGAGTGCATTACCTCCGGTCCCTGCGCGCATTCATTTATATCCCCTATAGTAAATCCCTAAGTATATCCCCTTATAAACTAAATGTGCGGACTGCAGCTTTTGCGTCTAGAAACTTTATATTGAGTTTTCGCTCGGATTCCTGGGATCTGCCGGGAAAACTGTTATACAATTTTCTCGATATGATTTTCCTTGAAAGGCGCTGAGGAGAGCTTTTACTCTTTAGTTCAAAGAAATCATTTGAGCTTTTTCCTTCCTCTGCTTGCTGGTATTATTATTGTTATTTGTACCTATACCTAAAGATTTTTCTATTTCTATATGTGTGCTCCGTTTCTTAATTTACTTTAACAAATATCTGTAAATAATGTTGCACTGATTTGTTTAATGTGTTAATAACACTCATGCATCTTCACGAACACTTAACGATTGTAAATACACCATTACTTCATATGAATTTTCGACATAGCACTTTTAGAAATTTAAAAAAAAATAATAGTTACATAGTACAAAGTACTGTGGCTGTATTTTCATTTTCATGTTTTTCGCTTCACTTTCCCGCCAAAAAGTAGGAACCTTAGAACCTCCTTCTAAGGATACCCAGGGCGATGTAATATTATTTATCGGTGGCGCCCATTGTCTATGCTAATCCAGAGTGCGTACAAGGCCACTCGTCCTCGCGCTGCTGATGTATGAAAACAGCGGCGGCCTTGACCTCGGAACATTGAGTTATTATAACTAGAGACGTACCGCGAAGCAAGTTTGTGCGCACTGTTTTGCGGCCCATGGGCTGCAAACGGCTGACAACAACGCCCTGCCCTACACTTCACGCGTTGCCTGCTGTCATGTAGCTGAGCACATTTTTTATGTGGAATAGCTGTTCTAGTATTAATACCTCAATGCCTCGGAAGGTCGCTAAGCCGAGTAGAGGCATTACTTTAATGCCTTTGTTTTAGCCCGTATTGGGTTTCTGTGTGATTGCATATTGTTTTTAGTATTAATGTCAGCATGTTTACGGAGTCGCTTAGGTAGTTATGTTGGTTTCCAATATTAATAAATTGGTACTTAGAGACGTAGTACTATTATTTATTCTGTGCTTAAAGTGAATTATGGAATGATACACTTTTGACTTTCGGGTGAATAAACATAATATTTTGAATGTCTTGTATAAAATATATAAAATCTTATAATTATAAAATTTTAATTAGATATAGTTTTTTTTAATACAAAGCCCGGCTAACGACCCCACTCCACCTGATGTTAAGTGGAAATGAAGTCCAGGCACGAGGACAACTGGTGTAGCTTAAGAGACGTAGCATTAGTCATCCTCACTCTGCCGGCCCACAAAGCGCCTCTTCACGCCTCGTTTGAAGGACCCTATGTCATAGGTAGGAGGGAATACGTGTGCTGGTAGACTATTCCAGCTTTTGGAAGTGCGACAAAGAAACGAGTCACCAAATTTCTTTGTGCGTGATGGAATATTAGAGTTTGTAAATTGGTGACTCCGTTTTAGATTAGGTAAACTTTAACATGACCGTTTTTTTATAAATCGTGCACACATGATTTAGATAGTAATTTAGCTCTTTTTAAAGTTTTGTATATACATACACACGTACATATACACATATCTAAAATCAAAAGGGTCAGTCAGAGACCAGGCAATGAGGACTGCAAAAGCAGTCCTCTACCATAGTCCACTTTTGTGGTAGTATTCCTTCACAGGTACGCGACTAAGTTACTTAATAAATCTATGAACCCGTGTGATATAGCGGCACTAGCGGAGCCTCGTTTCAAGTGTTAAGGGATGCTAGGCGAAGTTTTCCTATAGAGAATAGACTATGAAGCTTTCAGTATCGCAAAATAAGTTCAGAAATTTTACGAGACCTCATGATTATGATTCAGTTCTATGCTGGTAATATTATTATATGTAGCCATGTCGCGTGGCGACTCATTAATGAATACTACCACCCCTTCTTCCCTTGGGTGTCGCAAAAGGCGACTAACGGACTAAAGACTGAGTGGCGATGGGCTCAGCACCTGTCACGCTGAGCACATTTGCAGTCGCTATTTGGTGAAAAGTGAACTATGGCAGAGGATTGCTTTTGCTGTCCTCATTGCCTAGTCTCCGACTAACCCTTCGGGGATAATAGTCGTGATAATATGTATGTATGTATCCTCCTTCCTAATAATCTATCATACATTTTTAGGAAGAACCTTTAATTTAATTATTACTGAATAGTCCTTTAGCATTAATATTATTAATGGAAAGATAATTAGTTGTTCAATCTGCACAGACACTGGAGAGGTTGAACTATTACTAATATCTTAATTTTTTATTTGTAAAAACATCAATTAAATACAAATTCAATTAACACTATAGGACAAGCAATAAACAATAACATCCCACCACCACTAAAATTATGTCGCACTATTGGGTCGTTCAAGGTATATTACAATAAATATCTTATGCACGTGCAAAGTTGTACTTGATCTGCGATCTGTAATTGCAGAATGTTCGTTGTCTTTTAAGTCTGTAAGACAAACTTTGGTTAGTTGGGCGCTACTGTGTTATACTGAGTGGCTATTTAATTGTGTTTTATTTGTTTGTTAATAATACATTTGATAACATAACTTAGTTACGTATATGTCTAGTAGGTGTGTAACTGTTTAATATAGTATAACATCATTGGTATATATTGTGATATCTTTTTTACGCAAATTTTTGCAATTGCGCGTAGCAGTGTTTCTCTCATTGTCTAACACTTACGGAAGACCAGCGTCGCGGTGTGTCAGCATAGCACGACACTATGCTGAGTGAGTGCCATTTCAGTGTCATTTAATATAATAATTAGTAAGATATTTACTATTTTTTGTTAATAACTATGTAAATGACGTTGAATAAATCATATTCTATTTATATAAATAATTAATATTATTATGTTGCTATGTGGTATAAGCCGGATAGTTGCCCCACTTTTCAAAAAAGATCTATTATAAAAAAATATGTACTTAATAGAAATAATGCAACATGTATATCAAAACATACGTCTTTGATCTATTATAGTAGCCCATTTTTGTGAACATAATTAATAATGGTTTTGAATAAATCTTGATTTATTTGACTTCTCAAAAAAAGGATAGTGGCCTACTCCAGCGGATAGTTGCCTAACGTTAAAAATGCGTGGTTATTTCAGGTCGGCTCGATCCACTGGCTCTTCGGAGAGACGTTGCGTCTCTCTGTATATTGTACCGTATATATCATGGGGAGTGTTCTGAGGAATTGTTCGGCTTGATCCCTGCCGCTAATTTCCTTCACCGCACTACACGCAATCGACTGTCATTCCATCCACATCACCTTGATGGATGGCGGTCTACTACTGTGCGTTTTTCAAAAAATTTCTTGCCTCGAACTACAGTGTTGTGGAACCAGCTCTCTGCGGCGGTATTTCCGGACTGTTACGACTTAGGGATCTTCAAGAAACGAGCCTATTCCTTCCTTAAAGGCCGGCAACGCGCCTGCGATTCCTCTGGTTTTGCGGGTGTCCATGGGCGGCGGTGATTACTTTCCATCAGGTGACCCGCTTGCTCGTTTGCCTCCTTCTGCTATAAAAAAAAAAAATGCTTCGGAGGGTACTTGTCTCGTTAAGCTAGACGCCTAAAAATGTTTTTTTTTAATAAAAAACCAATTTATATTAGTTTAAGTAATCAGTCTTTATTATTTTCTGCAGTCTTTTATTAAGTACTAAATAACATTACAAAATATTATTGAAATTTGTGCTTTAAAACTATAAAAATGTAACAAAAATAGCCTCCAAATTTTAAGTTACATAAGTTATTAATAAAATATTATTATTGACCTTAAAGGTAGAACAATATGGCACAATCAACTTTGGCATTAGCATTAAATAATCATTAGAAGCCAGAATACATTCGTGGTACTTCGTTTATTCCTTTTTGTTTTTTATCCAACTCTTTGAACGGAAGTGCTAAACTATCTTCTGTCCAGCTTATGTGGCGCGCCACCACGCCTGATTTTCGCTGATACTTGCGCGGCATTTTAATCACCTAAAATGAATGCACGAAACATTTTAGTATTTGTTTTATTCAAGCTAAGTTATAATCACAATGAGTTAGAAAAGGACCAAATGAAAAATCTGTCTTTGCTCGTGAAATAAACTATAGTTGCTGATTTGCCCCTAGAGCAACTATTCGCTAAAGTAACTAGGGCGACTATCCTTTTTGACACGGATACTTGCTCTTTTTCTTTACAAAATAAATAAAAACTGGTCAACAATAAAACGTTATAACCAGTGTAATTTAAACTCTGATGCATGCAAAGAAATAAAAAGTTGACTGAAATCACAATCAGTAATAACAATATTCAATAGAAATTACTTACCAATATAGTTTCAACCCCTGTCGACGATTCGCCGCGGAAGACTTTCGCTCGCACAGGCGAAACACGAGCGTTCTGACGGGTCATATGACACTGAGGTCCACGGAGGAGCTACTTACAATTATAGTAAAGCGCTAACGCCACTAATGTCCCTAGCATAGTGTATTCAAAACCGGGGTAAGTATCCGGCTTTTACCCTACCATAAATCATAATAAGAGTTGTTACAACAAAAACCATTTTTACATACTATAAGTATTCGACATTCCACCAAATAGGTCGATGCGTAATGTTATTAATTATTCTGTACTTACCGAATTCTATAACAAATAATAACACAATCCCGACACTAACATACAACACACGCGTAACGTTTATAAGGCTGCTTTTCCACTAAAGCTGTGCTAGCTAAGCGGTGCGCTTCCATCACATAATGAAAGCTGTGATTAAAGGCGGTACGAGGCTAAATCCACCAATAAGTTTACTTTGTCGCGTAGCGGTAAAAGAATACTACCACCCCCTTTCTTCCCTTGGGTGTCGTAAAAGGCGACTAACGGGCTAAAGACTGCATATACTTCTAACAGCTCCGACGACCTCCGTCGTCGAGTGGTTAGCGCGCCGGATCTGGAGTCGCGCCATCTCTGAGGTCCCGGGATCAATTCCCGGTCGGGTCAATTTAGAGAAAAACTGTTTTTCTGATTTGATTTTGGGTCTGGGTGTTTTTCTATGTTAATGTAAATTTACTAAAGTAAAAAAATCCGTTATCTAGTTTAACCATAAGCCCCCTCAGCCCCCAAGCGGTCGCATGAGACCGCACCTACAAAAACACACTTGACTTTGTACCGTGTTTTCATAGACTTACGGACTACTTTAGTATGAACAAGTTTTATTTCGGTTCTGTGGTAGATTTTATGCATCGTGATCCCAAAATATCGCATAGTCTATGCTTGATTCTGTCAAATTTGACGTTGACAGTTGCGCCAATTTTTGTGTTAGAAAATTGCCACGAGTGAGAACGAGTTTCAATAGTAGGATATCTTGGGCTAGATATAATTGGTGAAAGTCGGACTTTAGTAGGGCATTACTTTTGCTGTCCTTATTGCCAGTCTCTGACTAACCCTTCGGGGATAATAATCGTGATTATTTGTATGTATTATATATTATTTTACATCGCCCGAGCGAGGCAAGGAAACCGACGTACTGTAGCGTCTATTTTCTTTACGAGTAGGTGTCTCTGAAAACTTTGTGTTTGAGCTGTCGTCGAATTTCTATCAGTTGCCCCTTGCATTTGGAGCAGGCCGGACGATCCCCTCTCATAATATAACATTTATCTAAGATAGCAATCGACTAAAGCATTCGCCAAGTATCTGTAAACTTGTCTACCGATCTACTATCGTCTAACGATAACGAATTGAAAGGGAGCCTTTACTACTTGCGTAGGGTGGCTGGTGGGAAAGCGCCTAATGCTCGCGTTCCGCAGCCACCATTACGGAAAGTTCAAGGTTCACATTGACAATAGCATTTCTGAGGGTACTTCGATTGATATAAATCAAACATTCTTTAATATTTCAGTAACATCTTGCCGGTGCTTAGTGATAAGTTACTGCCTAGAATCCAAGTGAGTAACAAACCTAATTTCTGTCAACTTTTTTTTTTAATCAACAACGGGTAAGGCGCTTGGCCATCAACACACATCCAAGGTAGGAAAAGATAGACTTTAGATAAGGTGGTGGTAGCTAGCCAGGTGGACTTAACAAGCCCCCCCACCAACCAAACCAAGTACACAAAGGTATACTTGGTTTGGTTCCCTCCGCTGGGAATCGACCCCGGGGCCTCTTGGAGACCGGTGGTTTAGCCACTAGACCACAGATGCAGTTAAAATTGCTGTGTTCAGGTTTGGAAGGTACTACATACAGTGAAATTCGGGGTAAAGAAGCTTAAAAACTAAAGCATCATGTAGCGCGTGCGTCATCCTGGTGTAAAAAACTGCTTTGGGCTGCAGTTCGAAGGCGATTATCTGTAGAAAATACCTTTTCCATACATCTGTGTAAGAAAGGATTGTTGGCTATGCTTTAAATTTAGAGATTTTATGTATTTATAAGCGCAGTGCAATAGCATATTATTATAACAAGACACATAAGCAAATGTCGTTGTAAAATTTAAAAAACTAATGTACGTACATAAGTTAGCAACGTAACAAAATAGGCGCAGCGTCGCATCCTAACGCCATAACAAGTTATGAAACATGTTACTAATTCATGGCAACACAAACTTGCCTAATAGACGACAGCGCAAAAACACGGAGGAATTTCTGTGAAGAAAATATAACGTTAAACCCTTGGAGAGGCACAGCATTTGAAATTTAGACGAGGAAATGCGGAAAATGGGGCTTACCGCGGAAACACACGGACGTCTGTCGCGGCAGCGAGCGCGCTCGACTGTTTTGTATACTTCAACCGGGAAAGGTGACATAATAAATAATGTGATGGAGATTTTAACTGCTTGTAAATAAACGTGCGAATTTGTGTTTCGAAATAAAATGTTTTTGTAAAGATACATCTGACTGCGGTTTTCGTTTTCTTATAACTGCAATGTAGGTAGGACCTGGGAGCGTTGTAAAGAATAATTTCAATGAACTTTTTTTAAATACTGACTGCGATCACAAGAATTTTTATCATAAGCTTGCTGTAGTATTTCTTCTATCTAAGCTATGGTTAGATATATGATGTTGTCTCGAGCACACGAGAGTATTCTCTTTCTCCAAAACGAAATTTCAGCCGATTTTCGTTTCCTATTTAAAAAAAAAATCTAAAAATTAATAATCTTAATACAAAACCTATTTTGTATGACCTAAATTTCGGAAGAAATGGAAACCGCTGTAAATAGCAAACGATAATTTTGTTTCGGAGAAAGAGACCTCTGCTCTGCACTGCGTGGATCTGCGTCGCCTACGCCTCTCTCTCTCTCTGAAAATGGAACTGGGTAAGACGACTTCCGAAGAAGACAATTAAGGAAAGTGGACGATGTCGCCTGAAGGATGAAGACGCTTGCGTTTATATAAGTACAAGTCAAAAGACGCAGCGGCCACGCCCCCCATATCTGCCCGTGTGGCCCCGCTACTCTCTCGAGTGCAATTTGTCCAGGCAACGTCGTGAGGGCCCTCCACGATGAAACTAAACTGAACTTGTAGTTTTGTGAGCGAATAAGCCGACTTTTTTGCAGCCAGTCTTTTTTCGTTCAAACTAGCTTTAGAGCTCACCGCTTGCTGACGTCAGGCATTATTTTACCGTACTGCGGTGTGCCACTTCAAATGTTTGTTTTGGCAACAAATAATTTATGAATGCGGCAGCGTCGTTGCGCCTAAGCAAATGACGGACTCGATCAAGGATACCGTACCTACCACAGAATTTATAAATGTGAAATTTTGTCTGTCTGTTTGTTCTCCTTTCATATCAAAAGGAAACATTGGATTGAGGTTATTTTGCTGCAATAACTAGTTACACTTTTTATCTCTGTTAAGTACAATATGGAGACATTACATATTGTGTTAAACGTGTGACTAGTGCGTCAATTTTTTTAGTATAGCGGTGACCGCCACTAATCTTAAACACTTAACAATTACAGTTCCTGCAAATACTTCTGTTAACCTAACTAGGGTGTTTGGATACTTTGTAGTTTTTATTTGGCCCTTGGCGACAAAGGTTTTTTTTCACAAAGTGGCGCTTGAAACAAGTGCCTTAGGCGCTTTAAGTGAATTGCATACCTGATTGTAACCTCAGTGGTATAAAAAAATAGAATGTTGTTACTGAAAAAAGTATTAATTTGTTATAGGAGTTAAGCTCTGGCAAAACTAAAGCTACATTTATTTAGCTTAGTAGGCAACATAGGAGCTATATGTTTGTGTTAGCTCCAGCAGAACAATTCATTCCGCAACCAATAAGCTGAGTGCTTTAAGATTAAGGTCGCGGTGGATTTATGTGTACACCCCGTATTCAAATAGAGAGGGAATTAAAAAGGTTTCCTTAATTCTTAGCGTGAAAGTGAAGTCATGCTTGCAATACCATTTTGTATTAGGAAATTATTTATACTAAATAAGCAGCTTGCCCGTGTCTTTACACGTCCGTCACGTCCGTGACAAATTTTCAATATTTTTTTTTGTACAAACATTGACCTGACATTAAATACTAACACAACCAATAAAAATAATAGCCAAATAGGAACAGCCGTTCTGAATTGATGCGCGAACATACATTCGTGACAATTGTTTTTTATTTGTTTGACATATTTAACAAAATCTACATCGTAATGACTCGTCGTTGTTTGTTAAGTTCATCCCCCCATTTACTTTTAAGTTTTTTTTTATAAAAGAAGGAGGCAAACGAACAAGTGGTTACCTGATATAGAGTAGTCACAGCCGCCCATGGACACCCGCAAAACTAGAGGAAGGGGGGGGATGAGCCTCCGTAACACTCACTGGCCGAACGAGACACAACAGCACCGAGTGCCATTACTTCACGCCGGATATTCGTGACCGGGTGATATTACGCCGGGCGAGCCGGCCCAATGCGTGCTGCAACGCAGCGTGGCTCTACCACTCAGTTAGTGTCACTCATTTAGCACCACCCAGGGGTCACGTGTAGGGTCTCAAGGGTAAACCTACGGACGCGAATAACTTTAACCCCCAATGCACTAATAATATTATTAAGTATCAATGATACATACCAATACGTTGTTGCAGGTGGCACAGCATAGGATGTGAAGTGCTGCGCCCGCGCACCCCTCATGCGCCGCGAGCGGACATGGAGTCCCAGAGATAGTGTCAGGTAAGCTGGGCCGCTGAATAATAATAATAATGATTTTATTTACCACAGAAAAAACAAATATAAAGGTCTTAGAGAATACAAGTGCATGCGTTTAGCCTGCTCGCAGACGTGCAAAAACAAATACTAAAATACAAAACTAAATTGACTAAATAAATGTACCTAAAAATTAAAATAAAACGATAATTGGCTAGGGTATCTATGCTGAAAGAGATCTCTTCTAGAGATATGCTCACCCTTGTATATGTCCTGTGTAACCTGTGTATTTATGTAATTTATTTGTGCAATTAAGTATTAATAAATTAATTATAAGTTAAAATCATTAAAGTCTAATGTCGTCATTTTAAATATCCCTCAACATTATCAAAACATTTGTCCAAAAGCCATTTTGTCAGATTTCTCTATTATCCCTGTTAATATACCTTTAAATTATTTGGGAGTAAATTATAAATAACTACACTCATGTATACATTTCGCTTATACATGTTGCGATTAGGCAAAGCTCCTATTTTTACCCGCAATAAATTCCCTTTTAACAATATCCCACCCCCAGAAGGTCCCATTTTCTGCATCCAAAGCCTACAACATACCCGCTAAACACTGGGGCGCTGGAGTGAAGCATCCCCCAAGTTCTTCAATATACTTTTTCTCGAACCACCTCATGCCAGTTGGTCTATTGTGCGTCCAAATCATCTTGTCACCTATATTTGAGGCCGACCTCATCGGCGTCGTCCATCTACATTGGTAAAATGAAGATTGATTTACTTTGTTTTTTTATCGTTATTTCACAATGGAAAAGCGCTTGGCCTACATATTATCTGATAGTATCACAATTGGCTTAAATCTTCGTAGTAGCTGCAAACCCTAACATCACAGTCAGCGTAGACGCTACAAAAATATCTCGTAGTATGAATAGCTTTCATATGCTACGGCGTAGCACTCAACATTTTTGTGACGTTACTGCCGGCTTCTGCCTACAGAAATTATAGCGGCAATGATATGACTATTATTTTGACACCAGTTATTTAATTGTATAATAATAATCAAACTATAATGGGATGAAGAACCTAATTTTAATCTGGCGTTTATTTTTATTTTATTTATTAGGACAACCAACAAGACAAACACAAATACAATCAAAGGCGTTAAGTATGACCTCTACTTTCCATGATGAGATGGTTCCCTGCGTGGATAAGTTAGCTTGCACACTGTTATTTTGGCACCTCTCGTACAACCTAACGTTGTAAGTAAACCAAAAGCGGTAAAAAAATCTACATTCCGTAGCGATACAAGAGTACGTTAATATAATTCTTTCGAGAAATAATCTACAAATGAATACCTACCCACACCAAAAGATTTTAATACAACAATTTATATCGTCGTGGTTTCGAAGCGCCTTAAGTATTTTTAATTTTATTTTATTAGAGCAAATATAAGTAAATATAAAGTTTATTCTCTATTTAACTCCATGACAGCTTAACATAAAATACTATGGAGCGAAACAGAATAACCTAATAAAAATGTAAGCATGATTCAATTTCACCAATACTGTATTGTTCAAGGTTTTATGACGTTGCCTGTCGTTTTCAATTTACCTTCATTTTGTCTAGAGATCTTTATTTGCTGCATGACAATAATTTGTGTATTTTATGTAGCCCTATACAGTATACATGTCGGTATCCTATACTATACACGAATATTTATGCGAACTTCACAGTTCAATATTTAACATACATACATATTGTCTACGTGGGAGGCATGTGCCCAGCAGTGGGATGTTTATGGGCTGATAACGATAATGATGAAGATGACGTACATACATAATCACGCTTGTTTCCTCGAGACGTATTCAGATATCTTTGATTCTAATCAATGATACATACCAATACAAACCCACCACGCGAATGTGTTAAAAATTAAAAATTATTTTTTTAAAATGGGGGTGACCTGCGGAGTATCGATACAAATATTTTCATGTAAGAATTATTGTGTCATGCGTAAAATTAAGAAAGTTGACGAAAAAAAATGTTTTTAGGAGTCATAAGATTTATGGATTGTTTGTTATTGTTTTAAGAATTTGTTTCAAATTTCAACAAGGCCACGACCTTGTCCAATGATCAGGCTAACTTACATAAGTTCTTTTAATGTATTTAACTAATTCAGCGCATAGTACAACTTAAAAATACGTATATTTTCACAGTTTCGTGCAGGATCCCCTTTAAATAAAGAGACTATGACTACAATCCTTTACGTATAAAACAAGACTTAATTTATTTAAAAATGCCTTTACGCAAAATTGGCTATCTACAATATTTAAAGTCCCTCCACCGGCCGTTTTACCTTCCATCCCGTGTATAAATATGATTCGACGGCGCTGTACAAAAATATAATTCGGTCATTTGTATGTGCGGGCACGGAGGTGAGCGTGCACAGACTTTATGTGGACGGCTAGAGACTTGCAGCGTCGATACGGGGACATCGATGAAAGTGTAGTTTAAATGCTGTCCCACTGCTGGGCAAATGAGTCCATCGTGGAAATCAAACCAACACTACAATTAGTGGTTACTGGATTCATCACGCTTGCTAAATGTGGGTTATCATAAACCTAGGTCCATCAAAAATATGAAACATATTTTACCAAACCTAGCAATGGAATCCGGGAACTCTGAATAGCCTTAGAGGGGGTTATGAGGCGAAGTTTTCGAAGAAGGTAATAAGAAAAAGGCCGATTTTAAAGTGACTGCGTACTTTTTCATCATTCGACTCGTTCGTCATCGTCGTATATCATAAAACATAGATTAATTTCGTTAACATCATCGAATGGTTAATAAAACTCACACTTAGGTGCTTAAAAACATAATTATTAAGTCGTCCACGTAATATTTTATTCGTTTGTAAGTTTTAGAGTCTTTTAGTCGCTTCTTTGATACCATTTAACAATTTGATGTTATTTGCAAGTCTTATGGTCTGTCGTCATTACAATAATGTTACTAAGTAATACTCGTAATAGCGTTGTTGTGTTCCGTTAGACGTATGAAGGATGTAGTCTGTGTAGGGAGGCCAGTTAGTCAGAGAAAGGAATACTAAACTAGATTTCATCTCCTGTCTCATCGTTACATGAGTGAACAGGCATTATCTAGGCAAGTATGCTACATCCTAGGCTGCATCGTCACTTACCATCAGGTGAGATCGCGGTCAAATACTTGCCTATAAAGAATAAAAAATAAAAAATACCGTCAGGTAAGATTAAGGAAAACCGTTTGTCCGCTGTGAAATGAACAAAAGACGCTTTGACAAGCTGGGCATTGTATATCGATCAACGGGTATTCGTGCTAGTAGAAGCCCCGCTTGATTACTTCTCGCAGGGGAGATGGCGACGTGTCTGGGATTACTTCGCTGACAGGCTACCTTGTTTATGCTCTGCTCCGAGTTTTCTTCGTTATTAGTTTTAGAACGGTTTTAGAACGTCCATTGATTGGAACTTTATATGGAACATAATTTCATATTGCTTGGAAACTTATGAACTACTAGCTTTTGCTCGCAACTTCGCTTTTGTAAATTTTACGCAGGCTAAAGTAGCCTATTAACCCTATCTATCTTTAAACCAAAATTCATCAAAATCGGCTTAGCGGGTAAAGCTTGAAAGGGTAACAAACAAACAAATTAACTTTGCCATTTATAATATTACTTATAAAGTTAGATTACTTCTGCCGCTATCAAAAGGAAAAAACACCAATACTTTAGCAACAATTGTAATGAAATCAAAAACTATATATTTTTTTATTATTTACAGATAGCAGGATAAAATAATCTGATATGAAAAATAAATTAGACAGTGTGGCCCAAAATACATGACTCATTAAAATTAAATTATTTCAAAACGATTAAGCGTTTCACCCTCTTACCTGATGGTGGGTAACGGTGGTCATTGGTCCACATCCTCCCCACCCATCCCCACCTCTCGCCGGGTGCCACGTGGAACATTTTCCGGGCGGATATCTCAGTTTCCAACCTCTGGTTTCAACGAAGTGTTGGCGTTTTACGAAATGCTTTTGCTCCGTGTAGGGTCACCATGAATACTTACAAGTTTCAATATAGGATGGAATTAAAATAAACTAATGTGATCAATTTGTGTTGAAAAAAAAATGTTTTTTTATATAAAGACATATGAGTAATAAGTAGAGAAACAAACAAGTTTACATAAAGAAATACTAAACACAGGAAGAATATCTAGAAGCATTCAAAGGAACTTTATTCAATCAAAAGGTGGTAAACATTGCCGTTGCCTTATAGGTTAAGTTGTTTAATATGTTGTCGCCAGCCCATAAACGTCCCACTGCTAGACTTTCCACATGGACAAAAGCTCATGCGGAGATTGGGCCATAAACCACTACACTGACCCAATGCGGTTTGGTTATTCAATATGTGCCAGTTTTATATCACCAGCAGGGGAGCGGAAAAAGTTCTGTATAAATTATCCGACTTTTTAAATAATTTATAGACCACCTACTCAGTGCTCTTTTTACCGCGGCGGCCGTCAGTAATAGGCTCTCTTGGGCATAAAATCGTCCATAAATTTCGTTTGGAGCCCTGTAGCTGTGAACGTAACGACATTGCTGGTTACATGGGAAGCTCGCAATTCAGACTCGTTTTTAACTTTAATTTTCGGTTAAATTGTACACATACGTGCATATATGCAGCCTAATGTTGTATCGTTGCTTTGCAACATAAAATGTTTTAGTATCTGCCCAGGTTAGTAATTACTAGATTAGTGAATCGGCTTATACTATCTAGTAAAACATAAGCAGCCACAGTTGGCAGATTACTGATGTAACTTTTCAGTTAATTTTTTTATTCAGTTAACTTTTTACTTATATTATTTGGTAATTTTATAAATACATTAATAAGATTTATTAATAAGATAGTAAATAGCAAAATTAAATATTTTTATAGAAAGTCTCAAAGTATCGTAAACATACAACTCCGCAAATAATTGTAGCCAACAAAAACAATGCGCCATTTATATTTCCAAACACAGAAAGGCGCTATCGAAGTAATCCTCACTCAATTAAGACCAAAGTTCGTTAGGTACTTCTCGAAAGAAAGTCGGTCAATCACGCCTATAGCCAATTAAATACAATAATTAGAAACGCCAATTACACTTGAAAAGCACAGAGTTATAAACTACTGGAAAGAGTACAATAGGCCACCCATATTAAGATGTTTTATTTAATATATAAAAAGCTTTTATTACAGTCGAAGTCTTTTATTACTTTTACCACCTAATTAGTATACGAGCACTTCTCATCTTTTACAGAATTTACGGTTACAAGCAGCTAGTTGGATTGCGATAAAGAGAGCGTCAACACTGCTTTGCATCGGTAGCATTTAATCGCCTCTATACCACCGGTCTAAAACTCAAAAGGCCCTGTTTTATCCCCCAAGGTGTAATGAGCGCTTTGCCACTCGATCAACGAGGTATAACATTTTTATGTAATCTAGGCAGGCTCAACAAAGTTAAGATCGCTTACTCACCCAATATGGGTGACCAATCTAAAAAGTGCTCTGTGCTAAAACCTGCTTTGAGGCATCGGGGTGGATCATGGCTGCATGGAGGAACATTTTAAATGTCGGAATTCCTGTGCCCAACTGTCATGAGATGATGAACATGCTTCATATTTTAAACTCAAGCCCCAAAGCCGAACTGCACTACGCGTAAAACAGAAACTCAATGCATTATTGAATATCGCGGCTCTAGCACTTCAAGAAACTGAAGTGTTCTACAATCAGGGATGCCCAATTATACTTCAAGGGCGCAGTGTTGAGAACGTGCAGAGCTGTCGCAGTGCCACTCGTCTCCTTTTGAATTGCAAATGGCCTGTGGTATCTGCAGCGACCCCTGACCTTCGCACACGCGACGGCGCGATATCGCGCACCTCGCCACCATTTTGAATTTAGTCTGCCAGTGGTAGACTAAGGGTCTTTGATCATCATACGTTTTCTTGTCGCCTTGTTAATTCTTCGTCATCCAGTGGTAGATTTTTCTTGTCGCCTTGATATTTCTTCGTCAGTCAGTGGTAGACTTAGTTTCTATGATCATCATACTTTTTCTTGTCGCCTTGTTACTTCTTAGTCAGCCAGTTTTAGATTAAGGGTATTTGATCACCATACTTTTTGTTGTCGCCTTGTTATTTTTTCGTCAGCCAAGGTCTTTGATCATTATACTCTTGTTGTCTTGTTAATTCTTCTGGATAACATCAATAAGTTGAACCTCATTCAATCTTAGTAAGATGAAAGTAATGAAAAAGTGCAACCTTCTCTGCCTGAAAAAATCATTAAGACGAAGTGGTGGGTAGTCTCTTGATCTCCATTTGTTCCATTGTTAACGTGGAAAGGTCTGAACCAAGTTGTTGAGGAGTTTGATGGCGCTGCGGCTAGCGCGTTCGGCATGCGATCTTGCCCGCTAAGCAACTTTCGCAATGCCGGGTCGCTGGATGAGTGACCAAATAAAAAACATCTCGATCTCCTCCGTGCTTCGGAAGGCACGTTGAGTCATTGGTCCCAGTTGTTGTCGTAAGATGGCAGTCGTTAAAACCCACCAACCCGCATTGGGCCAGCGTGGTGGGTTATGGCCCAATATCCCCACGTGCTATTGTTCACGTGGGAGGCCTGTGCCCAGCTGTGGGACGTTTATAGGCTGATGGCTATCAAAACAAAAATTAAGATGGGATGGGATCTGGTTTCGAGATCCTCAGACATACATCAGATATCGAGGGTGTGGTGTCAGGCGTGCTCACGTGGTATTTTAAAACGTTATCTTTTCTCTCTCATTCCGTTTAAAACCTTATCCTTAACCTACTAAATCTTCTTGATGTTTAGGATAGCTTACAACATGACGCAATGCATCACTGATGAAGTGGAGGTTACTAACTTCTTCGGCGTCTTTTATATTCTTCTGCCTTACGCCTTCTTCTGCTTTATTCATAAGACTCGCGTGCTTATCATCGGTGCCACCGACTTAATGAGTGTTAAATTCTAGTACTTATACTGATTTAGCTGTCAACCCATTAGGAATTCATTTTTATTTTTAATAAAAAGTAAGTCCGGATCTGTATTTTTATGAACTCTTCTGCAGAGGGCAGTTGAAACGGTATTTATTACTTCGCCGCTACGAGTTTGCACTGTTGAAAAAATATGGCATGTTGTTTGTTTTTTCTACCTTCTACCTTCATTTGGAATTTACGTTTCGCATACGTTTTATTTAAGTTTCGTTTAATAAAATATTCTGTTGATGTATTAATATTTTTCCTTTTTACGTTAAATAAGAAAGTGTATGTGTACTGTTAAGTGTCAGATAGTCTATTTAGAACTTTGGTACATGACATACGGTCTATTATAATTGAACAGATTAAAAGTCATTTTACAAGGAGAGATCAGGCCAAAAAAAAACGGTAATTTAAAAAACTAAAATTCCCGACTGCGTTTTTGTATAATTTGGAAATGAAAAAACCCTAAAACAAGAAAGTCGTCGTACCCGATTGCACTTAACTTAAGAATCGCCAAAGTTGCAAAGAACATTTGTAGCAGTCTGGGCCCGGATCAGTTTTTTTATATTTTTAGTTTTATTATTGAATGAGTTTGTATGGTAACCTATATACATATGATACACAAATACTTTGAAGCTAAAATCCATGGAGCCGTGATTTTAGCTTCATCATGTGTCATTCATCAAGGTTACCATACAAACTCATTCAATAATAAAACTAAAAAAAAACTGGCCCGAGCCCCGACTGCTACAAATTTTCTTTGCAACTTTCAGGTTGCAGAGCTTGCCAAACCTTTGAATTTGGCGCCAATAATCCGCCATGTAGTTTTTTTTTTAAATTTTATTTACCCAGTGTCAGTCTCACAGTAAATATAAATCTAACGGCACCTCTCAAGCTAAAATCCATCGAGCCGATCAGGCCGCAGAATGTGCCAAACAATTATACACACGTACCTAGAGTATGTAATCATACTCTCGAAAAACATTACCCTCCTTCTGGCGCAGTCGGGTAAAAACACGCATTTTCGTGAAAATAGGAAACGTAAAATTGCTTTTCACATAAACGAAGCCAACTCTTTATTAAACTCCTTATTTATTGAAAACATGAACTTGGTGTTCAGATATCCGGCTTGAATTTCTCGCAGAAATGGAAAATGTTAACCGCCATAATTGCAACGGGTATCATAGCCAACTTACTCTGCCCCCGAGAAGCCTTAAGTTTTTAACGAAGATAAAATCTCTATCATGGGTGCGGTATTTTATAATAGTGCTTGCCTTTTACTCTATGTAAAACTTTGTTGAACCTGCAGAGACTCACTTATAAGAAATTAAGTTCTATATAAAAAGTATTTTGGGAACGGTTTAGCTCTAGTAAAATATTATAAATATGATTTCTTCGTAGTATCGCAGATTTTAGTTTTACTTATTTATTGAGTTGAGTATGGGTAAGTTATCATTTACAATATTAGGTACTAGTACCAAAATAACCTACAAAAATAATGTTTCAAAGCGTCGTCGGTTGATAATTTTATTATGTGCGAGTTCAAACTAATACTAATAATAAACGTGGAACCATTGAGTTAATAAAACTAGAGACGCAAGGTTCACAGTCGCTTGGATCACTCAACGTCACTGAGGCGTTTGCAGCCCCTGGGCCGACGTAACTCAGTGCGCAAACACTTTGTTTCACGCTGTCGTCTTCAGTCATATCCTCAATGCGTGGAACTCATATAACGCGCATTTTTACTGGGAGCCGGCAAATATTTGGCTTGGTCCAACTCCAGTATTTGATTGTTTGTATTGTCAGGCGCTGATCAAACAGCCCCTCGACGGATATTCGATATTACGAATGCTGTATGCTGGATTTTTTTTTAAAATCTAAGTGTACCTACCTAGTAGAAGAAATGGTATTATAAAAAAAGAATGTTAAACTTTTTAAACTATTGACCAATTTCAAGAAAAGGGAACTTCCCCTTAAGATTCTAAATAAGAGAAATTAATTAGTTTGAACCAAGCTTAAGCCGAACAAAGTTGCAAAATAAAGTAAAATTTTGTAAAGTAAAAGTCTGTAATAAACTTCGCGTCCCACATTAAAAATAAGGAAAAAACATAATTAAAAGCTGTTCATATGTTCGGGAGCTACGATGACACATAAGTACAGATACATAATCTATATTACAAATACAAATACAAATCTTTTTATTGTGAAATGTAGGTTAGTATACATAGATTGCTGTTGTTGGGTTTTTGGTGTTTCACTACATTTCCACCTTTTACAAGGTATACAATAATTTGATATAGTTAGGTTTGGAAAATCTCATACATTTAAAATTAATAGAAAAAGTAATATTAAGTTAATATGACATAATTGATTATATTAAATTACAGTATTAAATTGTGTTAATTAGGTATAAAAATGTCAAATTACATGCGATGTCATCATTAAATTAAAATTAATATTAAATTGTGCTATAATGTCAAAAAAAATAATACATTCATGTCAAAATTTTATTCAAGTACCTATCATTTTTTGGAAAAGTCAGTAAGGAAGTCTTCGGTTTTATAATAGACTTTGTCAATTAGAAGATTTAATAGTCTTTTCTTGAACTGATTAATTGGTAACATTTTAATGTCATTCGGGATTTTATTAAATATTTTACTAGCCATACCAAAAAAACTATTTGAAAATAATGTAGTTTTATGTTTAAGGGCGCACAATTTATTCCCACGTCCTGGTCTATGGTTTCTATGAGCATTTATTTCTGAAAAAGTGGAAAAAGCATGTTGATTTTTTTTGACAAATACCGAAACTTCAAAAATATATAAGGATGAGAGCGTCAAAATATTAAGTTGTTTAAAAACTGGTTTGCAACTATCAGTAGGCTTTAGACCCTTTATAGCCCTTATACATCTTTTTTGTGCTTTAAAGACCAGATTTTTGTTACAAGAATTACCCCAAAACATTATGCCATATCGTAATATGGATTCTATGTATCCATGATAGGCCATAACAACAGTTTCTGTGTTTGCATTTTTGGAAAGCTTGTATAAGATATAAGTAGACGTACTTAGTCTTTTACAAAGCATTTCAGTATGTGACTTCCAGTTAATTTGGTAGTCAATTTGGACACCCAGAAATTTAATGTTAGAGACTGATTCTATTACACCGTCATTAACCTTTAGAGTCACTTTTGGTAGAGGAGTTTTCGGTCTAAAATGCATAATTTTTGTTTTATTAGTATTAAGTATCAGGTTGTTTTTTTCCAACCAGTCATTAAGTTTTGTCATGGCATTGTTTATTTCTTCTTCATAAGTTTGACTATTAACACATTTGATAATGGCAGTGCTGTCATCGGCAAACATTATCATAGGGTGTTCAATAGACTTTGGAAGGTCATTTATATATATAATGAAGAACAAAGGGCCTAATATACTGCCTTGTGGTACGCCTACCTCCACATTTCTGCAGTCTGACGAATAATTCTTATTTATTCCTGATTCCTTACATAACTTTGTTACAATAGTATACTGTTTCCTGTTTCTAAGATATGACCATATTAGATCATGGGCTACACCTCTTATACCGTAGCAGTAAAGTTTTTGCAGAAGTATATTATGGTCGACATGGTCGAATGCGCTTGACATGTCCATATATAATGCACATTCATGTTGTTTAAGGTCAACTGATTTCATGACAGGTTGAAGAAATTGATGGATAGCCATATTTGTGCTTTTTTCTCTACGAAACCCAAATTGTTCTTTAGCAAACAAGTCGTACTTCTCGAAAAAGTTGTAAAAATAATCACGGATAATTTTTTCAAATATCTTTGAGAATACATTTAATTGAGCAATCGGTCTATAATTTTTTACGTCGGTGCGTTCTCCTTTTTTATATATTGGCTTTACCATGGCAATTTTTAGGTCATCAGGAAAAACGCCAGTAGTCAACATCAAATTAATAATATGATTTAAAGGGTCAGCTAAATGTAAAGAAAATTTCTTTATAATTTTAGTGGGAATACCATCTATTCCAACACTCTGTGTCACTTTTAATGATCGTATTATTTTTAATACCGCATCGCTCGTACATTGTGAGATAAATATAGAATTTGACACATTACAGCATTGTGAAAAAAGAGGGTCATAATTTTTAAGTCGACGTGCCGCATCCACAAAGTAATTGTTAAATAGGTTTGCTATTTCTGTAGGATCACTTATTTTAACACCGTTGTTATTGTGAACTAGCTGTGCGGTTTCGGTAGGAAGCTGATGTTTGCTATTATTTATGACATGCCACGCTGCCTTAGATTTATTATTGGATGATCTGATGTAGTGATTATTTTGGGCGAGTTGCGTGAGCTTTATGACCTTTTTATATCTGCGACAATAATTTTTAAGCAAGAATTTATTTTCTTTGGTCGGGTAGGATCTATACATCCATAGCAGCTGTCGCTTCCTCCTACTACAAATCCGAATACCACGCGAAACCCATTTGGGTTTTTTGTTACTTCGTATTGTTATTAACATTTGAGGAAAACAAAGATCGTGAAATAAGGTAATTAACTCTATAAAAGCACAATAAGCTTCGTTAACATCTTAGGCTTCATAGACATCGCTAAAACTAAGTGCTTCAAGAGCTTTCTTAAACTTCTCCATGTTTTCCTCACAATAATCCTATCCTCAATATCCCTTTTAATTATACGCCAGAATTTTAATCGACATGTTTTGTTGATATGGCACTGTAAGGTTTGAGATGCGTGATCAGACAATGCAAGTTCGGTTACTTTACTTTTACTACCTCGAATTTTGTGTGCAAAGTTATCCAAGCAAGTCCCACTACTTAGTCTGGTAGGCTCTCTAATTTGTAACTTCAAATTATAATTCAATAATATATTTTCAAAGTTAATGGATATTTTAGTTTTCTTTAAAATGTCTATATTGAAGTCACCACAGATAATTTTTTTTTTATTATTATTGCACAATTTATTCAATAGTAAGTCAATTTTATTCATAAATAATTCAATGTCAGATTTAGGGGGTCTGTAAATACACACTAAAATAAGATTTTCACGAACCAAGCTTACCGCACAGGCTTCAAAAACACATTTAATACAGAATTTTGAGACATCAATAACCTCAAAATCAAAACCTTGGCGAATCATGATGCAGGAACCCCCTCTACGTTTGTCCCTTGTGTAGCTGGTTACCAATTTATAATTAAGCAAATTCAAATTACATAAGTCCTCCTTGCACATAAAATGCTCTGTGATACATAAGATATCTACGTGTATGTTTTTTGAAGTAGTTTCATCATACATTGCCACTGTCAACAAATCTGTTTTATTTAATAGGCCACAGATATTTTGGTGCATTACAGTTATATGTTTAGACACGAGAAAAGCTGTCCCTGTCAGATACTACTTGAACAGGTTGAATGGAACTTTCACTGACTTTCAAGTCTGAATAGTATTTCTTAAGTTCTGTAATAAATTCATTCAAACCAGTTACTATCTTCACAAAACCTCTATTGTTTACATTTCCCTGCCTAAAAGAAAACATGTCACGTGTATATTTCAAGTTTATACATGAGTCAAGCAAGTAAGCAAAGCCATAACGACAATTACTGACATACAGACATTTATTAAAAGTTTCAATTCTGTTGTTAAATAATGTTGCATTTCTGTTGATTTTAAATGTTGGAGAAACCAGTATAATATTTGTATGGTCTAGTAGAATAAGTTTTTCTCGTATAAATGCTACAAGTTTGCTAAAATTTTTTGTCGTTTGGAAATCCATTTCACCTATAAATATAACACAATAGTCGTTTAAGGTGTAATCCTGTAATTTTTGTTCAATATTTGTTAACAATTGTTCCATACCTGCACCTGGTGATGAGTAATGACATATGTAAAAGTTATTATCAAACACTTTCTGCATTATTCCTAACACTCTATTGGTATTGTTACTACTTAGCACTAGTAATTTATTTTTATTTATTGTACTTAGATTATTAACACATTCTGTGGTTATTGTTGACGTATTGACATTTGTTACGAAAGAAGTTTGTGTTGGTGGTGTTGTCTGACTCGTATCGCCATCTTGTGAGCTGCTGCACCTACGTAGTGAGCTTGTATCAGACTCAGTGACGTGCTTATTCGTTCCGAAGGGGAAGGAGTTTTGTGTTGGCTGACTTATAGCGCCATCTTGCGAGCAGCTGCATATCTTCTGTTTAGTTGTTTTATCAGTGATGTTTAATGAGCTCGAATCAACAAAATGCTTTATGTTATGCTGATTTGGAGTTTGAAAAAGTCCCCGAGTAGACAGTTGTATTCGCTTCGCTGTCGGTGTATAGAATTTTCCTGTTTTTATATTATAAGGTGAGGCACGCAAGGTTTGAAAGGAATCCCTGAGCATTTTCAACTTTTTTTCGCATTCCATATTTTTTGCTTTTAAAGAGCAGTTTTCACTGTTAAGGTTAGATATTTCTTCATCTGCACTCTGAAGTTGCAACCGTAACCTATTTATTTCTTCCTTAAGAGGTTCTAAGCTTTCATTTGACATGTTTGGTAGGCTAGTGGAGCTACCATCTAAGATACTGTTCAACGTTGAGTTTGCATTACTAGCCACTGTTTCTCCATCAAAAACATTTGAATCGTTGCTGAATGATTGTGTTCTTCTGTTACGACGAAAAGTTATATTTTCAAAAAAGTTCATTTTAGCGCCCCCTTTGTCACGCCGAAGGAACGTTTGAAAACTCGTAGGTGCGGTAAGAACCGTTTGCTAATAGTCTATTTAATTAACACCCCGTTACATAGATGTCGTTGTTTGGAAACGACTTTAACTTTAAATTTATAAATGTCAGTTAAAAATGAGTCATAAAAGATTTTGATGCACAAAATAACTGCTTTAACTTTGCATTATTAGTCTAATAAGCACTATTTTATGTTTATTCACTGATTGCTATGTCAAGAAAATATCAAAAAAATTCACTGTCAATAAGATTTTTATCACTCAGCACTGCTTTTTGCTTAGTTAATTTGATCGGTGTTATTTTTGTTGGTAAATTGATGTAATATCACTGACTTTAGTTAGATAACACTAGCACTTGAGCGTTGCATACTTGGCAACGGTTTAATTATGTATTTGCACTTAATTTTTGTGGTTTTATATTTTTAATTTGAGAAAAATACACAGTGACTTTGTTATCGTGTGACGGCGGCGCCACCAAAATGTTTTATATTAATAAAAATCAATTTCCGAAATGTTTGTACGCGCATCACTTGAGAACGGCTGTACCTATTTAACTAATTCTTTTTTTGTTGTGTTCGTATTTGTTAGGACCACAGACATATACGATACATCTATGGTTAAGACAAGGTTTGTGTGAGTGACATAGAAAACAGCAAAGAGGACTTAAGTAATAAAGACAGTTGGAAGATATTCAAATAAAATAAACAGAAATTGACAGATTTGACATTTACCTTATTGATTATTAAGGCCTGTTCAAACCTGAGCGGTATTCGCTGCCGCTGTGGGTATATACCGCGCGGTTGCCGCGCGGGTTTCGCTCAGGTATTTAGTATAAAGTTCCGCGGCTAGAGCGACCTACGCGGTATTTTTGCTGCCGCTACCCATAGCGGTAGCGAATACCGCTCAGGTTTGAACAGACCTTTAGGCGGTACACGGGCGGTACGAAGATCTCCGGAACAGCTCGTCACCTATTAACAACATACAGATACACAAAAATGAATATGAGAAATTAAAAATCAAAGGAAATAAAAAAAACCTGTCGATTATTTAACGCCCGCTTTAAACTCGCCTCTCACTTCGACCCTTACCTTCTGATCAAAGGTGACCTTTGTGACGCTAGCATAGAGCTGAATTTAGAGAATGCGAATTCGTCAGCGACAAACTTGTTTTTCAATGAGTTGACAAATTCGCATTCCCTAAATGGACTTTACAGGTCGAAGTAAGTACGAATTTAAGATCGATCATGACATTGCTTTGTAGTTGTAGTAATACAAAATATTAGCAACAGTAAATATTAATTTTAAACAATGTGATTAATTAATAAACTTCGTCCGTGATAGCACAAATTAAGTAATAGTTACTTAGTGATAGTTTTATGAAATCAGAAACCTTTACTGCTGGCGACCTCTCAAAGTGTGCCTCATGTCACTTAATGACCATCAATATCAAAAATACAAAATAGAACATAAAGATTTTATTAATACTTTATTGCACAAAGAAATTACATTAATACACAAGTTACACAGGACATATACAAAGGTGAGCTTATCTCTAGAAGAGATCTCTTCCAGCCACCCTAGCTTTGGTGATAAAATTAATTCTGCGGGACTAATTGCGCTATACAAAACATACATGAACATACATATGAATAGAATAATGCTATGTCATACATGTGTAAATGATTTATTTAATTAATCTGCTTATCAGAGGAATGTTTAAGATTAATAAACTTATGACAGCTAAACAACGGATACTCGATAAGCTAACTTTTGAATCGTGCCTTAAAAGTAACCAATATAAGGTTTTATAACAATGATTTGTTTTAAGATATTTAACAGTTGACTACCTTAGGTCGGAATTAAACTCACATCCTCTGTAATCCGGTATTGACGCTGTCGCTATAAAAACATAAGTCAAAAGAGTTGAAGAATTTTGACAACTCTAACCAATAACTCATTGGCGGAGTGGTTAACGCAGCCGCCAGGGTTGCGGATTACGCGGGTTCGTTACCACCAGAGGTCGTCAACTTCTTTCAACATTTGAATAATCTTAAAATGTATCTAAGTGTTATTAGCATATATATACTGGCCTGCCTAAATAAGTATCACACTTTTGAAATTGCAATAACTTTTTAAGTACACAAGATATACTTTCGAAACAAAAAGGACTCGAAAAAGAGTTAGTTAGTTACTATAGTTACAAAGAAAACTGGTAAAAATTGCTATAAAAGGTTTTTTATTTTAAATCTCTAACTTCTATAGTTTAGAAAAAAATGATATTTTAAAAGTGTGATACTTTATTTTTGCAGGCCAGTGTATATCAAAAACTACAAATGATTTGCTTCATAAAACATTACTTAAACACACCTCACTAATTGTCGAATGTTGTACACTCCGACAATATCGATAATTGTCTACAAAAGGGGTGTCAAGGAACGGGCAATTTATCAGCGGGTGCTATCGAGCACCGGGACGGGCCCGCTTCCCGGGAATCTCACAATGGGAGCCGGGAACGCTCCTATTTGCCGACGGAACAAAGCTGCCAATGCCGGCTGGTTTGCTCAAGTTTTATTTAGCAAGCGTAATGGTTAAGTAAAGATGTAACAATAAAATATTTCGGGTATGTTAGTTTATAATTTAAAGTTTTAACATTGAAAATGTTTTTTCGATCGCTCTGGTAGGGCCCCATTTTCGCTGAAAGTGTGTTTGCCCCGTGGTATATAGTGGTTTAAGGCCATGAGGACGTATGAGAGCTCAAAAGACGCAGAATTTGAATGGCTTTTAGATCGTGAAAAATTTTTTTGTAAAAGCCTAATTTTTTTTCCGAAAATTGTTAAAAACCAAAAAAAAACCTTGATTTTTTAACACCGTCCCTCGGAATATCTTCGATATCTCGTGAACGAGGTCGAAATCCGAAAAACTGAGAGAGACGCCTAGAGATATTGAAACGGGGAACATTTTATGGGCGGTATGATGATGAGATGAGATTATCTTAATATGGCAGTCGTTAAAAGCCTTCAACCTGCATTGGGCCAGCGTGGTGGGCTATATCCCTTTGTGCTGTTGTCCACGTAGGAAGGCGTGTGCCCAGCGTTACGACGATTGTATGGAATGATTAAAGACTGATGAGAACTAGACTGATGACGTGACGTGATGACATACGGTACCGAAACGTGGTCGCTCACTATGGGCCTAAAAGGCAGGCTCAAAGTCACGCAAAGAGCAATGGCGAGGGCTATGCTCGGGGTTTCTCTACGTGATCGAATCAGAAATGAGGAGATTCGTAGAAGAACTAAGTAACCGACATAGCCCAAAGAGTAGCCAAGCTCAAGTGGCAATGGGTAGGGCACCGATGGCCGTTGGGGCAGAACTGTTCTCGAGTGGCGACCGCGCACCGGAAGACGGCGTGTGGGCAGGCCTCCAACGAGGTGGTCCGACGACCTGGTGAAGGTCGCGGGTAGCCGGTGAATGCGAGCAGCACAAGACCGGTCGTGGTGGAGATCCTTGGGGGAGGCCTTTGTCCAGCAGTGGACGTCCTCTGGCTGATAATGAGAACTAGACTGACGTGTGTTAGTACCTATAGTTATTTTATAATGATTTCTGAATTCCCAAGTCGTGCAAAGAGTTTGTGATCACCAACCCGCATTCGACAATTAACCTGACATTAAGTATATTTTTGTATTTAGTGACCAACTATTTTAAATTTTTTGTTTGTTTTGGAGCAAAGTAGTTCATAAGCAGGAAGCTTTGACTATATATATGTCTAGACGGAGCATCGCGGTACAAACGCTTCTCAAAATTCGTCCGGTTTTTGCTCGGACCAATATTTGGTCCGAGGGTTTTTGTATTGAATTTGAAGTGTACGTGACAGCCGCGTATGACTGACACTAGCGCGAATGGTTGCCAGCGAATGCCTAATTTCCGATAACGTAGGGAGAAATATTTATGCTCAATACAATTTTAAAATGATTCATAACATATCATAACTTTTTAAATTAGGTATGTCTATCGTATATGTAGGTAAAACGCATAAAAGAACCTGGTGTGCTTAGAATAAATTGATGATTGAAAGCGAGGGCGAGTACAATAAAATAATGCGCTAATGGAAGCCTGCGTGCGTATGATATGTTTGTAATAGGGACGAAATAGAAGCAACAGGCAGGATGATTTACATTTAATACTTAATCAAAATAGATTTTTTAATTAGAAATTTAAATATTCTAAATTAAAATCAAAACAATTAATGGCGTTCTCTTTGTATTTGTTTCTTAAATAACTTTCGTTTGGATGTTACATCATTTTTCATGTTCTCTAATTTCTTATTATGTTAAAACCTTATAGTTAAATATTTCGACAACGACTTTTTCTACCGGATCAGTTAGAAATCTGAAAATTAAAATGTTTGCTATGTGGTTGAACAGTTCTAAAGGTTACATAATGTGATGACTGCTCATCAATATCCGTGTCCAATAGTTTACATGAGACGAGAAATATTGACCTTTTAGGGGCACAAACATATACCCGCACTTTCTCAAACATCGTCATCATCATCATCAGCCTATAAACGTCCCACTGCTGGGCGCAGGCTTCCCATGTGGAGATAGCACGTGGGGATATTGGGCCGTAACCTACCACACTGGTCAAATACGTGTTGGTGGATTTTAACAACTATCATATTATGACAACAAACGTGACCAATGGCTTAACGTGCCTTTCGAAGCACGGAGAAGCTCGAGATGTTTTAAATTTGGTCACCCATCCAGCGACCCGGCATTGCGAAAGTTGCTTAACGGGCAAGATCGCAAGCTGAACGTGCTAGCCGATGCGCCATCGAGCTCTGAAGCATACAATACTACCATCCCCTACATACATATACTTAAACACACACTTCTTACATAAATTTTTTTAAACATAATAATTTTTTTATTCATTTCGAATATCGATACCATACCACAATAACAATTTATAATAATAGTATTATAAAATGTTAAAGTAGGTAGGCACTTTTGTTTTGTTTTAGAACGGAACCTATACTTCAGCCAAATTCGATGACGAGTGTTTGTATACTGTTATACCTTAGTTGCAGTTGGATTTTACTTTTTCTTGAGAGACATTCACAAGAAAACAGTTAACTATTGTGTCTGTTCTTTCAAAAAACAGTAAAGATCCTAGTGAAACTAGACATTTGCACAAATGACAGTAATATGTTTACAAATATTCGGCATCGAATAGGAACCGTGACATTTATTCACGCTCTTATAAATCAGACATCAGTTTAAAAAAAAACTTTGAAAGCGTTGAAATAAAAATTATATTTAATGTATTTACTTTATTTACAACAAGACCATGTATAAATACTAACTTACAAGACTGACTATTTTTTATCATACTTATATTTAAACTTACTTTTATTGTGCCACCAATAATGGGAATTCTACATTTTGATACCAGCAACACTACGCATACATGGCCGTTATTATTGTTAAACTTTAAATTTTCATTAAAATTTATCGATACTTATTTTTAAAATTTCCCTGAGCAAACGGTCATTTTGCGAACAATTTCACCGAAACGCGAGAGGTAAACACTGCTTGACGGCACAATGACACTGACCGCCAGGATTGCGCGATAGACCAATAATGGCCTATAAATTTTTCTACGTTTTTTTACGGCCAGGGTCTATCTAGACATGTATATAATCAAAGGCAGGAGGTAACTTTGCTCCGTAATTTCTCTTCACAAGTCTGTCATTTAATTTTTAAATGGAGAATAGTTATATTTTGTCATTTTTACTTTGCTCCGATAGGACAGGGATAGAATAGAAAGCAGTTGTGTTATAAAATCACCTTTACTTATGAGAGATCAATTTAAAAATCACATTTTGTTTTCATTACAAGTTTAGGAGATGCAAAATAGATTTTACTCACTTTCAAGTTTTCACCTTGTAGAGCGATTCAATTCTCCCATTCACAGAAAATATTAATGGCTGATATTGACATCTGTCAATACTGGTGTTGCTAGATCAAGAAAAATATTTTCAGATGAAAATATTGGATTCTACTAAATAGTAAAGTATCAGTACGCAAATTCTGATTTGATTTTTTTTCGGAAGTGGAAAATTTTTACCACCCTAGGAGCAAAATAGGACCAGATTACTATTGCCACGGTAATGTTAAAAAACAACAATAATAAATTATTTGGTATTCTTAGATAAGTAGCAATTTTTCTTACTATTATTAAGACTAGACTAGATTGTACATAGAAACTATATTTATACAGTAGACAAATTATAAAATTTGTCTATTCGAAATCTCATTATGCAATGCTTGCCGGTTGTTCAAATTTGAATAAATTTTAAATTGATCTAAGTATATTTTTCTCTACCTAATCTTGTCCTGTAAGGAAGAAGATACATACATATAATTACGACTATTATCCCCGAAGGGTTAGTCAGAGACTAGGCAATGAGGACAGCAAAAGCAGTCCTCTGCCATAGTTCACTTTTCACCAAATAGCGACTGCACATGTGCTCAGCGTGACAGGTGGTGAGCTCATCACCGCTTTATGCTGTTGGATGTATGTGTAAACTTTAGTCCGTTAGAAAAAAAGGAAAAGATAGTAGTATTATTTTACATTTTCTTTTTATATTTTATATAAAAAGAAAGATTAAGCCAAAGAAAAAGGCGCACTTCGACCAGAGTCTTTAACTAATAAGGGATTCTCAACTAATTGACTGAGTGGTTTTGGCTTCTCACCAACAGATAGTGTATCTGTTGGTGAGAAGCCAAAACTACTACGTCGTTTTTTTGTGAGACTGAACAAATAAGAGATGTTCGCTGTTCTGTAACTTACTATTGTAAGTGTGTACACATAAATGTCACAGGGTGTTTGATAATAGGTAGGTATAAGACCACTATAATTGGCTATTTGACAGTTGTAACAATTAAATATGAAATATGTCGGTTATGGTAGTTTATAATTTAAAGATAATTATCCAAAAGTTTTTTAATTACTTAAGATAATTTCAAAATATTTTATTTTTACAAAATAAATTTGCGATATTTTCTCTGTGGATTACAAAACCCGAAACACGGGCGGCCATGATTGAGCTTCGTGTGACGTCACATTTCACAAATAAACAAAAACTATTTGTCAGGTTTCAAGATAAATTTGTTTAGTTTATGTCATAGAATAATAACTAAAGCATAGAAGGAGTCCAAATAAGACTCGTATAGTTGTCCTGTTTTTTCAAATGGGCCATAAACGTTGAAAGGAAAGAGACAAAATAAGTTGCCAAAAGTTGTTGCTGGTCGCCGTTTATGATACCGAATTCAAAAGCGATCTATACATGTGATTCGATGTCAAATATTCTATGGCTAATATTTGACATTGGCAAGGGGCAACGCGAACGTATAATCTAATTAGGTTATATTTTTGTGTGTGCATGTCACAATTTGTCACATAATATCGCATTAATTTGTAAAATTTAATAATTTAGCTAAATAATAATGCAGTGCTTGTGCTAGTAAATCCAAGCCCAGCGAACAAAGAAGGCCCTGCATTATTGTGAGATGTAAATAACATTCTTCCCGAATGAAAAATAAAGATGAAACCATCGGCTTCCATCGGTGAGTAGACAACAAACCAATAATTTGCTAAAACTCTGTACAGAAGTGCAATAATGTCTAGTAATTTAACTTTATTATGCTGTAGTCATATTTTAAACAAGGCTGCAACGCGCGCCTACGCGGGCTTAAATTACACGCTGGTAGTGGTAGGACAGACAAGACTACGTGGAGACGGTTTATATCAAATTAAATTTATTATTATGCCATTTTAATCGTTATTCTGCTATCGTGACGAAGATGAATCCAAAAGTCAAAGATCATTAAAATCGGTACAGCCGTTCTTGAGTTATAAGTGGTACTAACACGACTTTGTTTGATATTATATACGAGTAGATATAGGTTTAGGTATGGAACAAGTTATTATTATATCAAATGAAGCATATATGTAATGTTGTTATAGGAAGTGTATTTAGACCAAGTAAAAAATAAATCCAATGAACGTTATATGCTTTTAATTAGTTTTATTGTAATTATATGAAATGAAACACACACGTAGTAATATTTAACGTGTTTTATTCTAATTTCTTTAAAAATAAATGATAATACACATTATTAAGAGATATGAATCATACTGCTGTGTTTTATTTTTACTGTCCCATTTTTAGTAGCTCTCTGTTAGAGAATTTAGTCTTTTAATACTAAACTAAGATAGTTAGAAAATAACATGAGGCTAATTGTCTAACCTCAACATCCATTGAAATCGCCCTCAAACAGAAGTGCATTGCTTCGCTAGTTTGCATTTCTGAAACTATTTTTAAATATGTATTTTAGGCCAAGCAATGCACTTCCACTTGAAAACGACCGCGACAGAACAGATGCCGAAGTTAGACAATCAGCCCACAGGTTCTTGTTAAGTAACAGCTTTTAAATGAAAGTTTTCATGTACCCAGGCCTTAGCCATCAGTGTTTTTATACCAAATAATTGTAAGTATTAATAGGTATCTTTAATTTTGAATCAAATCTTTCATAAATAGCAACTTCTATAGGTATTTTTTAGAATAAAATTGTTGAATTTTTATATGGACAAACAGCATCTTTCGATATCGATAAAATGTCAAAAGGGATCACAGCACAATGAAATTGTTTGACAACAAACGGAGTGCACACACCAATGTCATAGCACTCCTTTTAAGCTTAGTTATTATTCTGAGATTTATGTGGTCTGACGTCACAGGGCTAAATGTCACGTGACCAACCGATTTGCACGAAATTTGAAATGAATGAAGAAAAATGAGATTTTTTTCCTATTAAATAAAGCTTTTTCGAGAAAAAAACTGTTGTAACGGGTATAAAATATTATAATTTTCATGAGCGTTTGTAATTTTTAAAATACTTTTTCGAAAACTGTCATGTAAGAGGTCACGCAACCGTCCGATACGTACGCAATAGCGTACGTAGGTTTAATTCCAACCCGAGGTTGACTTTTTTCGAAGTCTATCTTTTTTACTATACACACATTAGCAAACTCAAACTCAAAATATATTTATTCTATAAACTCAATTAATAAGCACTTTGAATCGTCCAAATGTTTAACCTACCACACATTCAGGACGTCATTTTTTAACTGTGGCAAAGAGCGGGCGCAAAAAACCACAGCGCACAGAAGCAACGACATTTACAAAAAAAGACATGTCGTTACCAGGTCATAAAATACAAAATAATAATTTGAATGTAAAATATTTAAACGGTACTCCATATAAATTAATTATAGACAATTAGAAATAGCTGTTGGAGTACTTGTAGCATTTTAGTTCAGAGTCAAGCTGTTTTCTCTTCTTTGTAATATGACACTTTATAATAAGCTTTTTTATAAAGCTTTTCTTTGATTTTGGTTTTGAATTTATCAAGATCTAATTTCTGAATATCAATTGGTACTTTGTTGTAAAATCGTACACACAGACCCTTAAAAGAATTATTTATTTTATGAAGCCTAGTATAAGGTACTGCTTATTTGTTCTTACTTCTAATATTTAAATTGTGAATATCACTGTTTTTTGAAAACATTCCAATACTTTTGTAACATACATCAGATTTTCATAATGTATTGTGATGCAAATGTCATTATACTTATATCCTTAAATCTCTCTCTGAGAGCGTATACGAATATACGAAAATTACATTCATACATTACGCAATTTTCTAATAACTACACTAAATACTGAAATAAAATGTGCAACCAGAAACAAAATATGGTAGTTTTAATCATCGTCATCAATCATCATCATCATCAGCCTATAAACGTTTTAAAGCTGGGCAGAGGCTTTGAAATTAATTTCATCTAGGCACACATAACATAACATTTTATCTATGGATTAACACATATCTCTCATTATAATTACTACGCTAATTAATGTTACATCGAGTACCTACGCGTGTCAGATAATCAAATGGATTAAGAATAAAATAAAGCATTATACCCATTCAGTTCTTAAGAAAAATATTATTAACATGACCCTTATCAGAATCCAGAATTGACGTAGTAAGCCTAGGCGATAATTTTGAAAAAAAGTACCTGTTAACAAGCAATTAGTTATGTATTATTTATACATTACAAATACTTTCTAAAAATACAAAACATTTAAACGAGAAGTGAAGAGGCACTTGTAGGCCGGCAGGGTGAGAGTTGGAGTGGAGTCATTTGCCGTGCTGTTATGGCTAAATCGGGTCTACGAATTTAAGTTTTTCATACAAACTACTAATTATTATTTTTTCTAATTAAAGCTAATTGTAATGAAACTTTGCATGCTAAAGTAAAAGACAGATCTTAATCACGCTGAGTCCACTATAGAAAGTTTAAAATCACAATAACTCAGCTATCCAATAAGGATCCGGTCACTTACGGCCAATTCCCTGAATGACCACTTTGTAAATTCCTACATCGGCCATTTCCTTGTAAGGGCTTTTCCTACTTCAGCCATTTCCCTGAAAGACCACCATGCAAATTCCCACTTCGGCCACTTCCCTGAAATACCACTATGCAAATTCCCACTTCGGCCACTTCCCCGAAAGACCACTGTGGGAATCCTACTTAAGAAATTTCTCCGAATGACCGCTCCGTGAATTCCTAGTTCGGCCGTTTAACTTGAAAAATTTGACTTATTAACGTGTCGCTGGCGTTGAACTGGTAGTGCGAAAAAACCCCGAGCCCAAGATGCACTGTAATTTCGTCTAACTGATTTTTTGAAACCTGCTACTGGGGTGAATTAAATAAACCATTCCTATGTCCAACCGGAAGCAAGTAAGAATAACACTACTTTCCAATAATAGCTAGTTAAAAGATGAAAATGTTTCTAGAAGGGGTGCTGCGTTTCAATACAAGTATATAATAAAAGATAAAGGTATAAAGTTGCTATATTTTGCCAATGTTGACGGCGGCGGCGGTGGCAGGGCGGTAGGATAGTGGTTAATGTAAGTGGTCATTATGGGGAAATGGCCGCTAGGGGAAGCGGTCGCTCACGGATTGTGGCCGTTCAAGGAATGTGGCTGTAGCCAATAGGAAGTGGCCGTTCAAGGGAAGTGGCCGATGGGTGATGTGGCCGATCACGGGAAGTGGCCTTTCAAGGGAAGTGGCCGATGGGTGAAGTGGCCGATCACGGGAAGTGGCCGTTCAAGGGAAGTGGCCGATGGGTGAGGTGGCCGATAACGGGAAGTGGCCGTTTAAAAAAAGTGGACGTAGCAGACTGGATTAAACGTTTTAAAAAGTGTGTTATTCAAACTATTTAGATCTCTGTATTTTACTTTTGCATGCAAAGTTTCATTAAAATTGGCTTGTCGGTTTTAAAAATTTAAACTTGGAAGTTTGTATGGGAAACTCACAGAAATATATTATTTCTGTGGGGAAACCGAAATGCGTAAACCGTGTTTAATGAAAACAAAAAAAAAAGGTAATCAAATGAAACGTCAAAAAATACAAAAAATGAATTTGTTATCATTCCATTCAACGTCCTCGGTTCGACTCCCAGGTCAAGCAAAGTGTGCATGATGCATACCTGGGCTTTTCAACCGCAACCTGTATTTGGCAAGCATTAATCGCAAAATTAACGACTTGATTTCCCAGCAGTAGTGTCCTCTTCCTCTAGATATCCCTAAATAAAAATCTGTTTCATTGGGTGTGAGTTACAACGGTTTACAAGGTCAGCGAAGCAGCAAGTCAATAGGAACAGAAAGTTTAACGGCAACATGGTAAAACTTTACGGATAAAACTAAATGTGGATTGGGGTAACTATTTATAGGGCCGACGGGCTATTTCCTACGCGAACCGACTTTACGTAGCTATTTCAATCATTTGAGTATTTTGGGAAGTGCCAATTTTATTTTGTACTCCTTTTTTAATGGAAAAATATCTTTTTTGAGTACAACCGGGCTTAACGTGGCACGGATGATTATGTGGGATTCTCCCTCCAGCTCCCTGTCCAGAAGGCTTCAACAAAGATTCGGAAGGAGGGCTTATACTTAATCTCTAAGAAATGCCTCTCTTACCTCTACACGTGGAAACACAACCATAGATAAATAGTGTTCGCTACAGGTGTTCGTTATAATGCAGGTGGACGTAGAACACATAATTCAAAAACCAACCACACCGATTACCTAAAAAATGTAACCAGGTCAGGTATCGAATCAGTAACCTCGGTATGGGACTGAGAACAGTGGAAACACTATAACTAAACACTATAATAAGTTTCATTAAAATCTATGCTGTAATCCCAGGCTAAAAAATAGGCTATAGAGAAATTTCGTCACACTAATATTTGCCGGAGTGTCTGTCTAGTCTTCCCCGCACATTCCATTGTGTTTTGATAAATTGCTATTTGTTAAAGGAGGCTGAATTTATGGAGTTGCTTCGGAAACTAATTTGTCATCGGCGCGGTACATACGACGGCGACGGACATCTCAAAAGGTTATTTGGATGTCTAGTCTCCGCTTTTTACAGCTTCACAAAAGGAAGAAATATTGTGACGTGACGTCTACTCCGTCTCTTATTCTGTTCTGTAATTCTATATTCCGCTAATGCACTTCAACTAGTGTTATTTACTTGTAATCGATAAAATATATTATATAAAAAGTCATTTGTCCATGCCAGTTTGGCTATATATAGAGTCATGTAGGGATTGAATCAATGCATTCATATGAACAATAAAGTTTCTTTAAACATAAAAAACTTTAACGTACAACATCGAAGGAGGTTATCGTCCGTTTTTCTCATTTTTATTTTTTTGTGTTCGAGTGTTCTTTTTTTATTAT